>JANBXA010000311.1:17500-430000 GCA_030556225.1 Cricetiscus sungorus | reverse complement strand
TGACAGACCCATTTTGAATAAGAAAAGTGAGGTCTGGTCAGCTATTGGGGAACACCCTGTGCTCTCGCCTGTGGAAGATTACATATTACAGAGTATCTAACATGCTCTGGAAGACATTCCTCTTAACAGCCTGTGTGTGCCAGACTTCCCTGGAGAGATAAAACACACATACTACTCACCCTAGAAAAGGAGCCACAACAAAACAATCGCACCAATGTCCAATTTATTGATGCAGTGAGATTTTTTTTTTTTAAATTGAGATTACTAACAGGAGTATATGGTGAGGGGTTACTTGAAGGAGCAGGGATAACTCACGTATGACAACTTCTTGGAGGTTTTTGTACGGCTTAGAAGCTGCTCCACCGACCTGGACCAGCAAGCCAAGATTCCCAGAGAATCAGGAAATCAAGTTTGGCATCAGGAGGTCTTTCATAAGTTGTCTTATGCCAAGCAAGTTATTCAGAAGTACAGATCTTATATACTATTTCCAGGAGGGAAAAGGGATAGTCAGTCAGCAGAAACTATGATACAATTGGAGGAAGTCAGCAGGAAGCTAATCAAGCAGTGTTGCACTAAGGAAACACAGGGTATCTCAAGAGCACTACAGACTAAGCACCAGCAGCCTTGGGGCTATATTTCTTCATGGGGAAAAGCCAAGTTTCCAGGAGGTGAAACCTTCTTTGAGGCCCAGGTCCCAGCCCCACACTGGGCCTTACCAAGTCTGTCCCTAGGCAAGGACACAGAATAAGTTCCTTTTGCCCTTTTCACCAGGGCATCTGAGAAAGCCTTGGATCTATCTGGCTCTCAGCATTCCACATTCAGGTCATTTCTCATCTCTGTTTTCTTTCCAGAGTCTGGCTGGTCAGAGTCTCCAGTCATAGCGACTATTCACTCCATTTTATACTGTTGGTGGGGACTTTGAAGGCTCTTTCAAGCTTGTGTTCTTCCAGAATGTGACCTTTCACTTACTTCTGTTTACCACCCAAGGCTCTGAGCCTCCCCATCTTTCCTGGGGCAAATGTTCCCTTGGGGCAACATAGCCCCTTTCTTCTGCTTCCTGTGGTCGCCTTTCCTGAAGCTCTTCCAGGATGATAGTTATCTTACCCGTGCCATTTAGAAGACTGTCTGCTCCTTTTGTTTAGGCTGCTCTCCCTTTGGCCTCCCAAGCTGTGCTCTGATGGGCCTTGATCAGTCTGCTCAAATCCACCTGGACTGGTACTGGAGCTTGTGTCTTTAATTCTTTCTGTGTTCCTGGGGCTATGAGTAGCTTAACACTAGATCTTTTCACTGACGCCTTTCATTACCCTTTTTTGTGTTATGCTTCATACTGAATTAAAAAAAAAAAAAAAAAAAAAGTTTTCTTGAAGCTGGCCTCAAACTCTCCATCCTCCTACTCCAGCCTTCCAAGAACTCAACAACAGAACAGTTGTATGTCGCTACGTGCAGTTCCTCAGCGTTTTAGTCATTCATTCTCTTGACTTTATTCACTGTTCTAAAACCTTTTCTGAGGTAGGACTTCACTGTGTAGCTCAACTGGCCTTGAACTCATAGTGACTCTCCTGCCTAGCTTTCAGTGCTGGGATTACCACAGTACCACAGTAGCCAACTCTACTTATTGATTTTGTTGTTGTTGTTGTTTGTTTTTTAAGACAGAATTTCTGTGTAGCATTGGCTGTCCTGTAACTTGCTTTGTAGACCAGGCTGGCCTTCAACTCATGAGTCAGAGGTCCACCTGCCTCTGCCTGTTAAGTACTGGGATTAAAGGTGTGTGCCACCATGCCTGGCATACTTACTGAAATGTTAATTTGGGTTACTATATTTCCTGGTTTTAGAATTTCTTTTTTATGGTGTTTGGGGTTTATCTGTATGCTTAGTCTAATCCAGAAGTGGCTTCTAGATCCATACTTACCTGGTTTTGTTTGTTTTTACTGTGCTACAACCCCTAGGTGTAGTTGCTTTTGGTTAAGTCCCAGACTTCTGAAAAATGAATGGACTGGGTAAGGTAATCATCTACTTCCTGCTTCCTTCCTGCCTTGCAGGCCTGAGAACATTCCTTCTTCTGCAGGTGGATGATGAACTGGAAATCAAGGCATACTATGCAGGCCATGTGCTGGGGGCAGCCATGTTCCAGATTAAAGTGGGCTCAGAGTCTGTGGTTTACACGGTCAGTGGAAGAACTTGGCTTGAATGAAATTGCCGGGGGTAGAAAGACACCTTCCTTATTGCCATTTTCTTTGCCAGGGTGATTATAACATGACACCAGACCGGCATTTGGGGTGAGTAGGCCTGTGTTTCACTCTGTGGTAACTTCCTGGGAATTAGTAGGTCTAAGAGGCATCCTGGTGAGCATCTAAAAGCTCAGCACCCTCCATCCCACGCAGGGTGTGACAGGCCATGTGGAGGAGCTCGTGTCAGGGTGACCTAGAAATGTTACGGGGCTGCAGCCTGCTTTGCCACTTGGCTCCCAGTTCTGTAGCCATGAGCATGACCATTTGTTCCTACCTGTTCTAGGGCTGCATGGATTGACAAGTGTCGCCCCAACTTGCTCATCACAGAATCCACGTATGCCACAACCATCCGAGACTCCAAACGCTGCAGAGAACGAGATTTCCTTAAGAAAGTTCATGAGACTGTGGAGCGTGGTGGGAAGGTATTGACTATGCAGGCTTGATGTGCATCTTCTCTGGCCACACTGTATCGGTCTCCCAGCAGCCTTCTCTGTCCTACATGTGGACAGGGTCTTTGAGTGTGGGGGTTACTGTTTATTTGGCACTGAGAGTCTTCCCTACCCTCATGCTTATATTCCATGAAGGGCTGTTTGAGAGCCTCCCACAGTTCCTGCTGTCTCTACAAGTGTCTGGGTTCTTAGATGTCTCGCTTCCTTTGCAGCAATGCTGTCTCTGAATGTTATCATTCAGCCTGCCTGCAAGGGTATAGTGAACATCTTGCTACCTGCTGTGTTTAGGGAAGGGTAGTGTGGCCAGTGGCTCCCACCTGAATCAGCCTCACCTACCCTCAGGTGCTGATCCCTGTATTTGCACTGGGCAGGGCACAAGAGCTCTGCATCCTGCTGGAGACCTTCTGGTAGGTACAAACAGGAATATTCCACGGGTGGGCAGGAAAGGACGGAACAGCCTCTGTGTAGGAGAGTAAGTTCTTCACACTGCCAGTCACAGCAGAACTGCTGAGAAGTTAAGGCAGCAATGACCACCACTGGGTACTGTCTGTCCAGGATGCAGTACCGTGTTGGGGTATCACATTTGAACCATTGTCTGCTGGCTTTATTGGTCACTGCCAGGAATGCCCAGTCTCCTCACCTGAGCTCTGGGGACGCCTGTCACTCCCATGTTTGTTTTATAGGACACAAGCTGAGAGGTCGGTCCCAGTGGTCTAGGGGTAGAGACAGCATGGGGTTCAGTACAAGGGACATTAAACTCAGCCTTGGCCATAGCTACTAAGCAGTGCAGTAGAGGGCATAGGGCCATATGTTACAGGCTACCTCTGGCCTCCCTGCACTGACTGGGCTGGTGGATACACAGGGAACGCATGAACCTGAAGGTGCCCATCTACTTCTCTACGGGCCTGACAGAGAAGGCCAACCACTACTACAAGCTCTTCATCACCTGGACCAACCAGAAGATACGCAAGACATTTGTCCAGAGGAACATGTTTGAGTTCAAGCACATCAAAGCCTTTGACCGGACATTTGCTGACAACCCAGGTCCTATGGTAAGACCCTGGCCTTCAGGGATCCCTGCCCGTGGGGCTCTGGGAAAGACTGCTGGCCAAAGGTCTGGTGCTTATTGCAGCCCTGGGTAAGGTCTACTCCCCTGACCCTTGTCAACCCTGCAGGTTGTGTTTGCCACACCTGGGATGCTGCATGCTGGCCAGTCTCTGCAGATCTTCCGGAAGTGGGCAGGAAACGAGAAGAACATGGTGGGGGCTTGGGCCAGTTCCCAATTCTACAGGGGCTCATTATAGTGTTAGGGAACTGGAGTACAAAAGGGTGGCCCTTGAACTTTCTGTGTTGACCCCATGACAACTCTGCTACTACAGTGTTCTGCCACCAGTAGCCCAGATTGAGCAACTGGTCTGCTAACACAGACAGGCCCTTAGCCTCCTGAGAATGGTGGGCTTCCCTGGAGATTCAGATCAGGGGTTGCCCTAAGAGCAAGTGTCTACTTTGGGAGGCTGTGCAGCTAAACCTCAGCTCTGCTTTCAGGTCATCATGCCTGGCTACTGTGTGCAAGGCACCGTGGGCCACAAGATCCTTAGTGGGCAACGAAAGCTGGAGATGGAGGGGCGTCAGGTGGTGAGTACCTCCCTGTCCTGGGCTCAGCAGGGCTTCCAGGCTCTTGCTGCTGCTGCTAACTGCCTGCACCTTGTGATGCCACAGCTGGAGGTAAAGATGCAAGTGGAATACATGTCATTCAGTGCCCATGCTGATGCCAAGGGCATCATGCAACTGGTGGGACAAGCAGAGCCGGAGAGTGTGCTGCTGGTGCATGGCGAGGCCAAGAAGATGGAGTTCTTGAGGCAGAAGATTGAGCAGGAATTCCGTAGGCAACTGGTGGTCAGGGATGGCCTGTGGGATGGTACAGGCAAGGCTGGCAGCCTAGACTGAGGCTCTGTATCACTTTCCTCAGGGGTCAGCTGCTACATGCCGGCCAATGGAGAGACGGTGACGCTGCCCACAAGCCCCAGCATCCCTGTGGGCATCTCCCTGGGGCTGCTGAAGCGGGAGATGGTGCAGGGTATGAAGGGCAGGCGGGGGGGGGGGGGGGGGGATGGGCCAAGAGAGGCAGGTAATTGGTGGTGTGTGTTGACTTTGACTTCAGTATTCCTTTCTTCACAGGACTGCTCCCTGAGGCCAAAAAACCTCGGCTCTTGCATGGCACACTGATTATGAAAGACAGTGTGAGTGTGTGAAGAGTGGTGGAGTGGGACAACATTCATTCCTCCCCTGACCCGCTTGTCCTTGCCCTACAGAATTTCCGGCTGGTGTCCTCAGAGCAAGCCCTTAAGGAGCTGGGCCTGGCCGAGCACCAACTGCGTTTCACCTGTCGTGTGCACCTGCAGGACACCCGCAAGGAGCAAGAAACAGCACTACGTGTGTACAGCCACCTCAAGAGGTGCGTTCTGGCCTTGCCCCCACCCTACAGGCAAGGTGAGGCAGGGATCTTACTGTGCTTCTCCATAGTACCCTCAAGGACCACTGTGTACAGCATCTCCCTGATGGCTCTGTGACTGTGGAGTCCATTCTCATCCAGGCTGCTGCCCACTCGGAAGACCCTGGTACTAAGGTACTACTGGTCTCCTGGACCTACCAGGTAAAGAGGATGGGCATCAGTGGTATGCCTGCAGACCTCACGTCCTTGGTATTGTGTCACCTGTGGGCAACTGTGCTTCCCTGTTTCCTTGTAGGATGAAGAGCTGGGAAGCTTTCTCACAGCACTGCTCAAAAATGGCCTTCCCCAGGCGCCCAGCTGACGTGTAACCACCAGTGACCCACCACTCTTTGTCTCTTGCTGTTTGCTCAGCAGAAGGACCAGGGTTTTGGCTTTGGGAGGTGGGTGCCGATCATAATTGGGCCAGAGTCACAGAGACTGGTTAAAATAATAAATAGGTCTTTTTATTCTTTATGCCTTTTATTCCTACTCCCTTACCCTAAGGTGGGGCTCCCAGAAAAGCAGAACCAGAGGCTCTGGTTTCTTACAGCTGTTTCCTGCCTGGTACCCCATCCTTCAGTGACAAAGGGATGTCCACAGTGGAAGACTGAGGAGGTGACTGAGGAGGTGGGAGCTGCTGGAAAGGAGGCAGGACTACCAGAGCCCACATAGCTGTGTGTAATCTCTGCGGAGTGCAGTGAGTGTTGGACAAGGCCGACAGCCAGACTTAGTATGCCGTGTGGTTCTTCACCTCCACTGAGAGTACAGTTAGCTGCTTTCACACTGGACCTTACAAGGCTCAGGATGCTGGACCTATGGACAGACCCTAAGTCAGATAGAACTCCTCTTACGGTTGCATGCAGAGACCCCACTTGCCCCCTAAGATCTGGCCCTATGAACCACCCAATCCATGCCACCACATTTTGATCACTGATCCTACCTAACTGAAGCCCCTTTTCCCACTGGCACTGGCTCCCAACTAGGTACTTGGATTCTTGTCTAGTACAGTGGGGGTTTGACTGCCTCTGAAGCCCCCTCCCCTCAGTGAGGACCCAGCTCTTTCCTCTCCCATCCCCTCTTACCAAAGTCATCGTACAGCACTGACTTCAAGAACAGGCCACGGGCTGGCGCAACTCGAGCCTGATACTTGCCCAGAGGATCTTGACTATCCAGAATCGCTTTCACCTGTGTGGGTGTCAGAGTCCCTTGCCCCACGGCCACCAGCACAGCTGTCATCCTCCGTACCTACCGCAGAGAACTGAGATAGTCACGGGTATTTACCTGAGTGCACCCTGGGAGGGTCTAGTACAGCCTACCTGACGATATAGGAAAGACTGGCTTTCAAACTCCAACGTCCAGAACTGCAGCTTCCTAGGAATACAGACAATTCTGATGTCCAAGCTACAGGTGGCCTCAGCCACCCTAGCCCACCACGTGGCCTCAGACAAGACAGAGATCTGAATGCGGGTTTAAAGGCCCATCCATCCAGAGTAGGTTCTTGCCTAGCTGACCACCACTTCCAGAGGGTAAGTGGGTATTCATGACTTTTCCTGGAGTCTGCATATGCCATATCAGAAAACAACAGTTGCCAGCCTGTGCACAGGGGACAGCAATTGCTTCGAGCCTTCCTTCACGTGGAGGGACCACAGTACGGGTGCCGAGGCAGACATAGCCAACTCATATCAAGATGGAACCCTGGCCATGTACTCCTGTGCCTGGCCACACTGAAGCCCTCCTCCCCTAGGGCTGCAATGTGCTCAGGGTCAGCAGCTGGTTCCCAGTGGGGCATCCACTAGACAGTGCAGAGAACTGCCAGTCTCTCAGACTGGACTAACTGCCGGACCCATCCGCTACAAAGAGCTATGGGCATGGCAAGGCCATCAGAAAAGCAACATTCTCTACCCTGTGCTCCCCAGACAGGTAGGAAGAAGACACAAATTACTGGCTCATCCCTTCTAAGTGGCCAGCACCTCCAGGCCTTAGGGATGACCCGTGTATGTCAGTTTAGCTTTACCCCACTTTTTTTGTTGTTGGTTTGGTTTTTCAAGACAGGGTTTCTCTGTTTCTCCATGTAGCCCTGGCTGTCCTGGAACTAGCTCTGTAAGTGAGGCTGGCTTCAAAATCAGAGAGACCCCGCCCCCTGCCTCTGCCTCCCAAGTGCTGGGATCAGAGGTGTGTACTACCATGCCTGGGTTATCATTCCACTTTTATGGGATTATTATGAGAACTAGTTTAACCCTGGTGGCCTCTAGACCAGCATGAGGCCATAGTGCCAGGCCTCTCTTCTCACCTGCTCTCCTGGGGGAGGACAAACGGGCTGGCTGGACCAGAAGACACAGAGACTCTCTGTAGCGTTCGCACGGTACTTGCAGCTGGGCTGCCAGCGGACTGGAAAGCACTGAAATCGTGTGTCCCGATGAGGTGCTGGGCAGCCTCCTGCATGGCAGCCACATCCAGGCACCTGCGAGCCCATTACACATTGAAGGCCCAGCCAGAGGGATGGTGAGCCTTTTCCTCCCCTGTCTTAATTCACTCACTTTGTCTGTAGAGCCCAGCATACATTTTGTTCAAACACAGGCAGCTGATCAGGCCAGGGACAGCCTGTGGCCAGACGGTATAGGTAGGTTCTGGAGGTGGCTGCATGGCGAGCATGGAAGTCATCGGGTACTCGGAAGGCCTTCAGTACGCTGTGGCAAGCAGATCTGGCTCATCACGGGAACGAGTCTGCCCATCTGTCCACACAACACCAGGGAAATCTCCCACTCACCTCCAAGTTGCCCAGAATACAATGTCTTTCTGGACCTCAGCCTTCCTTCACAGTGGGGTGTGGGTTACATTAGTAAAGAACAAAGAACAGAACCGTACTCAATCCCTGGCTCACCGAATGGCCCGATGCTTCAGGTGGGTGTTGAGAGCCTGGGTCACGACCTCCGGGGAGTAAGGCTGCAGGCCCGAGCGGCGGTGGATGTCCAGGTGCGCCGCGTTGCTCAGAGCATGCACTCCCGCATCAGTGCGGCTGGAGATAGTAAACCTGATTGGCTCGACCGAGTTCAGCCGCTTGGCGGCCTCCTGCAGGGACGGGGGGCAGGCAGGCGGTCACGGCGGAGGCCGGAGCTCGCGGAACAGTAGAGTGCGGGCAGGGATTGGGGCTGCCGGCGGCTTCTCCCGCCCCAACCGGTCACCGCTCTAACCGAGAGATGAGATAACAGCTCACCTCCAGGAAGTTCTGCACCCCAACAGCGCGATGGTTACCCCTCACGGCCGCGACCCCACTGCGGAGAGATACAAGAAGGAGTTATCGGAAGCGTCTGAGGGAGCTGCCCCGCCTGGGGTCTCGCCCCCAGGGGCGTTCGTACCGCCCAGGCCAGTGTGTTCCTAGGCTGTTAACATTGCACATCCCGAAAGCAGACGTCCAGGCTGCCGGTCTTGGCCGTCTCGCAGACCTCCCGCGAGCCCGAGCGGAGGAACCGGAGGCGATGGCAGGGAAACGTACTTGAAGTCAGTGCCCAGATACTGGAAGAACACAAGGTAGCGCGCACGCACAGAGCCCACAGCCCCGCAGGAACCCATGGTGGAGTAGCTGGAGGGCGGGGCGGTTGCACGTGGCCCGCGGTCCGCCCTGCCCAGCCGCGACGGCGCCTGCGCACTCACTCGGCTCACCCCGCCCGGCCTCCGGGACCGAGGGACGGAGGCGGGGCCGAGCTTAGGGAGCGGGTGCGAAGTGCTGTCTTCTGGGCTCTGTCCTCCGTCCCACAAGGGCGCGGTGACGGGTTGTTTCCACTCGAGTGTCCTCCCTAATTTCTTCCCCCCTTCACTCCCGATCGCCCCGCCGCCGTCCCGTCCTCCCGGGATGTGTCTGTCTACGCGTTCTGATCGAGTGCTTCCCAATGGTTTTTTTGTTTTGCTTTTCGTTTTGTAAACTCCGAGTTTAACCATGGCAGATGTCTGAAGCGAGAGAACCGGGTCAGCCACTCCCAAATCCCAGCTGCCGCGGCCGGACCAGTTCCCTGACCCCGGTGGCTGCCCTCACACAGAGGGCAGTGACAGGCAACCGAGTGCAGCGACGCATTTGGCGACGCTCCCTGGAGGTGACAGCGGGTGGTGCAGGCGGCGGCAGACTTTGGCGACGCTCCCCGGCGGTGACAGGCGGGGCGGGGCAGCGGCGCGCCGGCCTCATTCCGAAGCGGGCGGGCGGGCGGGCGCGGAGCGCTGCGCGGGCGCGACGGACCTTCTACCAGCCGGGGATGCCGCTCGACGTGTCGTGGTCCTCGGTCCAGTGAGCCCCGCTCGCCGCAGCCATGACGGTAGAGTTCGAGGAATGCATCAAAGACTCGCCGCGCTTCAGGTGTGCTGCGGGCCCGGGGTAGAGCACGGGCAGGGATGGGGAGCCGCCTTTGTGCCGGGGGCGGGGAAGGGATGCCCAGCTTCGTGACCGCTCCGTGTCCACCTGGATGGAGCACAAGTCCTGGCCTGGATAAACCGGCCGGAGCCGGAGTCGTGGTCCCCAAGGCGCGCAGCTCCGCCTTCGGCCTCGGGGGACCGGAACAAAAGACGCCCCTGTACTGATCACCTCGCGCGCGGGGGTGAGTGCTCGGCTGTCTTGGGCAGTCGTGTACCACTGGGCATTTGCGTTCAGTGCCACCTCTAGAACTGTCCACTCTCCTTTGTGTTTGCGCTTTCGTATGCCACAAGTACTGAGCTGCCCCTGGGCCCTGTAGTTGGGCTCTGGCTCGTATTGTCTGGCACTCTGCTTCACCTGTCCCTGGTTTCTATGTTGGCCCATATGTCCAGAGCTGTGTATGGGTGCAGCCAACTGGAGCCATTAGAACCTGAGATGGACACCTTGGTGAGAGTGGGTGGTATGAGTGGCCCGGTAGCCTGGAGGGTTGGGGCTGTGGGGATGAGGAAGTCAGGGTTAGGTGGGAGGGTATGGGCCTTGTTCACCTGTGAGTTTGTTGTTCCTGGACTTACAGTCATACACATCTATGTGAACTACATGGCCACACAGATATACATCTGTTTCATTGGGTGGATGGATCCCCTACCTCTGTATATGCATATACACTGGGGAAGGTATTCTACCATTCTGCCCCGAGGAGGAGGAGGTGACAGACCAAACACATGTAGGTGTAGGCGAGCTGCGATGCTGGGTTGGTGTGCTTGATTCGTGCACACAGCCTAGTGAGGGTGCCCACGTGTGCACGTACCACTTCTCTGTGGATGAGCCTTGTTTGCCCTGCTATTAGACACATAATAATGTATGTAGGTGTGTGTTTTAACATGGGTGCACATGTCCATGCACATGTGTGCACCGTGTCCCTGGAACACATGTCTGTGTGCTCAGTACTACTATATGCATGCATGCATGCATGCATGCATGTTCATGTATAAGTGTATATCATGCCTTTGCACCTTTGTGCTTGACCACATAATGTGCATGCATGCTAGGTCTCTGGGGGCTTAACCCCAGTCCAGCTCTTTTCATAACCACCTTGCAAGAGAGTCAGCAAGAAACACCTCAGGAGCCTTGGAGCATTAGTGTTAGCCAAGAGTGTTCACTGACTGTAGGCAACAGACTTCAGGCAACCATCCTATTTTCTATTGCTGAATGATTGAGTGCTCTGAGAGACTCAGATACCCTGTAATTCTGTATCCTGGCTCGATAGGAAGCACGGACAAGGCCTCTGTGCTGGGGACTTGGCCCCAGCTGAAGTACTCTTATCTTTGCCCTAAACCCTTTCTGAGGAGCTCTGGCTCCACCCTGCCTTGTGGAGGGATTTGGGCCTAAGCAAAAATCCATTCACTTCTGGGCCTTCTCTGCTATAGCCAGCCAGTTGGACTTGTGGGCTGCAGTAGATGTGGCAGCTGCCTAGGCTTAACATTGCTTCTATGGTGGGGGGAGGAAGTGTTGGGGCGGGGGTGGCTCTCTGGACTTCGGTTCTGGGGTCATGGAAACCTGGCTCAGTGGTTTTGGGTGGGCTGTGATTTGATGGGTTTGAAGAGTATCTTGTTCGCTCAAGGTGTTACTGAGATTATAACTTGATCTTTCTGGCCAAGAACCTTTAGGTGGGGCAGGGTGGGCCTGGCAGAAGGATGTGGATGTGAGGTGGGGCCTAGACCCTAACCTGAAGATTGTGGGAGTTTTGCTGTGGGGCTCCTCGCCTGGGATAAGGGCTTGTGACAGCCTTAGGAATGTCTCATAGTCCCTGAAGCTGTGGGTGGGGGTGCAGGGGAGCCCCGGAAGAGAAGCCGCCCAGCCTTGGCTGCAAGCCCTGCCCTGGGTGGGGCTTCAAGCGCTGAGTCATGGCTTTGGTGAGGGGGGCTCCTCCCCAACCTCCAAGCTGCTGAGGAAGTCACTGGCAGGCAAGGCAGGCATAACAGAGGAGGGGGATGCCTCAGTTCCTCAGCTGAGGAAGGCAGTGCTCAGAGATTCCGAGGACGGAGTGCTGGCTCCTTGAGCCTCCACTAAGTGCCCACAATGTTCCCACATCCCTGTGAGTACATATGTCAGCTCCCGGTGCCGCCCCTCCCAGTTCCTTGCTCCCTGGCCAGCTGCAGCTCTCCATGCAGCTGTCTGGGCTGTCAGGCCTGCTTGGGAAAGCCCTGAATCGTGCTCTCCAGGGCAGATAGTTACATCTGTGTTCTTGGAACTTCTGGCTCTTATACTGGTCAGAGTTCTGGGCCAGAGCCTCCTATAGTAGCCTGTGTTAGGCTTGTAGCTAAAGAGCATTTTTTTTTCCAAGCCGGGCAGGCTGTGGGGTAAGTATCCTTTGCAGGCATGGCTGCCAATGGTTCAGTCAGATGCTGTGTCTCTACTCCTGCCTCTTCCTTGCTTTGGGATTCATGGTGCCTTAGCCCTCAGGAAGGGATGAGTCTGATGGCCAGGACCTTTAAAGTCCTGCCTGGGACAGCCTGGCATTTCAGCCTCAGTTCTTAATTGAGGACACTAAACTATGCCCCATGTGTTTCTCAAGCCCTTTACTCAGGAGAAACCCTAGAGCAGAAACTTCTCCTTACCTTTCTGGAGAGTAGGGCATAAAGGGGCAAGGAGCTGCTAGAACTGGATGGCTTCCCCTCTGATAACTCACTCCCACCAGTGTAAGCCTTATTTCTAGAGTTCTGTCTAAACCCTTGGCCTACTGTGTTCCTAAGGTGCCTCTTCCCACACAGGCCAGATGGGTGCAGCTCACCAGTTGAGCTGCTTGTGTGAGGTAGGGGACTCCTGGGAGCCTGTCCTTATTTCCTTATTTCCTGTTCCCAAGTTGGAGTTGGGGGGGGGGGTGTCACGTGCCTGGTCCATCTGCCTTTGGCTTCCGGGATTCTCCCTGGCTTCTCTTGGTGATGTCATCATTAACTCCTCCCTCCCCAGGGCATGTTCCTTATCAGGCTGGATTGATGGGATTGGGCTCCAAAGAGACCTGACGCGTCTGTCCTTCTGGCTGGACTGAGCTAGATGGAATATTGAGGTTGAGGGAGATGAAGGAGCTTTTCTCCCTCACTGGTTTGAGGCATTGTCCCTTAGCTGTTGGTTCAAAATCAGCCTCCTTTAGTGTCCTTAGTTGCAGGCCAAAGTGGACTGGAGTTGGGAGTTGGGGAGGAGCTGTCCAAATGGGGTACAGGTTAAACTCTGAGCCCCAGAGAGGACTGCCATGGGCACCAACATCACAGCAAGAGACTTCAGCATGAGGCTGGGTGGCTTCAGCCTGTCTGGTGGGCTCTGGGTAGCTCCAGAGTGTTAGACCTGGGTCCTAATTACCTCCATCAGGGAGGGTGCTTGCCTCTCTCAGTCTTAATTTCCTGGAGTCCTCTTCTGGCAGCAAAACCCCTGGGGAAAGGCAACAGGAGATGAAACTCCAACTGATCTAACCCCCCAATTCTTGTTGTAGGGCAACCATTGATGAGGTAGAAACAGATGTGGTTGAGATTGAGGCTAAACTGGACAAGGTAAGAGACAGACTTGGGGTGCATAAAGGGCCCAGTATTACTTGACCCACCCCAAACCCAGTCTGGAACTAGGGGATGACTCCACGTATATCTGCCTATGTCAGAGAAGCCTATTAGATGGGAGACAACTGTTGTGCTTGTTGTGTCACTGTGAGTGGGATAGGGGGCCAAGGGTGAGGGTAGGGAAGGGCAGAGGGAGCAGGCTTCAGAGCCAGAGAAGGCAGGGGCTGTGTGCTGTCTGGCCCCGTGACCCTGTGGGGCCATACTCACACGCTGGCCCAGTGTCCTCTGCTTGAGGTGTCTCTGCCTGCCAGCCCTTCCTTCGGTCCAGAGCTCAAGGCTCAGATGACACCAACCTCTTCCCAATGCTCCCCTGAGTACCAGGCAGATATGATCATTCGTCCTTAGTCCTGAACTGATGGGGGGCAACTGTGTGTGGGTGATAATGGGCCTGAGTTGAATTCTGGCTGCCTCTGGCTGGAATTGTATCTTCTATGGCCTGGCCTTGTGGTGGATCTGCGTTACAAGCTTAGAGAAACTGTCAAGCCCTCGTTTTTGCCAATTCTGTCCCACTTGCAGCTGGTCAAACTGTGCAGTGGCATGATTGAAGCTGGCAAAGCCTACGTCACCACCAACAGACTCTTTGTGAGTGGCGTCCGAGACCTGTCCCAGCAGTGCCAGGGTGACACTGTCATCTCGGTGAGGGGCCAGTGTGGGGGGTGGGGGAAGGGAGAGTGTTTAGATCACGAACACTGGGTGTCTGCACTCTGCTTCAGTACACCTTACCCTAACCTGTGGGCAGGGAGGACTCTGTGGACTTGGAGGAGACATACATACGCGGCCTGTATGGCCTCAGTCCCACTGCTCACCCTAGTGTGGTCTTCCCCATGCTTTTCTTCAGGAATGCCTGCAGAGGTTTGGAGACAGCCTGCAGGAGATGGTCAACTATCACACGGTGAGTCCCACAGGGCATATGGGGTCTCTACTTCCGTCTGAGTCCACAACGTGTCTCCTGAAGGCCCCACCAGCCCAGAGTAATGCTGACTGGTTTTTAGGTAGCTATACTGGTGGCCATGAGTGAGAAAGGAACAGGTGTTCTGTTCCTTTAATCTGTAGAAATGGTAACCACTCCAATTCTATGAGTCAGTGCAATGTGAGGGATGTTTCCAGAGGGAGCTGCCATGTCCCCAGCTGTGGCCAGACTAAATCCCAGGGCAGAGGAAGCAGCACATAGCTCAGACCTGAGGGCAGCAGGGTCTTGGGGTGAGGAAATCTTGGAAGTTTCATCTCTACCCGAAGCTGGGCAGAGCTTTCCAACCCAGGCCAGTTTATTTCTGAGTGACATCCTCACTGCCACTGGGATAGGGCTTGGTAGCCTCACAGGGCACCAGCACTGATATGAATAGATGCATAGAACAAGTCAAGTCTCAGTGTGATGGGAGTAGACCATGGCATGGGAATCAAGAGTCCCAGACTAATCAAGGGACCCCTACTTGGCCAGACTAGGGAAAGCTCAGAAATAAACCAGCTTGGGGTGGCTCATCCTGGAAGCTGCCAATCTGTCTATCTACCCCTGGCTTGGCTCAGCCCTCCTCTGTGTGTCACTGTGGGTCAGAAGGATGTATAGAGGGTGATATGAAACCTGTTCCCAGCAATTAGCTACCACCTTCTCCAGGCCAGGCACTACAGAGGCTGCCCTAAGTCCTTCTTGTTGCTGGTAATCGGCCCATGCAGATGCTGAGGGTGGAGTTTAGAGGCCTGCCTGCCATCATATTGACCTCTAGACTGGCTAAGAGCCAGGTGGGGAGATGAGCAGATGGCTACAGCTGTTATTCCTGGCCCCCAAGAGGCTCCCCTGGTACATGACAGGCTGTGTAGCTAGTGGTTTTTTATAGAGAGCTGGGGCCCAGGAAGAGATGGGCAGGGATCCCAATTGTCACCTGGTAGGGGATTGGACTTTGTCCTTGTCCTGTCAGTAGTGACCCAAATAACCTATGTCCTGCCTCTGTCCCAGATCCTGTTTGACCAGGCCCAGAGATCGGTGCGGCAGCAGCTCCACAACTTTGTCAAAGAGTGAGTGACCAGAGTCACCGGCCAAGCCCCCAACCCTATAGCCAATACCATGGTAAAAGCTGAATTCAGTGGTCTATCTTCAGGGTAAGAAGGGCATCAGGGCCTTTGCCAAGACTTCAGACTGTGAGCGGTCTTTGCCCTATGACAGGAGGTTCAACCAACAGGGCCAAAGGCTAGGAGATGGGATACAAAAGGCAGGGTGGAGGAAGCAGGAGTTGTAGTTTATTCTCATACCCTAGAGGAGACACGGGCTGACACGTGGGTCTGGAGTTAGAGAGAAGGCTGGGATCTAGTTTTGACAGATGTAGAGTGAGCTGATGGAGGGTTGAAAAGTTCTAGTACAGAGAAGAGGAGAAAAAAGCTAGGTAGAGCCTAAGAGAGGGAGGTAAGGAAAAAAGACCCTTCTCAGAAACCAGTCAGGGGTGTGTGGCAAGAAGGAAAGTGAGAAGTCACAGGCTAACTGAAACCCACTGTGTCCTCGCTCCTTCTCTGACCTCTGACTCCTGGCACCTACATTGGCTGGCACTCAGGGATGTGCGGAAGTTCAAAGAGACGAAGAAGCAGTTTGACAAAGTGCGGGAGGACATGGAATTGTCCTTGGTGAGGAATGCCCAAGCCCCAAGGCACCGGCCCCATGAAGTAGAGGAGGCCACAGGTGCCCTCACCCTCACCCGGAAGTGCTTCCGCCACTTGGCTCTGGACTATGTGCTCCAGGTTAGCTGTGGGGCAGTGGAGATGTGTCTTCTGCCATGGGTAGGGATGACACCCTGCAAAGGCCTGGAGGTAGGGTAAGCAGTAGGGGGTGGATGCCTTGATCTTATACAGGAAACCTCTAGGGGAGTGGGCAAGGATGAGAATTCTTGGTTTCATCCAGCTGCAACCTCATATTCAGACAAGGGGAAAGGAGGGATACAGGGGAGGATGAAGCTTATACCACACGAGACCTAAAAATTACCTGAGGGTTTTAAAACTATAAGCAGTCCAGGTGGATTCTGGAAAAGTATAGGCCATGGGCTTCTGGTCTCTGACATCTCATCTGTTTTCTCTTCCTCTGGCAGATCAACGTCCTCCAGGCCAAGAAGAAGTTTGAGATCTTAGATTCTGTGAGTGCTTGCGTTGGGAGGACCTATGGGCATGGCTTGAACAACGGGAGCCTGGCCTCACTTGGGCTCTAACTTCACCTGCAGATGCTGTCCTTCATGCATGCCCAGTACAGCTTCTTCCAGCAGGGATATAGCCTCCTACACCAGCTGGACCCCTACATGAAGAAACTGGCAGCTGAGGTGAGCCTGCAGGAGTAGCTCAGTGACTGAACCTTCAGTAGGGGCTCCTGGTTAAAGTCTTGGGAAGGGGTCTACCGCCTTTTTGTGATGCCCTCCCCACAGCTGGACCAGCTTGTGATTGACTCCGCGGTGGAAAAGCGTGAGATGGAACGCAAGCATGCTGCCATCCAGCAACGGGTGAGGCCCTGCAGCCCCATATCCCCGAATATGGGAGGATGTCATCGCCACTCCACAAGTCTGGCCTGGGCCTCCAGTAGACACATCCGCAGTAACCCAAGGCTGTCCACTCATTACCCATTAGGCCTTGCAAAAATTGCTGTCTGAATCTGCGGCAGAGGGAGGGCCCCCATCTTTAAGTTGGGGGAAGCCCTGCTTACCCAGGCTGACCAGTCCCTCCCTACAAGATCTGTGTGCTGCAGGCTGACTCTGATACAGCAAGCCTGATATGTGGAAAGGCTGGAGCTGGCACCTGGAACCTCACTCCTTAGCACAGTGGTTCTCAACCTTCGTTAACACTGTGACCCTCCAATACAATTCCTCATGTTTATGGTTGACACTCAACTATAAAATTATCTTGTTGCTACTTCATAACTGTAATTTTGCTACTGTTATAAATTATAATGTAAATATCTGATACACAAGCTCTGAAGGGGTAATGACCCACAGGTTGAGAACCATTGCCTCAGAGGTGGTGGGTGCCTCGGTGCCTAGTCATGGGCTCCTTCTGATGAACAGTGGTCCCATCAACCCTATCCACCAGGGCAGAGATTGGCTGCAGGTGGGATAAAAGAACCTAGCAATCTTGGGGAGCAGAGTCATCATTCACTGGCTCTTTCTTTCTCTTTCCCTCTCCGTCATGCTTGGGCCTCAGACACTGCTGCAGGTAAGAAAGCTGCGCCCTGGGGTATGCACATGGGTTATTCAGATGCTCTCTTTCTGGGGTGTTTCAGCACCGAGGACACCTCCCTACCTCAGTGCTCCTGCTGCCCTTTGGAAGGAACCTGTAGGCCAGCTAGCAGGTAGCACCAGCAACATGAATCTGGCCAGTCCGCCTACAGGAGTGGTGGCAGCTGTATCTTCCTGCCCCTGCTCAGGCTGAGAGCAGGTGGTAAGGCCTTCTTCCCTCTACTGGCCTGGCCTGTCAGACAACAGGACACACAGGACACCCAAGGCTCTCTAGCTTCTGAATGGGGCTCTGTCAGGCAGCTGGAGAAGGCCCAGCTGGCGAAGTTCATGAAACACTCAGGATGGGGGGGTGGGGCGGGCAGGGAGCGCAGCTTCCTTCCTGATCATAGCCTGCTTGTTCCTGCAAGCCTAGTAGTGGGGGCCGGAGCACTGAGGACCAGCTGTGGACACAAGGGATCTTCCCATAGGGTCTTTAGACAAAGGGCCTTGCTTGGTCAGGAAATTGTTGTGGTGGGCAGAGGACCCCGGAGCATGTGCCTCATTTTAGCTTTTGTTTGGGGTGAGCCTGGGTGGGGACGGGATCCTTCAAGGATGGGCACTCCCCGAGGGCCGGCTCTGTCCTTAGGACTTTTCCTATGATGAGCCAAAAGTGGAGTTTGATGTGGATGCACCAAGCGGCGTGGTAATGGAGGGCTACCTCTTTAAGAGAGCCAGCAATGCCTTCAAGACATGGAATCGGTAAGGGCCCTCCTTCCTTAGGCAGGGCTGAGGGATATAGAGTGGATATGGTGCCGGCTCTGCCTGACCTCTTGTCTCACATCTTTCCTCACCCAGGCGATGGTTCTCCATTCAGAACAGCCAGCTTGTCTACCAGAAGAAACTCAAGGTGTGATGGGGGACAGGGGGTCACCTTTGGCCGCACTCCTCCCCATTTAGACCATGGGTTGGGCTGCTCAGTGGATGATGGCACAGGGCTGAGGACACAGACAGGCACCGAAAAGGCCAGGGGAGCAGGGAGTCAGGAACACATTGCTTGAGTCTCAGATAAAGGAGGAAGTGGGTATGAGAGTGGTGAGCTTGTACTGCCAACAGGATGCCCTGACTGTGGTGGTAGATGATCTGCGTCTATGTTCTGTGAAGCCATGTGAGGACATTGAACGGAGGTTCTGCTTTGAAGTTGTGTCACCTACCAAGTGAGGAGGCCTAACCCCAGGAAGGGTTGGGGAAAGCCCTGCTTACCTGGGCTGACCAGCCCCTCCCTACAGGAGCTGTATGCTGCAGGCTGACTCTGAGAAGCTAAGACAGGCTTGGGTTCAAGCTGTGCAGGCTAGCATTGCCTCTGCCTACCGGGAAAGTCCAGACAGCTGTTATAGTGAGGTGTGGCGCTTCTCTCCTTCCACACGTGTGTATCTATGTACCCCCAGAATAGCTCCTGTGGGCTACCTCATGCTTGTGCAGCTAGTGTGTGCATGTGTGTATGTGCAGTGTTTGCATGTGTGCATGCATGCAGATTTGTGTTTGAGGGGCCCCGGTCTGTGCCGACCCTTCTAACTGGGGAGCTTCTGGGGAGTGGAGACAAGCTCCTGATGGGCCGAGTGGCTCCTCACACCATTCACCAGAGGTTGGACCGCACAGCATCACCGTCAACGAGTAGCATTGATTCCACCACGGACTCTCGGGAGCGCGGAGTCAAGGGCGAGAGCGTGCTGCAGCGCGTGCACAGTGTGGCTGGCAACAGCCAGTGTGGAGACTGTGGCCAGCCAGATCCTCGCTGGGCCAGCATCAACCTGGGTGTGCTGCTCTGCATTGAGTGCTCTGGCATCCACAGGTAGTCCTTCTTGACTCTGGCTAGACAGGGCTGGCTGAGGTTCTGGACAGAGTCATACCTTTGCCCATCTCTGTCCCCTTTCTGCCCAGGAGCTTGGGTGTTCACTGCTCTAAGGTCCGGTCCCTGACACTGGATTCCTGGGAGCCAGAGCTGCTAAAGGTATGTAAAATGGCTCCTGAAGATGAAGCCCACTAGAGCCCCAAATAGGCAGGGGTGGGATTCAGGTCCTTGAACTTGGGACTGACTTCCACATACACTGCACCCCACAGCTGATGTGTGAGCTTGGAAATAGCACCATGAACCAGATCTATGAGGCCCAGTGTGAGGGACCAGGCATTAAAAAACCTACAGCCAGTAGTTCCAGGTGAGGTGGGAACAGCCAGCTTGGCCATGGGAGCCCCAGCCTATGGATGCAGTCTCATGCTCACCTCTGGTCCAGGCAGGACAAAGAGGCATGGATCAAGGACAAATATGTGGAAAAGAAGTTTCTGCGGAAGCTGACCTCTGCAACAACCCGGGAAGCCCCGAGACGATGGAGGGCACAGAAGTGCCAGCGCCCTCACAGCTCCCCACGCCCCTACTTCCCGCCGCAAGGTCCGGCTTGAGCCTGTCCTGCCCTCCATCGCTGCTTTGTCCTCAGGTGGGAGAGCTGTCAGCAGCTGCACCTGAGCTCATGTATCTGAGCAGGTTTGGGGACAGGCTCAGTGCAGCCCTGGGAGCAGCCACCAAACCCTCAGTGGGGTGGGGTTGGGTTGGGTAGGCTGGAGCGGGGCTTTACAGGAGCACCTTGGAGCTCTGTCTGTCTCTAAATGACCTGAGGCATTCCCCATCTGTCTGTTTTAGCACCTGAACATGCGTCTTATCCCCTGCAGGTGGCGCTGTGGAGCGCAAGTTCCGCCGGGACTCCCTCTTCTGCCCTGATGAGCTGGATTCCCTCTTCTCCTACTTTGATGCAGGGGCTGCCGGGGCTGGTCCACGCAGTGAGTGCTGGGACAGAGTCCCTTCCCGTGTTCTCAGTTCCCCCCAAGAGCCACACCCCAGCCTCAGCCAAAGTAACATAAGAGGAACAGTTGAGGCTCTTCTGGAGAGTGGACAAGGTGGATGACGCTTGCTCTAGAACTTGAAGAAGAAACTGGGACAGGGTGGTGATGCCACAAGAGGATTAAGACAGGAAAGCATCCAAAGGGGCTAGAGCAGCAGTTCTCGACCCCTTTTGGGTCTTGCATATCAGATATTTGCATTACAATCCATAACAATAGCAAAATTACAATTAGGAAATAGCAACGAAATAATTTTATGGTTGGTTGAGGGTCACCACAATATGAGGAACTGTATTAAAGGGTCACGGCATTAGGGACGTTGAGAACCAATGGGCTAGAGTTATCTCGACCACCATCTTGGGGCTGAGCACACAACTGTCGAGAGTAATATGTTGAAGCCAGGCATGGTGGTTTAACCTGTAATCCCAGCGCTCACAGGCAGAGGCAGGAGGGTTGTAATGCATTCAGGGTCAAGGCCATCCTGGGTTAATTTGTAAGACTCAGTAGAAATAAAAAAGTGTAATGTGTGAAGTGTGGATTGTGCACACACAGTGTTTATGTAGGGAGCAATTGTGGGTGTCTGTGTACCGATGAAACCAAATGGTGACGGCAGAGGGCGCTGCAGTACCAACTCTAACCCAGGCTCTGTATCTCCTTCCCTTGCTGCCTGGGCTGTGACTTCAGGGTGAAGACCTTGAAGCCTAGAGGGCTGGGAGGAGGTGTTCTGGGTTGTACTGGGAAGGGAAGGCTCCCCCTGTCCCTCTGAGCTGTTGTTTGGTTTTCTCTCTTTCCTCTCGGCCTGGGCAGCACTCCATGGTATTCCCTAATAAGGGCTAGTCTTGCTCCTAAAGGGGAGAATCCACTAACGGGTGGTGGGTCAGGCTCCAGCTTTCCTGGACACCCCAGGGCTAAAGATTCCCTTTCCTGTGGTCCTACAGGCCTAAGCAGTGACAGTGGTCTAGGAGGTAGCTCTGATGGCAGTTCGGATGTTCTGGCCTTCAGCACAGGCTCTGTGGTGGACAGTGTCACTGAGGAAGGTAGGTGTGTGCCTCTCCGCCTCCATGTAGCCCATCATCCCAGCACCCTTGGGGGTTTCAACTCCCTGTCCTTCTTCCGCCTGCAGAGGCTGCTGAGTCTGAGGAGTCCAGCAGTGAGGTAGACGGAGAAGCCGAGGCCTGGAGCCTGGCTGATGTGCGTGAGCTGCATCCGGGACTACTGGCACACCAAGCTGCACGTACTCGTGATCTCCCTGCACTGGCTGCAGCACTGGCCCATGGAGCCGAAGTCAACTGGGCTGATGCGGCAGACGAGGGCAAGACGCCACTGGTGCAGGCTGTGCTAGGGGTGAGCACAGGCGGGGCACCTGACTTGTGCACACAGGACTGCATACCTACACGTGCATTCTGTCATTCTAGACAGAGACGGGCTTGCTCCTGTTTTGGGGGTGCTCATGGCAGGAGGTCAGGGCACGTAGGCCCTGCCAGTGTCCTTTCCTGGTTCAGTCTGATTTCCCCGGATCCCTAGGGTTCCTTGATTGTCTGTGAGTTCCTTCTGCAAAATGGAGCTGATGTGAACCAAAGAGACAGCCTCGGCCGGGCACCCT
The DNA here is from genome assembly GCA_030556225.1 of Cricetiscus sungorus. Classification (NCBI taxonomy): domain Eukaryota; kingdom Metazoa; phylum Chordata; class Mammalia; order Rodentia; family Cricetidae; genus Cricetiscus; species Cricetiscus sungorus. The sequence continues at coordinate 408,155 of JANBXA010000311.1, read as the reverse complement.
TGCACCATGCTACACTCTTGGGCCACACTGGGTGAGTTCTGTGGGTCTCGCTTGTGCTCCCATCCCCTCACCTCCGAGCTGTCTCAATAAGCTGCTCCACCCCCAGCCAGGTCTGTCTATTCCTGAAGCGGGGGGCTGACCAACATGCCTTGGACCAGGAGCAGCAGGATCCACTGACCATCGCAGTTCAAGCGGCAAACGCTGACATTGTCACATTGTGAGTCAGGCAGGGTCCCGGGGACATAGTCACTGTAAAAGGGACAGAGACTATGTGGGGACAGAATTACCTCAAACTGTTCCCCACCCTCAGGCTTCGCCTGGCCCGCATGGCTGAGGAGATGAGAGAAGCCGAGGCGCCCCCTGGCCAGCCAGGCCCCCTGCCAGGCAGCAGTCCTACAGAGCTACAGTACCGCAGGTGTATCCAGGAGTTCATTGGCCTCCACCTGGAGGAAAGCTAGGGCCTGGCAGGCCGGGCAGCTGAGGGACCCCTACCCTGACCCCAGCCTACCCGGCCCAGAAATCCTGCATGTTCCTGAAGACCTTAGCCCCTCATCTAGCCACAGCCCTGCCTGTGACAACTGTGGGCCCGTCCCGACAGCCCGGTATTTTGGCATTTTTGGAGTCCCCACCCTCCTGCTCTTCCCTCCTTCTGGCTACTTTTAATGCTCAGCCAGAGGACTGGGACCCAAGCACTGAATCTTTTGAAGCCCCGCATTTGGGGGTTGGGGTGCTGTATCATCTGTTGCCCCTCATCCTACCTGGGGAACCTCTGTCTTCAGGTGGTCCTTTCTCCAGGGGTCTGGGCTGTCCATGGCACAAACCACTCTTGAGGTCCATGTCACCTTGTACCCCTATGCCCTCAGGGCCTCTTTCACCTTGTGCCCCTCTGTTTACTGCCCCAGAACACTGACCTGCTAGCTAGGTCCTTCCCACATACCCCCAGAGCCCTTCCTCCAGCCTGGGGCTGGTGGCTGGCCACCAGCCCCTTTCCTGGCAGGAGTGGCAGCCCACCCAGGGAATCAACCTGAGTACCTCACTCAGTGACCCCAGCGTCCAGGTTGGGCTTTGACGGTGCTGGGAGGTGGAACTTTGGCCCAGGCCTTCCACCCAGGCTGGACGCAGGCGTCCCAAGGCCACGTGGCTGGCCACTTGGGTCCTTGTGCCTGAGGGCCTAAATCCATCCCTGCCTTCTCCAGAGGCACTGTCTGGTTTACCTGGTCCAGAGCCCATGCCTAAAGCAACTGGCACTTTCCACCCTGTGCCCAATGTTCTTTGTTACTGACTGAGAGGATTTTCTACAACGACCTCATTCTGACTTTGTCTGCGTCTTTTTCTGTGGACTCCCAAGGACCATCCTGATCCCAGCTCTTCCTGCTGCTGGGGAGGCCCACAGAGATCTCTCCCTGCCATGCCCCCAAGCTTCACTCCTTGGGCTGGGCCTCTAATAGGTCCAGTGGTCCCTTATTTGGGGGGGCCCACCAATGCCTTCAATTTCCCTTTTTCTGGAGGAGTTCCAGGGTAGAGGCTTGGCCCCTCTGCATACTATGGATCCCTTGGTTAAGTCAAGGGCACTAAGCTGGTCACTATGCAAACACTGCCCTGGGCAGTCCATGGGCAGTAAGGTAGGCACTGGATCAGGGCCTCTGACTCCTTTGCTTGATGGCTGTGGCCCTATAGAGCAGAATTGGCTTCTTCCTCCTGCTTGAGCTCTGCCCACCACCTACCCTGCCACCTTTGGGCTGGCAGGGTCCCACTCCTTCCTGCTCTGATCACTCTCACTAAATAAACCTCTGCCGCTTGCACCCACTGCCTGCTCATTGCAGCCTTGCTTGGCTCTGTTGTCTCAGCTGAAGATTTATCTGGGAGCAGACTAAAGCAGAGTCCCAACATTGTCCCTTCCCAAGAAGATATAACCCATCAGCCACCAGGGGCCCGATGCTTTGAGAAAAACTGACACCTGGCACCCTTAGCCGCTGTTCCCTGGCCTCTCCTCTCTGCCTTCTCTGAATTAGACTATATATATATATATATCCCTTGATAGGAACAAGGATGAACTCAGTGAGAATAGCTGAGGCTGGTGTCCCTGGTCTGTACCCAGTGCCCCTCAACTTCAGTGTGTTTCAAAGCAGCATTGAGGTACATTCTGATGTTTGCAGCTCACCCTGATGTAGGTGATTGGGGAGACACATATATGTGCCAGACAGCAGATGGAATGACTGATTTTATTGTAGAGCAGCCCGAGGTCAGTAGATGCCTTGGCTTGGATTTACTTTTATTCCTGCTTACCCAGAGGCTGCCTTAAAGTCAGTGCAGGCTCTGTCTGATATGCATATACATGTGTGTGTATGTATGTATGCACATATGTATGTATGTATGTATGTATGTATGTATGTATGTATGTATGTATGTATGTATATAGGCATGTGTCAGAAACATGCACAGACAAATGTGATAACCAAACAGACTCCACTGTGTAGAAGTACGTCTACACACACATATGAACATGAATGGACACATGCTCATACCCGGAATTCAGGAGTCTAGAGAAGGGATACTTCCCAGCCATGTCTTAAGATCCCCCTCAACCCAAGAGGCCATCATCTGGTGTGTTGGTTATACTTGGTTTCTACATGGGTCAGATAGTACCGCTTCCTGGGCCCTCACATGGCTAGTCTGGCACATTCTGGGCAACTAGGGAACCCACCGCTACTACAGTTCCCAACATTAGGCTGAAGGATCAGTTAGCTCTGTTGGGGTCACTTCAGTTGTCAAGATCTCAAGGGAGTGCCAGGGATGGCAGTGCACGCCTTTAATCCTAGTGCTTCAGAGGCAGAGGCAGAGGCAGGAGAATCTCCTGAGTTTGAGGCCAGTCTGGTCTGTCTACATAGCAAGCTCCAGGACTACACAGAGAAAGCTGGTCTCAAAAAAGTCAAACAGCCAGGCAGTGATGGTGCACACCTCTTGGGAGGCAGGGGCAGGTGGATCTCCAGGTTTAAGGCCAGCTTGGTTTACACAGAGGAAGTACCACGATAGCCAGGGCTACAGAGAAACCCTCTCTCAAAACACACACAAAATCTCAAGGGCCTGGAGTTTAGCCTAATTCTGAAACGTCCTCCAAAGATCCTGGGAACATCTGTGTGGGGTTATTTCCTGCTAGACTTGTGGCATCACCCACTGAAGCTTGGGGTGGAGGTCTCTGGCTGGCCTCTGATATGGTGTGGGACTGCCCTGAAGCAGTATTGACTCCCAGCCAGGATACCTCCCCCCAGCAGAACCAGTGAAAACTCAGTAGCAGGCAGGGCAAGGGTAGTGATATCCAGTAGCAGCTCCAGCACAGACAGGACAGATGAGCCAAACCACAGTCTCCAGAGGCTGCCCATGGCACAATAGCTGTGGAACCTGTGGGTACACAGGCAGTAAGTCCAGCAGGGCCTCCTATACCCAACCTAGGAACAGGACTGGCGGTGGGGAGCTGCCTCTACCCAGCCATCTCATAAAAGGTGAGAGTAGTTAGCCATAGGCTCTATTCCCAACCCTAGCCTTGTATCTCTCTAACCACTCAGCATATCCTGTTGCCCAAAACACAACATGGTAGTTAAGCTCCTGATAGAGAATGTTCACTTTGGCCACATTGCTTCTAGGGTAGGAATAGAGGAATAAGGGGGTTGGCAGGAGAGGGGCAGGATGTGTTCCTAGGGGTACACTCTCCTCTGGCTGTTGCTTCAGCTTGAGCTCCATGGGTCTTGCTCTAAGCACAGCCAGGACCCAGTCGTGCATAGAAAAGGCTTGCATGGCCACACTTCCTACCCCAGTACTGCAATGGGATGTAAGAAGCACGAGGGGCATTGACTAATCCACTCCCACATACTCCTCTGTGAGACTCACAGTAGACTTGGCTGAAGGCTACCTGGAGGTCCCTGAAAAGAATTTGTACAAAGACAGCCTGGGGAAGACAGGACCACCAGTCATCCTGCAGTAGTAAACTGAGGAATCGTTGAGAGGGCCCATTAGGGGTGACTGTCTTAGAGGACCCCACTCCCAGCAATCCCAGGCTGGGCGTCGTTTGTGGCTGCAGAACTGGGCTCTAGCTGGAGTATATCTCCACCATAAGCTACTGGAGGCAGGACAGCAGGTATGCCTGAAGAGACAGCAAAGACCTAAGCTGAGGGTTCTGCCTACACATGGTTCAGGGACTCTCCTTGCCTCCCATTCACCTGCATGGTGTTTGGAGTGTTACATAGCAGTCTCATATCCATGCCCTTAGCACCATCAGCGCAGAAGCCATAGGGACTTTTGAGGCAACGTACCTCATCTTGGGGAAAAAGAGTTTCAATTCTGCTTACTGCATCCTGAGGCCCTGACTGCCTCAATACTTGGATTGAACAGGAAGCCCAATAACCCTGCTTACCCCTCAAATTTCAATGGTATTCTGAGTCCCTAGTCAGAAGCTGAAGCCATTGTGTTCTAGAAGGGTGTGTGGTTATACCTATGAATGATGACCTTGATTCCAGCTTCCAAGAACAAAAGAGGGAGATGTTCTTGCCTTTAAGCCCTGAGGACTAGGCTGATCCCTGGGGAAGCCAAGGAGGAGATGTTGAGGACTCCTGCCCAACCCACTTTATGTTCACGTCCAGATGCCTTCTGGGGATTAGCACTTGCCATTGGTGATGCCAGGGCACTGTGTAACACAGCCACCCTTAAAGGTACAGCAGTTATTATAGGTCTGGCTGTGGAACTGCTGGAGGTGCCAGAAACCCAAGGCCATGCTTATATACTTGCCACCTTCTACCCCATCATGTATGCCCTGAGAGGCCATGGCCTGTCTATTGTGCAGGGAGTTGTTTGTAGCCAGCCTTGGGCAGCTAACTCCTGACTTTTTACCAGATGGATCCCAGGATAAAACCACTCAGATGGCGAGATAGAGGGAAGCATCCCACCAATCCCGCGCTGCTTACCCATCTTGACAATCCTAACTGTCATAATGATGGGACAAGACAAAGTGGTCACCAGGACTTTGTTGACTGTCCTCCCAGGCAGTGGGGAGTAGGGCCAAGATGCCCCTGCAGTGGAAACATCATCATTACCGAGCAGCCGGCACACCCGAGGAGTAGGCACAGTAGGAGCAGTCTTCACCGGTACTTTTATGCTGAGAGGACACAGGGTTGGGTCAGCTACAGCCCGCTGTCTCTCCCTGCTAGAAAAGCCTTCTGAAGAGCAGCATCACACCACTGCCCTCACCTCCTGGAGTCCCGGAACTCAACAGCCTGCTGTCCAGGTGGTTCAAATGCTGCAAATGAATCCATGGCAGAGCTTCGAGCAGAGCTTACTGCTGGGGATTTCAGCAAAGGGGGTGTCCCAGCCTTCACTGAAGTTGAACTTGTAGAGAGCATATGCATCAACTTCTTCCAGATTTTGGTGCATGATGTTTGGCCTGGAGGCAGGGCCAGTATTCCTGGATAGATTTTTGTAGTGTTTTCCATGACACAGAACAGGGTGATCCAGCACTATGTGACTTCAGCGTTCCTGTGTGTCCAATGAAGACAGCAATCCATCTCCTTTTTCAGCCCCAGAGAAAAGCTTTGAATTTAAGGAGTTGGGCCTGTGTACATCCATAACTTCAGAGTTGAGGTCAAGTCCTTAGCCTGGCCATTTCCAGGGCTGCATGCCCTCTTGGCGGGCTCATAGCCACTCCTTAACTGAAATTCTACTTGGTCCTTCCTCCTGAGGTGCCCTGAAACCTAGCTCAGACTGACCTATAAAGTTCCCTTTCACCTTTCAGTTCCCTTTCCCTTTCAGTGACTCAGAGATCTGAGAAGTCCTGAGTAGGTACAGGGATTAGGAGAAATGAAATCACGAGGTATCATCCAAGACCAAACCCAGGAAGACATTCCAGGCTGAAATAAATGTTGGGTTGCCCATACCCAAGGCTGACAACACCCAGATTCTCACCAAGGTGGGTTCATGTCACATAAAGTGACAGATGGGAAGAGTTCTCACTCAGAGTGCATGCACACTGTCATGGTAACTGGGTAGCTCCCATACTGCTTTAATAGAAGCACAAGATGCCAGTAGAGCATCCTCAGGGCACCCAGGAGAAGCATCCTCCAGGATGCTGTCTTACTTAGGTTCTGGTGGGAACAGACAAGGGGATAGAACTGTGGATGGTGGCATTGGCACAGAAGAAGTACACATCTTGAGAGCCACGGGGCAAACCTGAATACAGATTCCAGAGGCCCTATATATGGCAGGGACTGAAATGCCAGCACTTGGCATGTATATGAAGTCATACACGTCTATGCATATACCTATGTGTGCTCATGCACACTGGGAGACATGCCTAGTGTCCACCAAGATCTCAGTCAACAAGCGCCACAGATAACAGAAAAGATGCTGGAACCCTGACTTTTTACCAGATGGATCCCAGGATAAAACCACTCAGATGGCGGGATAGAGGGAAGCATCCCACCAATCCCGTGCTGCTTACCCATCTTGACAATCCTAACTGTCATAATGATGGGACAAGACAAAGTTGTCACCAGGACTTTGTTGACTGTCCTCCCAGGCAGTGGGGAGTAGGGCCAAGATGCCCCTACAGTGGAAACATCATCATTACCGAGCAGCCGGCACACCCGAGGAGTAGGCACAGTAGGAGCAGTCTTCACCGGTACTGCGTGTTCGTATGTAAAAGATTTGATCTTGGTGGCCTCTTCATTGCCTGGTTCCATGTATTTATGCTGTGCTCAATATGAACAATTCACTTCATGGTGAACCTGAACACACAGTGGTGCTGCCCCACACAACGTCTGGATTGTTTTTTGAGGTTCAATCCAACATGTACTATACCCCAGCAGGAGAGACATGCTAGTTCCCTCCTCAGTCTAGTCAATCTATAAAGAATGACCTTCCCTGATTATCATGAAGGGTTCCCCATTCAACCCCAGGAATAAGCACAGAGAGCAGAGCCTGTGTCAAGCACCCTTAGTACCTTGAAGGTGGGCTCTTGTTCAGGTGCCTCTGTTCTTTCTCTGAGAGTATGGTGGGCAGTTGATATAGTGACAGCTCTAGGAAGTCATAAGAACAGGAGGTGACTTGAGGCTGGTTGGAACGCCTTCTGTTTGTAACAGGTCACTGGGAGTAGGGGAGGAGCTGAAGTTGGGGTGGCAGTAGCCACACCTGCTCTGAACATAGGCAGGGAATTCTTGAGGAGGCAGAGATGAACCTTTCTCACTCCGAGCCTGGCAGAATAGGCTTGGGCTCCTTACCCTAGTTTTGGTGATAGGGCAACAGGTTTTGGAGGGGAAAGAGGTCTATCTGTTTTGGGCCAGGACCCATTTGGCTACCTCATATGCCACACTGACTTCAGGAGCTCAGAGTTAGGCTCCCACCAGACTAGAGGGTATTTCTGCTTGCCACCATCTCCTTGGCTCTTGTCTCCAACACCGACTGCAGGTGTTTGTGGGTAAGAGACGCTGGCTGGGGTTTGCCACTCCCAGAACACAGTTGCTCCTTGAGATCAGCCACACAGCTGTTGGGTGGACATTAACTGTAGGAGCAGCCTGGAGCATGGATGTGCAGATGGTGCAGATGCCCTGAGTGGGTGGGGATTCACCCTCTCTACCGCATCAACCATACTATCTACACATGAAAGCTGCACATACACTAAGACCGTACTCCACACTCAGAGAACAAATCACATAGTAGGTGTGTGAAACTAAAGGCAGGCTAGCCAGATACCACAACCCTAGGAGCTCTAACTATTCCTGCTTCTTCTAGGGCACCTTGCATGTCTCAGGATGACCCACTGGTCTTACCATGCCCGTCAGCCTGGTTTGTGTGGTGAGCACAAACAAGCCGTACCATTCCTAACCCAGGATATTCTCTCTTCCTGATCAAACAATCCTAAAGACCCAGGTTAGACTGAAGTACCAAAATGCTCACTCCCATTGCATCCAACTGAAGGATGATTGCCAAAAGGAGTAAGGTCATGAGCCTCTTGGTTCTGGAAGCAGGCAGCAGCCACTGATGACATCCCAGGAGATGGAAGTTATGCTGGACTGTTCAGTTGGGAGTCACAGCGTGTCACTCACCAGCTTTGTAGCCTTGCTCAAATTATCCGGCCTCTCAGCCCATTTCCTCACGTTTAAAATGTGGCTAAGGCATTTCTTTCAGCCTAAGGTTCAGAAGTGGTACTAGTTAATATGGCTGGTGAGGGACTCGCAGACTCAGCATAGGCTCTGCCGTGTCTTTTCACATCTAAGCAGTGTTCCTTTGGAGGAATGGAAATGGACTTGTTGCTATGTGACATTCAGCAGCAGAAGAGCAAGAGTCTGGGCTAAGTTGTGTGAACTAGAGCAACTCCTATCTCCCAGTATTGCTGGGGCTGGAAAAAGGAAGAAAGGAAAGAAGGAAGGAAGGAAGGAAGGAGGAAGGAGAAGAAAGAGAGAAGGAGAAAGGGAGAAAGAAAAAGAGGGCTGGAGGGATTGCTCACAGGTTAAGAGTATTGGCTGCTCTTCCAGAGGTCATGAGTTCAGTTTCCAGCAATCACATGGTGGCTCACAACCATCTATAATGAGATCTGCAGGCTTGCAGGAAGAACACTGTATATGTAATAAATAAATCTTAAAAAAAAATAAAGAGAGGAAGAAAGAAGGAAAGAAAGGGAGAGGGAGGGAGGGAGGAAGGAGAGAGAGAGAGAGAGAGAGAGAGAGAGAGAGAGAGAGAGAGAGAGAGAGAGAGAGAGAGAATGAAGGAACACTGTCCTCTAATTCAGCCCTTTTCACCTCTTCCTGGCATACCTAAGGGATAACTAAGGCTCAGGGAACTTGGTTTGGGCCTCAGAGTATGTGTCTTCCTCTTCTTGCTGGCCTGCCCCACACTTGCTTCCCCAGGTGCTCGTGGTTCTGTGAAAGGGAGGCAGGCTGGGGTGGGCATAAGGATGTCCCCTATTATTGATCTACAAGAGGTCCCTGTAGTCATTCTGCCAGGCGACAGGGACAGGCCATCATAATGCTTTAATCCTTACAACTAGCTTGGGTCAGCTGATTCTGTGGGTTTCCCCATCATGGTCTTGACTCCTTTGTTCATGTTATCACTCCTCCCTCACTTCCATTGTACTCCAGGAGCCTGGACCAATGGTTAGCTGTGGGTTTCTGCATCTGCTTCCATCTGTTTCTGGAAGAGGGTTCTAGCATCTCTGAAGTTGTGGATTGTAGGCTGAATATTTTTTGCTTTATGTCTGGTATCCATTTATGAGTGAACCTTTCTGGGTCTGGGTTACCTCATTCAGGATGTTTTTTTCTAGTTCTCTCCATTTGCCTGCAAATTTTAGGATGTTGTCGTTTCTTACCATTGAGTAGTACTCCATTGTGCAAATGTAATTTTTCTTTAGCCATTCTTCAGTTGAGGGGCATCTAGCTTGTTTCCAAGATCTGACTATTATGAATGATATTGCTATAAACATAGCTGAGCAAATGTCCTTGTGGTGTGAATGAATGCACACATCTTTACATAATTAAAGTAATATTTCACAACAGCAGAGAACAGCTTTAATCCTAGGAAGAAAGGTAAATCTCTGAGTTCAAAGCCAGCCTGATCTACATGGTCCATGCCAGGTCAGCCAGGGAGATCCAGTGTCAAAAATAAAAAAATTTATCAAATTGATCAAAATAAAATTATATGACCTTGTGTGAGTAGATGCCACATATGTGCTGGTAGTCATGGAGATCAAAAGAGTGTGTCAGATCCCCTAGAACTGGGGTTCCAATTCAGCCCTCTTATTTTTTAAAAATTACACTTACCAGAGATGCAGAGGTGGCTCAGTGGTTAAAAGCACTTGCCCAAGTTTTGGTCTTAGCACCACAAAAGTTAGCTTGCAACCATCTGTAATTCCAGACCCAAGGAATCTAATGCCTCTGGCCTCTGTGGGTGCCTACACTCATGTGCACATGCCCACGTGAAAACAGACACAATTAAAAATAAATATTTGGTAAAAATTTGCATGTATTTGTGTGTGTGTGTGTGTGTGTGTGTGTGTGTGTGTGTGTGTGTGTGTGTGTGTACACTACAGTATGTTGCAATCAGAGGAAGAGTCAAAGTCTTCCTTTTACTATGTGTGTCCTAGCACTTGAACTTAGGTCACCACACTTGGTGGCCTGTGCCTTTATCTATTAAGCCATATTGCTGACTCTTGGAGAGTGTTTTGTCCTTTAAGACAGGATTTCTCTGTGTAACAGCCCTACCTGTCCTGGAACTCACTCTGTAGACCAGGCTGGCCTCGAACTCACAGAGATCCACCTGTCTCTTCCTCCCAGGTGCTGGGATTAAAGATAGTCATCACCAAGTCCATTTTTTTTTTTGTTTTGAATTCCAGACTTTCTTGGTCTTCTGGAAGCTGTTACAACACTGAGGAGAGTATCCAAAATGCCAAATTGTAGCCAGCTGGTTTTTCTTAAAATTTAATCTCCCCCACCAACAAAAAAACAAACAAACAAACAAAATTGGCACATCCTGGAGGCAAACCCTAGGCTCTCCCATTGCAGAAAGATGGCTTCTATCCTTAGGGGTTTGGCTCTGGAGTTCAAGAAGGTGCCCGTTACCTCCTGCTGCTTGTCTTTCTAGCCATCCCTTCTCAACTGTTAAGGCCATCCATCAGCTGTATATAGAGACAGCAGAGCAAAGTGGCCTGAGTCCTGTTGACCAGAAAGTTGAAGGTGTCAGGTGAGGCGAGGTCTCTGGTTCTGGCAGAACCTGCTGGCAACATCTGTCCCCATCCCTTCAGATATAACTAGGTGTGCTCAGAGGTTGGGGGGTCCCTGAGCTGAGTTACCTCTGCAACATCACCACTGTGATGGTTTAGGTATCCATGCTACCCTGGTAGGTATGTTAGTGCTTCATTTTACATAAGGACAAGCAGGTCGGAGAATGGTTATGGTCCAAGCTCTGGTTGTTGTTTGCATTTCTATTGTCTTAGGGTTACTATTATTGTAATGAAACACCATGGGGGAAAAAAAAGCAATTTGGTGAGGAAAGGTGTCTTAGTTAGGATTTCTATTGCTGTGATGAGACACCATGACTATGGTAATGGCAGTATGCAGGTAGACATGGTGCTGGAGAAGAGGCCAAGATTCTACATCTGGATTAGCAGACAGCAGGACACACACACACACACACACACACACACACACACACACACACACGAGAGAGAGAGAGAGAGAGAGAGAGAGAGAGAGAGAGAGAGAGAGAGAGAGAGAGAGACTGGGTCTGGCTTGAATATTTGAAAACCCAAAGTTCACCCCCAGTGACACACTTCCTTCAATAAAGCCACATCTATCCCAACAAGGACACACCTCCTAATAGTGCCACTCCCTAATGTTGACCAGCCACTGCCAATGACGGTCTCTGCTTTGCAGCCCAGACTTGCATCCCTGGAGCAGCCTAGGGACATCCCAAGCACCAGTTGGTCCAGTCTTCAGCTGCTTCTCAAGGGACCAAAAAGGATGTGAAACCGTCCTAGTCCTTTTGTCCAGATCCCAGCCCTACCTTGCCCTGCAAGGTGGGGCCCCAACACTTGCCACATCCAGCTTGCTTTCCTGAGTTCACGGACAAATGAAAGGGAAGGTGCTGGGTCAAGGACATGGGATGTGTGTGTGTGACATACATGTCACCAACATGAAAACATACTTGAGCATCCCAGGAATGCAAAGGTGAGGCAGGATTGTGAGCACGAGGGACTGGGAAGTCTGAACGTCTATCAGCTTCTCTGCCCAGCTCCTCCAGCTGTCAGGACCCAAACTAGTAAGTACCTAGAACATCCCCACGGGCAACCTCCCGTCTCAGTTCCAGCCAGATAGCATGGCCAAGTGACCAAGCTGCGACATCTACCCTCCCCAGAGCCAGGAAGGAGGCTGTGGGAGAGGAAAACTCCTTTTAGAGAAATGTCTTTGAGCATAATGACTGCATTCATGAACTGGATGGAAAGCTTGGTACAGAAACACAGGGACTATTTTTATAAAGAGGACGGCTGTCCTCAGGGCTAGGAGGCTGTCGCAGGGTTGGCTATGCTATGCCCATCTGATGCACTGTTCACTTGGGTCTTTGTGGCTACAGGGGCAGCGAGGGCAGGATGATGACCTCCAGGCCCGGGACCCTCGCGTTAAGAGCAGATGAGTGGACCTTGGGCTAGAAGGTTGCCTGTGGCAGTGAACTCATGGGTCACCTTTTATCTGGACCTGGCGTCCCGGACTGGCCCGACATATGGGGGACGGGATTCCTGCAGCCACTTATTATTGTTGCTGGGGTGCCGGCTAGACAGCATCCTGTCCAGCGAGCGTCCTGGAAGAATAGAGCAACTAGCCCATTTCTCTGAGGCAGAAAGAATGCACATCACCATCCCCATCACCCCAGCTACTCTGCAGTGCGCACGCGCCAGCGACACTCTGCGCAAAGGCGGCGGGACGCAGCTACTCCTAGACAGAGGAGATAGATTTCCCCGGGACGCCCGGGAACGGACAGTAGATAGAGCCGTCCACCAAGCTGCCTAGAGAAGCGCTTCCACTGTCAAACGGCGCACCGGAAGCGGAAGCGGTGCTGGGCCACCCCTCGGGCGGCCATCTTGGAAGCTGAGCGGCGGCAGCAGCGAAGACGCTGCGGCGGGTGCGGTGGGCTAAGTCCCAGCGCGGGTGCGGCTCACAGAACGGGCCCCACTCTTCCGCACCCTGCTCTGGCCTCGACCACGGCGAACCTGAACGCGGCGGCGGCCTGAGGGAGAGGTGAGCGCTCGCGGGCCGCTCGGGGCCTCGGGCCGCTCGTTCGCCCCGCCGGAGCCGGCCGCAGCGGCGGGCGGGCACTCGGGGGACTCCGCACGGCGGGTCCGGCTCCGCACGCTGCCTGCTGCGGCCCCCGACCCCGAGCGTCCCTTCGCGGACCGGAGGTCGGTTACTGGCCCTTCCTTTGGGCAGGTTAAGAGGTTTGGTTTGCCACGCGGCAGAATCTCCCACCAAGAGGCCTGTTGTTGTTGGTGGGTTGGTTGCCGAACTTGAGACACTTCCAGTAGTCAGGGTTGGTGAGTTTGTGTCGCGGGGAGGCAGCCGTTGAGTGCCCCCTCTCATCTTGACCAGTTAGAACCTCAGACTACTCAATAAGCTCCAACAGAAACGAGCGTGTCCACCGTTATGCCCTTGGAGGTGATAGAACACTTGACAGTAAAGAGTGGGACTTGGTCCCCCCCTCCCCCGAACGAGACCCTCCCTGCCCTCTGCGGGGGGGGGGCGGGGTGAGGACACGGTGGAGACTCGCATCCACTTTTACCAACTTCACCTTTCCGTGTTCATCACTTAGCAGGTAACACTAGTCAAGTTCCCAACATGTTGTCAGATCCACATAGATCACTAGGAACAGATGAGGCCATGGTTCGTTTTAAGCCAACAAGTCCATAAAAATAGCTTTTTTTTTTTTTTTTTTTGTAAGAGTGGAGTGGTGCAGTGCAAGGATTTATTCATCCCTGGTGTGTGAAGTGGTAATTTAGTGTCAGGGAAAAAGGGAATTTTAGGATTTTATTTACTCGGAAAGCCCTGTGTATGATGTTCAGGCAGAGCTAGGTCTAGATGCTAGAACTTAGATTTGTTAGTCTGCTCATCATGGTGTTGGTGAACTCGTTGTCAGCTCCGTTGTCAGGTGTGTGTGTGTGTGTGTGTGTGTGTGTGTGTGTGTGTGTGTGTGTGTGTGTGTGAGAGAGAGAGAGAGAGAGAGAGAGAGAGAGAGAGAGAGAGAGAGAGAGAGAGAAAGAGAGAGAGAGAAAGAGAAAGAGAGAGAAAGAAAAAGAGAAGGTGGTGATTGGAGCCTCTGGCTTCCATCCAGCCTGTGAAGTAACCCCGGAGAAGGTAAAACTTCCTGAAAATCGTGGCCTTGGGTGTGTCATGTACCCTGCCGATCAGTTAGGTCAAGGTCTCATTCCACGTGGTCACCTGACCTGACTGTACTGATGTGTGAGAGAGATGTCCAAAAGAAAGGAACTACCACCTTGGTGCAGTGATGTGGGACAGACAGAGAAGGCTCACCCTGCTAGTGACTGGCTGCTTCTTGTCACCTGCAGTCCCCTAGGAGAATCATGAAAGAAGGAGGAGCAACTGAAATATGACTTTATGTCTAAAAGCCAGTTTGAGGCTGGGGATGCAGCTTAGTGATATGACACTATGTGTGGGGCTCTTGGTTAAATTTCCAGTGCCAGTCATAGCAGCACATTCCATTAAAGTCAGCACTTGGGGTGCAGAGGGAGGAGCATCTTTGAGTTTGAGGCCAGTCTGGTCTAAATGGTGAATTCCAGGACAGAGCTACACAGTGAGACCTTGTCTTAAAAAAAAAAAGTAAAAGCAAGTATGAGAGGAACTTTGCCTTGTGACTGACTAGGCAGAATCAGTTTGGGGTTTTGGTTTTGTTTTGTTTTGTTTTGTTTTGTTTTTTGAGACAGGTATCTCTTTGTAGTCCTGGTTATCCTGAACCTTACTCTGTAGACCAGGCTGGCTTCAAACTCACACAGATTTGCCTGTCTGTGAATCCCAAGTGCCAGGATTAAAGATATGTTTCACCACACCCGACTTTTTTTTTTTTAAGACAGGATTTCATGTATTCCAAGCTATATAGCTTAGATGGCTATGAACTTATGATCCTCTGCTTCTACCTATCCACTTCTGGGAGGACAGGTATGCATTACCACAGTCTGTTTATGTGGTGGTGCTGGGAATCAAACCCAGGGCTTCATGCTGGGCAAACACTTAACACCAACTGAGTTACATTTTAGCCTGTCACGAGAAACCTTGCTGGTTTCCTCTGTGTGTGTGTGTGTGTGTGTGTGTGTGTGTGTGTGTGTGTGTCCACTATCTTTGTACGTGTTGGAGTATTAACTTCAAGGGTGAACAGAAAGTCTTGTGGTGCTCGTGGATTATTGGCTATGGCCTTGTTTCTCACTAGGTGCTGGGCAGGTTGAGCTCTGGCCCACATGGCTTCTGAAGCCAAGAACTTGGGGACAGTGCTTTCTGGAAGCATTTTTTGGCCATGCTGGACAGTAACCTTGTTCCTGGTGTGAGCATTCTTGGAAGCATCAGGCAAAAGCCCTTGTTTCTGCTAGAAAGGTTCTTGTGCATTATACTTTTAGAACATGGGGGTGGTGTGGTTGTGAAGGACAGAAAAGGAGGCACTTGACCCTGATAGATGTAGCTCAGACCAGGTAGGGAAGGATGTAGGTGTATTTCCTATCAGTCCAAACTGGGCTGGGAAGGTTGGGCTTAATTAGGTGCTATGAGAACCAGGTCTAGTTGGGTTGTTTTAAAGGTTTGCCATTGATCTGCTGTCTTTGTGGGGAGTGGATGGTTAAACTGCAATGATAGTCTGAAGTGTGAAGAGATCTGAGGCTCCAGTGGTTGGCAAGAAAGTAATGTGTTTCTGCATTATGGTTATTGGGATCGGAAGGAAGTGAACAGATAATATGTGGATTAGGGTTCATCCCCCACTTCCCTAATTGAGCAGCCATGTAGGCACTTTTGCTGAGACTGCACATGAGAGAGCTGTGGTGGATACCCTGGCGGAGTTGTCTCCTGTAGGTCCTGAGGTTAGAGTAAGTACATACCAAGCCCTGGTTGTTATGAGGTGTCAGTACTGGTAGAGGGAGCAGATGCAGAGGTCTGTGGTGATGGTGTCTACCAAGAAATTAGCGGGCTAAAAGTTGTTGACTCTCACATATGTATAAGCAAATGCTGAAGAGAATGAAAGAACATGTGGCTGTCTGCCAGGACTAATTCATACAAAGGCTAGGATAGGGTTGACTTTAGGTTTATTTAGTTAGGGAGGTTAGGATGGGGAATCACAGCTATTGATGTTTGTTGGTGTCTAGAGTCATGGTTAACAGGACCAGACGGCACTATGTGAGACAGGTTAGGGATAGAGTAATAGTGGTAGGAAAAAAAGGAGGAGGCTGCAACGGGCAAATCACAAGATATGGCCATCTGTGACTGCTCTGTTATAGCCAAGCTCATCTCCTGCCGTTTTCACTTAAACTCAAATATATTCATTTTTGGTAGTGGGAGGTGTTGCCATAGCTTATGCATAGAGGTCAGAGAACAGCTTGTAATAAATAGTCAGTTCTCTCCTGTCATATAGGTCCTGGGAATTAAATTCAGGTCATGAGACTTGAAACAAGTATCATTATCCACTGAACAATCTCAATCTCACCAGCCTATTATCTCTTCTCTAATTTATATATTCTCAAGTGGCCCCTCAATTGTATTTTATGACTAATAGTTTTTATACTTTATTTTTAGTTGTAGAATTTTTTTGTGTTTCTGTCTTAAACCATGAGAAAAGAGAGCAAGTAGGAGCTCTTCTGACATCCATGGCAATGGGAACCCTATTCCCTCCACCACTGCCTCCTTGTCTTCTGGGTGGAGTATAGCTAAGGGTTCTGAGTCCCTGATTCATTTCCTTTCTCTTTTGAGACAGTCTTACTATGTAGACTGAGGTCTGGCCTCAAACTCAGATTGCCTGCCTCTGACCCTGCCCCCCAGTGCTGTGATAAAGATGTGTACAGCCACATTCAGCTGGTTTCTTCCCTTTAAAAGTTTTTGTTATATTTTTTGTTTGTGGATGCATGAATGTTTGTGCATGAGTGTGCATGTGTGTGGGCTTGTGTGTGAAGGTCAGAGGACAGTTTGAAGCAGATAATTCTTTTCCTTCCACTGTCTGGATCCTGAGGATCAAACTCCTTCCACCAGTCTTGTCTGGCAAGCACTTTTACCTGCTCACCGAGTCCCTTTCCTTCAGCATTGTCTTAGTTTTACTCCCTGTATGTACTCTTTACTGCTGCCTTATGTTGAGGCCCCAGAGTGATCTTCCTAATAGGAGGTCCTGATGGCTGTCTTAGTGTTTGATTGCTGTGAAGAGACACCATGACCATGGCAACTCTTATAAAGGAAAACATTTAAGTGGGGCTGGGTTACAGTCTCAGAGGTTTGGTCCATTTTTGTCATGGCAGGAAGCATGGCAGCATTCGGATAGACCTGGTGCTAGAGAAGGAGCTGAGAGCTCTACATCTTGATCCACAGGCGGCAGAAGTGAATGCCTGTCCCAGCCTAGGTTGAGCATCTGAGACCTTAAAGCCCGCAGTGATCCATTTTCTTCAACAAGGCCACATCTGCTAATCGTGCCACTCTCAGTAGGCCTACAGAGGCCATTCTTAGTCAAACCACCACGTGTACCTTAAGGCTGGGCCTAATATTCTTGGGATTTTGGAAGCTTGGCTGTGTCTCTCTGGCTAGTCTTGTTCTTTGTCCTTCACTGTGTTTGAGCTCCTGCCTGACATGGTGTCCAATGTGCTCTCCTAAACATGCCTCCTCCTCTGCCTAGTATAAGCATCTAGATTCTTTGCCCCCACTGTTGTTCTTTGTGGCCATTGATAAATGTGTAACAGGCTTTCAAGGCAGGAGAAGGCCTGTGGTACTCACTAATTTCTTGTTGTGAAACGTCCATTACTGAGGTGTTGCTGAACAGATGTGCAGAACAGCTGGTGCAGGCTGGCTTCAACATGCCTACCCAGATCTCACTTGAATGAACTAATGTGTAAATTCTTTGGAAACAGGAACACAGGCAGCTTCATGGTTTTCTGCCTTGTATCTCTGTTAAATACTTGGTATCATGTTGAACAAATGAAAGTGGTGATGGTGGTAGAGATATATAGAAAAAGAGAACTGAGGGAAGGACTTGAAGGTTGATGGGCTGCCGAGAGGAAAGCAGAGGTAGTCATCTGCTAAAATTGTCTCTAGTAAGGAAAGCATGTATGTTCCTGTGTTCATTGTAAATAGAGATGCTTTTCTTTTTCTCTAAATAGATGAGCAATAACAGCAATAAAAGAGCTCCAACAACAGCAACACAGAGGTTGAAACAGGACTACCTTCGAATTAAGAAAGACCCGGTGCCTTACATCTGTGCGGAGCCCCTCCCTTCAAATATTCTTGAATGGTAAGCTTCTGCATTCCTGCTCACACCACATCATAGTCACTCCCTTGAAGGTTCTTTTGTGCTCTGTCTGGTGGTCCTGGTCATCACAGAGGCAGTCTGGTAATTCTTCAGCTTTGGATGGACACTTGAGACACCTGTCAATACTCTGGGCTTTGCAATGAATGTCATGTCAAGAATATTAGGGAGTTTTGCTTGGCTTAGGCTAGGGCTGAAAAGAGAAATCTTGGGTAGTCCTCATTGTAGGCTTTGGGTATACAAAGCTCTCAGATGTTGTTTATGCAAATTAGGGCTAGGCTGCTTTTTGCTTCTTGACACTGGGAATTAGCTATAAAGCCTGGTGCAAAGCATTGGTGGCAAAGTCTTGACACTAACCCCTGATTATGGCCTAGGCCAAGTGCTCATAATTCTCAAGCTGACAGATATAGAACCTGTGGAAAATATTTGTTTCACGGTAGTTCTTTTGCTGTGTTAAAAGTGTAGAGTCATGAAATTATATGTTCTCTGTGGAAATGCTCATTATCAGCTTTGGTGAGCATTTATCACTGGGTGTGGTACACATCAGGAGGCAGAGGCAAGTGGATCTCTTGAGTTCCAGGCTAGCCAGTACTATATAGTAAGCCCTCCACTCTTTTTCTTTTTTCTTTTTTTTTTTTAAAGACACTTCTCTTGCTTTGATGGGTTTGATCTTTAAAAAAAAAAAATACTGCCAGGTGTGGTAGTGCATGCCTTTAGTCCCAGCACTCAAGAGGCAGAAACTGGCAGATCTCTGAGTTCAAGGCTAGCCTGGTCACAAAGTAAGTTCCAAGACAGCCAGGACTGTTACACAGGAAACCCTGTCTCAACAAACAAAACTTTACTATTTTTATAATTTTCAAAATCTAGAGAAGATTTTCCCAAATTAAAAAGAATTATTTTGTGGATTGAATGTTGTTGACAGAGGAAATGCACGAGGGGTCTCTTTGGTGGCATTAGAAGTAACCCTGTTCCAGTGATAAAAATCAGATGTGGTTCCTGGGACATAGTTGCCTGGTATGGGAACAAGTTTCATTGATGGCTTACCTTTTACCAAGTTTGTGGGAATTTTCTTTGTTGTGTATGGAATGCATCTTCATGCACTGGTTAGAGGTCTCTGAGTCCACCCTTTGATTTGATTATGTTCTAGGAAGGACTTGCTTGAGATTGGAATTAAAGCAGGTTTTTTTTTTTTTTTTTTTTTGTTTTTTTTTTTGTTTTTGTTTGTTTGTTTAATTGTATATATTGTGGGTGCAGTGTGCCACCACATGTATGTGGTGGAGTCAATTCTCTTCTTCCACCATTTGATCCTAGGAATCGAACTCAGGTTATCAGATTGGTAGTGTGTGCCTTTACCCACTAATCCATCTCTCCAGCTCTCACTTAAGATTTGCTAGAACAAAAAGACCAAAAAAGCTATGGAAGGGAAGAGGTAGGTGGAGTGAAGTCCAAAGGAATGCAGAAAGAAGTATCTAGATTCCTGGCCCTGGGCGTTTGCTCAAAGCACACGTAGCTCCTCAACAGTGAGCTTGGTCAGCACGTGTGGCATGTCACTGAAGAGACTCATCAGACACTTGGTGCCTAGGATCTGTTTGAGTGGCCATTAAGCACCTTTACCTGCCACCCACTAAAACACCAAATTCCTAGGAAGGAAGGATTTAGCCTGAGCCATGATGTATGTGTCTGTCCCCTTATTGCTTAGAGTAATGGGTGTTACCCTCAAACAATAGTGTGAGGCCCTTTGTGAGAACTCTAGTTTTAGGGAAATCGTGGTCTACAGATCAAGTAATTTGCTTCTCTCTCTGTCTCTTAGGCATTATGTTGTCCGAGGCCCTGAGATGACTCCTTATGAAGGTGAGTAGAAAGAAATACGAATCATTCCTATCCTGTAAATAACAGTCTTTCTGTTTTGGATATATAGTAATTAAATCAAGAGTTATCAGAAGCTCATCCTAGTATTTCTCTAAATCCTAGAAATGTTTGCTCAGTTTAGTATTTCTGGACTGTTTGTAATTACCATCTGCATTCCCTCAGCCTCTTATGTTGGTTGGAGGTGGGGAAAAGATATTTTTTAAAATTTCATTTTACGGTATGGGTATTTACTTGCCTATATGTATGCCAGATGTGTGCCTGGTGCCCACAGAAGAGGGTGTCAGATCCTGGAGTTACTGATGATTATGATCTACCATGTGGGTGCTTGGAATTGAACCTGAATCCTCCTGGTAGAACAGCAAGTGCTCTTAACTGCTGAACTATCTTCCCAGCCCAAGGAAAAACAGATAGTAATAAATTGGAATAAATAGTAAAACATTCTTCTGTGTCTAAGGCCAAAGGAAATGTTGTAAAAAATTTGTACTAGTTGCAGGCAAATGGAAAAAACTAGAAAAACCATCCTGAGGTAATCTAGACCCAGAAAAACAAATATAGTATGTGCTCACTCATATCATAAGTGGATACCAGACATAAAGCAAAAGCTGCCCAGCCTACAATGCACAACCCCAGGGAAGCTAGAACCCTCTTTCAGAAACAGATGGAAGCAGATGCAGAAACCCACAACTAACCATTGGGCCAGGCTCCTGGAGTACAATGGAAGTGAGGGAGGAGTGATAACATGAACAAAGGAGTCAAGACCATGATGGGGAAACCCACAGAATCAGCTGACCCGAGCCAGTGAGAGATCACTCACTCAGGTCTGACAATGGGGAACCTGTATAAGACCAAACTAGACTCCCTTAATATAGGTGACAATGGTGTAGCTGGGACAATACATGAGGCCACTGGCAGTGGGTCCAAGATCTAACTCTAATGTACAAACTGACTTTGTGGAGAGATGCCTTGCTCAGTCTAGACAAGGGTATGGAGGGTGGAGAGGTACATTGATCCTGCCTCAAAGAGATGATGGGACAGACTTAGTAAACTTCCTAGGGGAGGCCTTACCCTCTCTGAGGAGCAGATGGGGTGGGGTTAGTGGGGGTAGTGGGAGGAGAGACGGGAGGGGGAACTGGGATTATAATGTAAAAAATAAAAAAAAGCAAAAAAAAAAATTGTTAGGCACTTTTGGTTTTTCGAGACAGGGTTTCTCTTTATAACAATACTGGCTGTCCTGAAACTCACTTTGTAAACCAGGCTGGCCTCGAATTCTGCTTGCCTCTGCCTTCCAAGTGCTGGGATTAAAAGCATGCACCAACACCACCTGGCTTTTCTTTCTCTCTCTCTCTCTCTCTCTCTCTCTCTCTCTCTCTCTCTCTCTCTCTCTCTCTCTCACTCTCTCTCACTCTCACTCTCACTTTTTGGCTAGGTATTTATTAGTTGTCAGAATAATTTTCAAACTAAGTGGAGGTGTGCAAGGCTTAGGAAGGATACAGGACCTAACAGGTTCTCACCTCTCTTTTCTGCTTGCTAGTGTTGACTTGGTGTCCGTTCCCTCAGATAACCAGATACTATTAGGGCCTAAGTGATTTTGACAGATTAGCCCTTGGAATTGTCAGTCAGCAGATTTCTAGGGTCTGATGGCAAGATTGACACCATCTCACAGGCCAGGTGGGCAGTGCCTCTGCGTCCAACGATCAGGTTTAACTTAAGATGTCACAAACAACAGGTCTTTGCCTATAGGTGGAATGCTTCAGAGAGGAGGTTTTAGTGGTTTTGTGAGGCTCTGGGTTCCATCCTCAGCATAAATAAGAGTATTATTTGGGACATTTGTTTGAGAGCAAAAGGCCAAACCCTTTTGTAGATGGTTTGGCTGAGACTTCTTCACCAGGTTCTCCTTTGGTCCAGGAATCCCAAGTTTTGGGGTAATTTGTTTTGGATAATGAGTCTGCAGGGGCTGTGGGGGAGGCAAATGTTCGTGCATGTCATGATGATGGTGCTTATAGTGCCAGACACCAGAAACTTGCTTGAGCCCTACAGCAGCAGAGTGTGGTGAAGTGAGGGAGGCATACAGGCTATGTGTCTCAAGGAGCCCTTGAAACTTCTTTTGATCAGTCCCTAATAGATGTGAAAAATGGACTTCCAAACAGTTGGTAAAAATAATATGAAAACACTGTGTGTTTGGCATGCTTGGACTATTTTGAGTTTTTAGGTTATTTTGGTTTTTGGTGTTTCTTGTTTTTTGTTTTTAATTTTTTTTTTTTTGAGACCAGGTTTGTGTACTTTTGGATCCTGTCTTGGAACTTGCTCTCTAGGCTAGCTAGGCTGGTCTTAAACACACAGAAATCAGCCTGCCTCTGCCTCCCAAGTGCCAAGATTAATGGTGTAAGCCACCACCACCTGGCTATTGTTTTTAATTTTTAAATATATTTGTGTGCGTGTGTTCACATATATGTATGTGACATGATGTATATGCAGGAATTCATAGAGGTGTTGGATTCCTTGTAACTATAGTTACAGACAGTTCTGAGCAGTCATATGGATGCTTAGAAACAAACCCCAGGTCCTCTACAAGAGCAGCCGGTGCTGTTAACTACTGAACTTTCCATCCTGTTTTTAAATTCTAAAGTAAACAGTGAACATTTAAACACCGTGTGACTAGAACTCTCCTAGCTCTAGACCAGCCAAGGTTTGTTGATGTGGGATGGGCTGGACACAAGGAGAAAAGAGGGTAGCCCTGAAGGGTGTGTGGCCACTGTGCTCCCACCTGGTCCTACTTGTTAACCATAACTCTAGTGTCTTAGCCGTTAATGCTTGACCCCTATTCCTCCATCTCCTATCCTCTTCTGTGTAGTTCTGTAGGCACTGTCCCTCAGGCTGCCAATATACTTATTGAACCCTTGTCATCGCCCCTGTCCTGCCCTTCCTCAGCTGTCCCTACTCAGTGGGGCGGACTGTCTTTTGGTGGCTGCAGATAGCAATTCTCCCAGATTCTATAAGGAACCCTCTAAGTTGTCTTGTCCAAGGGCTTTCCTCAGTCCTTAGCTTTGTATGATGCTGTTGAATACTTTTCTGATGTGCTCTTCCTCCTTTGTGTTTGAGGCATTCTGGCCCTTTCCCCTTGCCTTCCTAATGGCTCCTCTGCAACTCCACATCTTTGTCCTGAGCTCTGTGACAGCCCTGTTCCTAATGCTCTTGGGCACACCCATCCTAAGAGTACAAAATTGGCTTCCTATGGAAAGTGTGGTAATAATTAACCACTAATTGATCACTTAATGTTATCTTATTCATATTTTAGGACTGTTAAGGCTTACTCTAAAATTTACATGAAAGGACAAAGGACCTAAAGTAGATTCCAAAAAGAAATTGTTTTGGAGCCACTGTTTCTCATGTATTATGCAGATTTAGCAGTGAGGGACAAGCAGTGGTGCATGGAAACAGATTGTGGAGCATAATGTAGAATGCAGAAACAGTCGATGTTGACAAAGCACAAGCCAGAAGGGGAAGCATAGCCTGACAAAATGGTCTAGAGCAGCTGGACATCTATGTTCTGCTGTGTTCTCTGTGTTTCTGTTCCTAGACTTTGGCCAAGTTTATGCTTATGACCCTCCCCTCCTAGACTGTTCTCTGTTCTCTTCCTGTATTCCATGGCAAGAACTGACTTTGATTGCAGGAGAGAGGGTCTGTCTTGCTGTGGTTATTTTGGTAAAAGTATTCCTTTGGGACATCTTCATGGTTTGAGGGTAAGACCCATGACTACCCACAAACACTGAGTATTCTTTGTAATTTAACCTGTGTCCTGGAAGGTAGGGATAGAGATCAGTGGTAGTGTGCTTGCTTAGCATGTGCAAGGCCCTAGGACTAATCCCCCAGCACAACCAGTTAATAAATAATGTGTATTTATACACAAAGAATCACACTTTAGTGTGGGTTGGGGTATGCACATGTATGTGCTGCTAGTCCACACTTACATGAGGAAGCTAGAGGAGAGTCATGTCTCTGTTCCATTGAGGCACACTCCATGAAGCTGGAGCTCTTATTTTTCTGCTAGACTAGCTAATAGGTCCCAGCAATATATCCGTCTCCATCACTCTCATTGTTAGAGTTGTAGGCATGAGCGGGACCATCTTGTTATGTGGGTTCTAGAATCCAAACTCTGATCTTTATGCTTGCATAGCAGGCTCTTAACTATTAACTCATATCTCCAGCCTTCATTTATGTGTTCTTTAGTGCAGCTAGTTAACTGATGTCCAGTAACTTGCTGTTTTCTTATCTAATTTGCACTGTTACATAGCGTGTAGATTCCTCTTTCACTCAGCTAATGCCCGACATTCATTCATGTGACCTTTTTCTTTGAAATGCAAGTGAATGTTTCCTATTTTTTCTCCCTGCAGACAAATGCTGGTGCTAGGAGTGTATTTGCTAGGAACCAAATGAAGTAGTGGAGGAGTCTGGGACCCCTTGCAAGTTCTCTTCTGACCACTAAGTTCTCAGTAAGGGAGGAACATGAAGAGTCTGGGGAGAGGAGCGGTGTCCTGCAGCTATAGTGGGCAGGTGATAGTTATAGACTCATGCAGGCACAGTTGTAATAAATAGATGGAGAGTCAGAAGCTGGAGGACAGGCTGAGATCTTGGAGTATCATGAGCCCTGGTAAATAAAGTCAGAAGTGGGCTGAGCCTGTGAGCCAGCATAGAGATGGCGTGGGATACCATGGGCTCCGGGAGCCAGCTGGAACCTGGGTAAGGGTGGTAAGAGTTGAGAAGCAGTCCTACTGGATGTTGACAAGGCTAATAAGACTGTTTTTCTTTGTATACAGGTGGCTATTATCATGGAAAACTAATTTTTCCCAGAGAATTTCCATTTAAGCCTCCTAGTATTTACATGATAACCCCCAATGGGAGGTTTAAGTGCAACACAAGGTAAGCTTCCAGGGAGTGAAATGTTCTGAGTTGTCTGTGATCATGGGAACACATTCGTACTCACAAAAATCACTTTCTTTCAGGCTGTGTCTCTCCATCACAGATTTCCACCCAGACACATGGAATCCAGCATGGTCTGTTTCCACCATTCTAACAGGACTTCTGAGCTTCATGGTGGAGAAGGGCCCCACCCTGGGCAGCATAGAGACATCGGACTTCACGGTGAGGTGTGGCAGCGCCTCGCCCGAGGCCTTGCAGCGTTGTGGCCTCCAGCCTCTCATCCTGGGCTGATTGTGCCCTGTCCCTGGCCACATTGTAGAAATCTCTGCTTTGGCTGCCTCAGAACATGGCCCTTGGCTCACTGCCCGTCTCTGTCTCCAACTCTGCTTTTGTCCTTGCTAAGCATCACTGACACTCCTGTGCTCCTCAGGAGACTTTGTAAGGCTTGAGAAGGAGATGGACATTTCTGTTCCTGCTTGTTTTAGTTCTCTAATGTTTAGATGATAGGAATCATGTTTAATGTTAATTGATAACAAAAACATAAATAAGCCTTCATAAGACTAATTTTTGAGAAGAGAAAGCATTTTATGTATTTTCTATAATCCTTGACTCTATAGGAGTCTGTTTTGAGATTTTTGTTTTGCCAAATACTAAGGTCTCATTATTAGCATAGGGTATTCTTGAGCTCACTACGTAGGGTAGGCTGACATTGAATCTGTGGTGATCTTCTTACCTCAGCTTCCTGAACTATGGGTTTACAGGTGTGTACCACATCTGTCTCTTTAAGAGTTTTTGTTTTGTCTTGGGTTTTTTGAGACAAACTTTCTCTGTGTAACTGTTAGTCTGTCCTGGAATTCCCTTTGTAGACCAGGCTGGCCTTGAACTCACAGAGATCCACCTGTTTCTGCCTCCCAATTGCTACGATTAAAGGTGTGCACTGCCCAGCAAGATTTTTTTTTTTTTTTTTTTTTTTAATTAAAAATTATCTGGGTGGTAGTGGCAGCTTATGTGAGACAGAGGCATGTAGATCTCTGGGTTTGAGGACAGCCTAGTCTACTGAGTGAGTTCCAGGACAGCCAGGACTACACAGCAAAACTCTGCATCAAAAAACAAAACAACAACAAAAAACTAGCTTTCTGGCTGATATTTCCCTTTTCTTTCTTCCTAGAAAAGACAGCTGGCAGCACAGAGTTTAGTGTTTAATTTAAAAGATAAAGTCTTTTGTGAATTATTTCCTGAAGTTGTGGAGGTAAGAAAGCAAAAGTTGGGACTCAGTTTTGTCTCCCATATGTTAAAAACCCTTTCAGGTTTAATTGTTTCCAAATAGAATCTGTGTTTGTGTACCTACTACTGTGTTCCTGTAGATGTTGTAGAGGGCTTGTAGGCCCTCCATAGTGCTGCAGGACATAGGGGTCTGTGCTGGTTATGCTCCAGGTATACACATTATTGGGTGACAGAACTGGCTCTTCTCCAGGACCCTACTGTGCAGGAAAGACAGCCCAGGGATGGGGGAGACCCTGAGGGACATGTACAGGTATTAGGGACTGAGTCTGTCCCCATAGAGGTATGGAACTTGCCAATCGGTGGCCCCCCTCAAGTGCTCCACTGTGGCTAGGAGGTACAGGGGTTGCTTCTTACAGCAAGGGCTGGGTGTGTAGTATGCCATGTGGTGTAAAGTGTTCCCTGGTTTGGGCTGTAGTTGAGACCATGGCAGTGAGCAGAAGCACCAGGTTGGACAGTGGTATGATACTTCATGGTTCATTGTTATTCAGCATTGCTGCTGCCTGATTCAGGCACAGAGTAATAATTTTGACAACCTTGCTTGGTTTCTTCATCTGTAAAGTGGGAGGGATTAAGAGCTATCCTCTCTTGGGTTAGGATCTGCTGCAGGGGAATGGAGAACTGTGTTCTGGGTGGTAGCTCTGGGTTTGTAAAAACTCGAGTGCTATTCCCAGAAAAACAGGTTTGTTAAGACAACTGAGGGTTCTTGTGTTTTTCTCTCAGGAAATTAAACAGAAACAGAAAGCACAAGATGAACTAAGTAGCAGGCCCCAGAACCTTCCCTTGCCAGACGTGGTTCCTGATGGGGAGATGCACCGTGGCCAGAACGGGCTCCAGCTCCTCAATGGGCATGCACCTGCTGCCGGCCCGAACCTCGCTGGGCTCCCACAGGCCAACAGGCATCATGGACTCCTGGGCGGCGCTTTGGCGAACTTGTTTGTTATAGTTGGGTTTGCAGCCTTTGCCTACACGGTCAAGTATGTGCTGAGAAGCATAGCACAGGAATGAGGGTCAAGAGCTGCCGCAGTCTACAGTTGCTGCTGAGGGACACGGGCCAGGGCTTCATGCAGGCGGACGGACATGCTGCTGAGCACAGGATGGCCTGCTGGACTCCTGGGATTCACTTTTTAAAAACCTTAAAAAGGAAGCAAAAACCAAAACGTGTGATTTGGAGGAGATTGGAGAGTCTTAACTCTCTCTTGAGGCTGGCGCGGACAAGGGCCACTCACACTTTGGTTTTATTGCTTACTCCTGTGTTGTCTTTTGGACTGTTTAGTAAACCTGGTTTATTTGTTTTTGGTTTTTTTCCATTTTATTAGATTTGGTCACTTAAAAATATAAAACTTTAATGCCTATCAAATAAGTACTCTGTGTGTTCTTAGTGGAGGAGCTGAAGGCTTCATGGTGGGGCCAGTGCTGCAAACCTCCAGTGGGCTATTGGGCTGGCTGGTAACAGCTGTAGTTGGGGGTCTAGGAGAGAGTGAATTGTAAAACTGTGCTTGTGAATGAGAGGGAGAACTTATAGAAAGTGCTTGTTCTATTCTTGCTAAGGTAGAAGAGTCAACTTCTCTGACCACAAACAGTGGCTGAAGACTACAGTGAAGTCTTGGGGGTTTGGTCCTGGTATTGCTGTCAACCTTAATACCCACTCCTTCATTTAGCTTCTTTGAGTGATGGAGAAGTAGGATCCCTGAGTGCCTGTTGAGCCTTTTCTTTGAATTCCTTGTCTGGTTGGCCAGAAGGCTATATTCCTCCTATGTTGGTGGTCAGTGGAGAACTCAAGTCTCCAAGGACTGGGCTTAACATATTTTGAGGCTTCTGTAAGAAATTCTCTTAACATCATTTTTAGGTGACCTGTGTTAGATGCTGATTTCTACAGACCATGGAAAGGGGAACTGCCCAGAAAGCGCATCAGATTTAAGTTTCTAAGCTGGCAAGTTCTCAGTTATGACCAACACCTTACCTTTTTAGTGTTTGTGTTTAATGTATTTGCAGAAATTGTTTGGGAAAGCTGACATCTGTAGGGCCCCAGGTGGAGGCAGTGACATTGTCTGTGTTGGACATTAGTCATCACCAGGGGACCCAAAAAGGCTCCTAAACCAACTTCATTTCAGAGATGGTAAAGCTGAAGTGCGATCTGTGTGATCATTTTGATTTAGCTCTGTAAATTACAATTAATATATACCCTCTCCTGAAAAGGCTTTAGTTAAACCTTCTTTCTTAAATGCCACACTGTCTGTGTTAATGTCCTACTCTGGAAGGCTGTGGGCAAGTCATGCCTGGCTTGGGAGAAGGGTATGTTGCTGTTGCCAAAAGGTGGTTTGATTACCCATGGCTGGGCCTAGGCCTGTGAAGCCTGCAGCTATGGGCTGAGATGTGTCTGTGCATGGCATGGTGGCAGGGGGTGGAACACAGAGACTGGATCTTCCTTTTAGTATTAGACATCAGTTCTTCCCTGGTCCAGGAATACTCAGTTGCTCTTAGGTAACTGTTAAGTGTCAATTCCAAAGTCTCCTTGTTTGCTGAAGTTCTTATAAGACAGAACATTGGCTTATCAGCGTTCTCTGTATGTGATATCTCAACTCTTTTATTTGCTTTTGTTTTTTGAGACAGGATTTCTTTGTGTAGTGCTGGCTGTCCTGGAACTCGCTCTGTAGACCAGACTGTCCTCAAGCTCAGAGATCCACCTGTCTCTGCCTCCCGAGAGCTGAGGTTCTGCACTGCCGCTGTTTGGCTGAAATTCTTGGCAGCATAGAATCAAAGAAAAATCTTTAATAAGACGTTAGAGTGCTCATTCTTAAAGTAGAATTAAAAAGTCAACGTGCCCTCTGACCACAAGGTGTCGCACTTAGTGTAGTAACTGAAGACTTCTAAGACAGCATGGTAGGTGAGCTCCGGTACTACGTATGCCCCTCTTCCATCTCTGCTGCAGGACCCCGTATCCACAGTGCATTGCCTGCACTGACCCCAAATAAAAGATGACTTTCATTCCATTGGATCAAACATGTTTGTTTGTGTGTTGCCCTTCTTGGGAGAAGTCCCTGGTGGGGCCAGTTGAGTTACCCTGGACTGCCTTCCATTAGGTCTTTCTTGTACAGTTGGAAAGCCTCTCCCAAAGCTTATATTCTATTGATATTTAGGGAGAGGTGCCTTGGAAGGAAACATCTTAGCTCTGCGACCTTTCATTCCTTTCCTGAGGGAAAAAAAAAACCAACTCCCCAGCAGCCTTTGGAACTATTTTTTGTTTGTTTGTTTAATAGGGCCTCATATAGCTCAGGCTGGCCTGAGCCTTCTGTGTAGCAGGGGCTGGCCTCCTAGGTGTTGGCCTTTGGGAATTTCGTCTTAGAATGGGTAAGAGGGAGAAACCTTTTGTATAGTGAGCTAGTAGGCCTCTGTCAAGCTGTTTTCTCCAGGGCTTGGGGGATGAGAGCCAGAAGTTGGACCTGATCCTCCTGGGGGTTGCCTTGGTCATCCTGGTCAGGGTTCTGGTGAACCAAAGCAGAGTCCCTTTGGTTGTTTTCCAAGTTTTTTGTGGCAGGAGGATGTTGAAGCTGAAAAACTAGTTAACTTGAGTTCATCCTCAGCCATAAAATGAGATCCTCACTTCCTCCTAGCCTACCTGCTTATAAACTGCCAGCAAGGTAGAGCTGGAGAATCCCATTACCAGTCACATGAAGAAAGGTTAGGCCACCAGGATATTGGTAGACCAGAAGAGCAGGGTCTCTAGGCTGAGGCGCTCAGTCTCCTCCCAACCCTGAGCTTTGAACTCCAGGCACAGAGGCTGTGTTTCTTGGAATACCTGTGTGTAAGGTACAGGTCTCTGCCAGGGATCAAATGCTGGTACTTCCTTATCATCCAGAGTAGCCTCACCACGAAACTTAAGGACCAAAGGCACTTTTGAGGGCTTGAGTCGTTACAAGATTGACCTCTGCTGTTCCTGGAGGTGACAGTTTTTCTGGGAACCAGGAGCATGAGGGACGAGCATGTCCTTTCATTGCATTCTCTCCCACCCCAGCTTCGTTAGGCTTCTCTGCCTGGGTGTGACCTGGAGCTGGGTTTGCTGGCTTGGCCACCTTTTACTCTTTGGTGTGTGAGTTGAGGGGGCTCTATTCTAGAACATTCTGTTCTGTTTACCAGGACCCAAATTACCGGAACCAATGTGTATTGGGGGATGCAGTCCCGTTTCTTTATAGAGCAGTTAGGATCGCTGGCTGGCTGTTCTTAGCCACAGCTTTTACCGGTTGGAGGTCATCTGGCTATTGGGAATCCTGGCCCATCTCACAAGGGCCACTACCTCATCGTCACTGAGGCCAAGGTACTCATTGGCTTGGCGTGGCCTCAGCTAACTGACTTGCAGCCTGAAGGTGATTCAGAAGATCCCTTTCTCTGGGGGAAGTCCACTGGTTAGAGATGAACAGGGAAAATCTCCCCTTGCAGAGTGGCCTGTGCCTGTGCTCACTTATTAGGAGATAGGCCTAGGGGACTGCTAGTGGGGAGGCAGATGGTAGAAGTTAGCCCTGTGACTGGTGTAGAGTCAAGGTAGACCACCAGCCTCTCGTGGCTGTAACTTAGCAGGCCAGCCTGGTGGGCCTCATGTAAGTAAGGGTCGATCACTGGCTGGGATGGGCAGGCAACCAGGTGATAGAAATGTTCTAGTTTCCAGTGCTGCCGTGGGGTTTAAGGTAGGGGCTGCCTCTGGGCTTGAATGAAGTGTGTGGGAAGGTCTGGGAGATTTGTAGACAGGTTCCTAAAGTGAATGAGTCACTTGAGATTCACTGCCCTGAAGGTGTGGTACGAAAGATGCCACAGAGTTGATGTTGACAGCACCTCCACCCCAGCTTAACCAAGTAGAAACTGCCGAGAAGAGGCCAGGGGCTGCTTGTGCAGGGGAGATTCAGTCCAGCCCTGCCCCTCCTACCTTCCAGGCAGTAGATGAGCCCTGTGTAAACCCTCCCCTTAGAACCTGAGAGGCTTAGGAAGGAGGGAGGGCTGTTTGGTGGTGGGGCACCGGCCAAGGGTATTTACTCTGCAGGAGGGGAGGCCAGTGGAGACAGTAGCTCTCAGCTGTGCGCTGGCTCATCCTGCAGACATGCACCAGCGGCAACCGGGCTCGTCTCTGGGCCTCGCCCCCGCGCAGGGGCTTTGAATGCAGCCGCCCCCATGAGAACACTGGCCCAGGGTTCCAACCCTAAGCCTCTGTCTGTGGAGACTGAACTATGTGTGCCTGGGCCTGCGCCTGGGCCACAGCAGCCCTCCTCTGGCTACAGACTGCAGGAGTGGGGGCACGGCAGGAACCCAAGAGGCCTCAGCAGCTGGCCGTTCATGTGGAGCCCCCTAATATTACCATACCCAACCACAAGAGATTGCCAGGCTCCTTCAAGGTAGGCACAGGCTGGGGCGCATGTGGGTGTGCAGCTCTGAGTACAGCTCCAGAGCTCAGACTGACCCCCTACCTCAGCAGCTCTGCTCCCCTCCTTCCTGGGGAAGAACGTGAGCACTGCCTGAGACCTTGACCACTGGTCCTGGCTTAGAGTTTGCTGCAGCCACCACAGGGCCTGGCCTGTGGGGACCCTCCCTCTGCCGTGCCTGGTGGGGCTACAGTTCACTCTTTGAAGGCCCAGCATGCTTTTCAGCAATCTGAAGCCATTAGGTATAATTGCTGTTTCAGGTGAGGGTGGGCGAGGGCTTGAGGCAGACTGGTAAATGGGGCGCCTGATGTACCGTAACTACTGAGGTAGGCGATAGCCAGACTAGCCTGTCCCCTGTGCTTTCCAGGGGTCCTGTGGCAGTCTCATCTGCTGTGGCTTCTTGCATGCAAAGTCCTCTAGGGACAAGAATCTCTTCTGAGCATTCAAAGCCTCTACTGCTGCCATCCTAGAGGCCCCCAGGACAGGAATGGAAACAGCTGTTAACCGAATAGGAAGTCCTTGGCTCTGAATCTTTGACCACTGCATCTCTTCTTCCTAGGGTGTCTCTTTGTCGGCCAGCTTCGGTGCCTCTCAGCCCCCATCAACCCACCTTAAGCCAGGGGTCCCATTTTTCTGATAGTCTGAGTAGAGCTGAGGGAGTATAAGCCGTGGGTTGGTCCCTGGGCAGATAAATGAGATTATGACCTTTATAGTGGGAGCTCCTGCAGGTGTTGGGTCCTGAGTAGCCCTCACTAGATGCTAGGGAAGAGAGGTGCCCACCATTTGTGGTGAGTTTTGTCTGTACTGCCCAGGCTTGTCCTTCAGAGACAGGGCAGTTGACAGTTTGGGAGATGTTGGCGGGGTGGGGTCTCTATAAGCTCACTCTCCAGGTGTCCCTGTTTTTTTGTGCTGGCTGCAGGCTCATTCTATATCTCCCTGCAGCCTTTGCCCTTGGCTCAGCTGTATCTAATGCCCTTAGTTCCAAGGGTTCAAACAGATCTGGATAGAGAATTTTGGTGTATTCAGATGTCCTTGTATCTGTCCCTGGGTGGGACCCAAGGGGGGAGCAGTGTTTGCTTGTCCTTCCTATCCCACTAACCTGTATAGAGGAGAACATTTTTATTTCTGATTAGGATCTCCAGTACTCACCCTGATCTTACTCAGGACTGACTTATGCTGTGCCAAGACCTCTGACTTAACTCTGGTCAATGAAAGCAGGAGAATCTTGTCGCAACCAGACTGTCACAGCTAGGCTGGTGGTGGCTACACTTCTGTCCATTCCACATAGTGCCAGCCCGGCATACAGACCAGCCCCACATCCCAACTGTCCCTTGGGCCTTACCAAGCGTACTCTCCCCGGCCATATATCTGTATCTGTAGCCCCTTGTCTGATTCAAGGCCAAGCCTCTTGTCAGCTACATCAGGCTTGCCCGATGTGAGTCCATCATGACTTCTCCATGGGAACAGGGCCAGAGGAGTCATGGCCATTTTTGCAAAGGCCTAAGGTGCTTTAGCATCAGGAGCTTGCTTTATCAGAGGCCCCAGACCTCACCCATGGGATAGCCCCTTTGGGCTGTGGCCCGAGGTATCCCTGTGACATCTTCCTGTACACTTGAATCCCCCACTAACCTGTAGTTCATAGATGTTTTTGGGATGTATCAGGACAGAGACCAAGGGCCTGGTGGTCAATACACTAGCCTTGCTTCTCTGGCTTTCAAGCCACCAGAGGCTTCTGGACCTGAGCTCTCAGATGCCCACATGACATGGCTGAACTTTGTCCGCCGGCCAGATGATGGGGCCTCTAGAAAACGGTGCCGTGGCCGGGCTAAGTCGGTAAGCCCCTGAGCCGCTGTGGAACCAGCCCTTACAGGCTCCTTTCAGGTTCTAAGCCCAGGGAAGTGGGTGGCTTGGGGTCCTACTTAGATTCACTTTGTTTTACCTCTTCTAGCGAGGCCTCTCGGGTCTCCCAGGGCCCCCGGGACCTCCTGGCCCTCCCGGCCCTCCTGGTTCCCCTGGTATGGAAGTCACCCCAGAGGCCTTGCTGCAGGAATTTCAGGAGATGTTGAAAGGTAAGACTACCCCGCACCCAACCTCTTTCAGAAGCCTAGGAGGCTCTTTCAGGGCTAGAAGGGGCCTGACCCAAAGTGGCCCTCCCCACAGAGGCCACGAAACTTCGATTCTCAGGGCTACCAGATACATTGATACCCCAGGAACCCAGCCAGCGGCTGGTGGTTGAGGCCTTCCACTGCCGCTTGAAAGGCCCTGTGCTAGTGGACAAGAAGACATTGGTGGAACTACAAGGATTCCAGGCCGTGAGTAGGGACCTGAGCCAAAAAAGTCCTTTTATCTCAGGGGCTTATACACCAAGGGCACAGGATACAGGGGTGGGCACCTACTGGCAGGATGGGCCCACAGACACTACTGGACAGCTGCTGGACACATGCCCGTATTGGTTCCTAGAGATGCTATTGTAGAGGATAAGGGCCAGCCTTTCTAAGACAAAAGTGGGGCCTAGAGTTGCCATTCCTGATGATCACTTTTGGGGTCCTGTCCACCTGTTGGAGCCTGAACTTTTGCTCTAAGGTCCATGTGGGTGTAGACACACAGGTCAGCCCTGTTCTTTACACAAAGAGAATGAGGCCCAGGAAAGACCTGTTTGGGGTTGAGCTGTAGGAGCTTCCCTTGGCTAGAATGTACATGGTAAGGGTCCAGGCCCTGAAATCCAGCTAGTCGCCTCCTAATCTCCACAGCCTGCTGCCCAGGGTGCCTTCCTGCGGGGATCTGGCCTGAGCCTGCCCTTGGGCAGATTCACAGCTCCAGTGTCTGCCATCTTCCAGTTTTCTGCCAGCCTGCACGTGGGTGAGCCAGCCTGTATGTGCAGTGTGGGTGGTGGGTAGGTTATCCCTTGAAGGTGGGTGCTTCAGAGGTACCGCCCTACTCTGCTTGGGGCCAGCCACCCTCAGCCCTGACAGACAGTTGAGCCTGTTCTAGGCCATGTCCTGAAGCCCCTTTACCCGCTGCTCTCTCCGTAGACCGCAGTGAACTACAGGGCAGAGGCAGGTTGCGCACCAGGGACACTGTTCGTGCCCTCATTTGTATTGAGTCCCTGTGCCATCACCACACGTGAGTGAGTCCAGCTGCCCACCACAGTTCTCTGGGATCTGTCCTTGGACTGAGGTCACAAGTAGCCTCCTTGAGGGGTGTCTGGGTACCATGGGCCAGTGGCCTCTACACTGTTGCTTTGTGGTGCTATACCCAGGTCCTTGGAGGCTGTATCAGGCCTGGAGAGCAACAGCAGGGTCTTCACAGTGCAGGTTCAGGGGCTGCTGCAGCTACAGGTAAGGGTATAGGCCCGGGGAACAGGTGGGTAGGCCTCTAGCCTGGGAGGGCCTTATAGCCTAGTGCAAGTAGATGGTCAGGACCTCTGAACTCTTGTGTCTTGGAGGGTGCTGCTTGGTTAGGACGATTTTAGATCTGTATGGATGGGTGGGTAGACTTCTGGGCTGGGGCCACCCACTAGCGATGATGCCCACTGTAATGTTTCAGTCTGGACAGTATGTCTCCGTGTTCGTGGACAACAGTTCTGGAGCAGTTCTCACCATCCAGAGCAGCTCCAGTTTCTCCGGACTGCTTTTGGGTACATAGGGGAGCCGAAGAGTCAGCGCCTTGCCTCTTAGGGGATCTGCAAAGGACTGCTCCCCACCCAGTTCACAGTTGTCATAGCAATAAAGATCTCCAGATTTCTCCATCACTCTTGGGTGCTGTCTGGTTATTGTGTTAGTAGACGTGGTGATTGAGTGGTCAAGATGCGAACAGGAGATGTGTAGCTAGCAAAAGACTGTTCATATGATCCCAGAGCAGACTGTAGCCACAAAGAGGGACCAGAGTGAAATCCCCTCACCAGGTGTGCATTCAAACTTCCAGCCAGTGAGGGGAGGAGCAGGAGAGCCAGCAAAACTTCTCCATGGGCTAGGGAACTGAGGTGACCCTAAGGCAGAGACAGGTGGATCTCCGAGTTCAAGGCCAGCCTGGTCTACACAGTAAGTTCCAGGTCAGCCTGTCTTGAAAAACAAAACAAAGCAAAAACAAAGCCTCTTTTTAAAAAAAAAAAAGTTCAAAATGTCTCTAAAATATCCAAAACCTCATAATTGTGGGTTTATGTAACAAAAAAAAAAAGTTAAATACCTTATTATTTAAAGAGGAAAGAACTAGGGTACCGTCACAATCAAAGAAAAAGTATAAAAAGTATGGTGCTGCATGTCTGGGATCCACTCATGGTCTCTTCCAGAGAGGCAGGCCCCACTCCGGATCTTGCCATCCATAGCACCTGCAGCTTGCTTATAGGCTTAAGCCGGCTCCCACACCTGTGCTGTCCTTAGTGTTTATCCTCCTAAGGTACTGGCATCTCCACAATGCTGGGTTTTCTGCTGCAGCTAGGCTGTACCACTATTAGCAGCCTCTCCTGGGCTCTCTTTAGGGAGCTGCATGTTCTAATCCTCAACTTCTATGACCCCTTCAGTCCTAGAGCTTTTAGTACAACTGAGGCTACATTTTCGCCAGTGGCCTCTCCTGGCCCTTCAAAGTGCCAGACCTCAGCTGCTGGGCATGACCCTCATGCCTTAAACCTGGGGAAACTTACATATTACCAAGCTCAGCTGCTGGCCTTGGCTGCTTCTGGATCACAGCTTCTGTGTGCTGACTCTGCCAAAAGATTTTCCTTCAGTAATGGTGGTCTCTTTCTAATAACGACGGATTCTTTAGCCCCAGCTGACCTGTATTTATTATCCCCATAAGCAAAAATTTCAATTTAGTGGTTCTAGCCTCTTGTTGATAACAGCCAGTCCTTCAGCCCTAGCTGACCAAGAACCACAGATTCTTCATTCAAAACAGCAAACAGCTCTGATAATAGGCTTTACGGAACACCCAGACTTCCCTCTGAAACTTTACAGACCAGGCCTCCATCATCTGTACTGCTCCCAGCATTGTCTTGTACGTCATCATGATAGCTCACTAAGCTCAGAGCACTCAGTGGCTTTTCTAGCCCCAAGATCCAAAGTCCTTTTACAACCCTCCCCAAAATGCATGGTCAAGTCTGTCACAGTAACATCTCACTCCTAGTACCAATTTCTGTCTCAGGGCTTCTGTTGCTGTGGTAAAACACTATAACCAAAAGAAAATCGGGGAGGAAATGGTTTATTTCAGCTTACAATTCTCAGATCACACTCCATCACTGACAGAAGTCAGGGCAGGAACCTGGAGGTAGGAGATTAAGCAGAGGCCACAGAGTAATGCTGCTGGTCGACCTTGCTCCCTGTGGCTTGCTTAGCCTGTTTCTTGTTTTCCTTTTCAAGGTATGCTCTCTCTATGTAAACCCTGGCTGTCCTAGGACTCTGTGTAGAACAAGCTGGTCTCAAACTCAGAGGTTTGCCTGCCTTTGCCTCCAGAGTGCTGGATTTAAAGGTGTGAGCCACTATGCCCAGTTCAGCCCATTTTTTTTTTAATGCAGCCTAGATCCACTTTATCAGGGACTGTACTACCTTCTGATATCAATCATTAATCAAGAGAATATTCCGCAGATTTGCCTATAGGATTTTTTGTTTGGTTTTTGGAGACAGGGTCTCACTATGTAGCTCTGGCTGTCCTGGAACTCACTATGTAGACTAGATTGGCCTTCAACTCACAGAGGTCCACCTGCCTCTGCCTCCCAAGTGTTGGGATTAAAGGTGTATGTTGCCACGTGTGGCCAGGCCAATCTTTCTGAGGCATTTTCTCAATTGAGATTCTCTCCTCTCAGATAACTGTAGCTTTTGTCAATTTGACAAAAACAAAAAGAAAAAACCAAAAACTAGTCAGCACAGGGACCCTTTAAGGTCTGCATCCTATGAGAAGGGGTCCACACACTGGTGAGGTTGCTAAAGGGGGTTACAGCATATATAAACAACATACAATCCTGTCCACTGCTTATGTAACAATGTGCCAAGTTGGAGAGCCTCTGCAGGCCTCCGTGTGTTAAGACAAGGTTTGGGCTAGGGAAGTCTGCCCAGGCTAAGGCAGGAAGGCATTGCCGTTCTTGCCACCTTCCCAAGTGATGGTCATCACTCCCCAAAGATCAGAGGCCCATAGGGGATATGCAGGGCAGACCTAGCATCCCAACTGCTGCAGTCTTCCAGGCAGGAGCCAGTGACTAATGTGATGTCCCTCTATCCCTACTTTACTTTGTCTCTGGCAAACCCCTGTCAAAGAATATAAATTAGCTTCAGGATGTCCCAGCCTGCTGAGCTCCCAAGATACCATCTCTAGTTGGCACCTGGGCCATCAAAAGGTGGTGTGCTAAATAAGCCTTCAGTCTGACTTCTCTCAAAACAAAACTATGGCAGGCCATCAGAATTCTGTCAAGACTGAGCGGAGTACAGTCTCCCGTGCCCTGGAATGCTCTCCCAAATGGACATATACACGGAGAGGTGAGGAGTCTGCTCACAGGTCTGTGGGCAGTGTATGAGGTGAGAAGTAGTAACAGAAGCAGGAAGAAGCCATTTTGTGGACTGTTACCTCCCACCCAAGACCTTGACCCTCCTTGAGGTGCCGTGGGAGGGCCCATCCTTAGGGTATTGCTGGGCAGTGAGGCAGATTAATCAAGCTCGGCGCTGAGGTGGTGTTGGCGCCAGTCTGTGTTGTAGTAGGCTTGGCCACTGACCCATCCCCACCTTTCATCTGCCACAACCCCCATTGTGGCGTCAGGGACTGGGCTGTCTGGAGAGATCTGTGTTTCACTTGACTGCAGCTTCCATGCCAGCTACTTTGATGGGGGATAGTACAAAGCATACTAGGGTCCCTATTGAGTAAACAGAAGGGAGCCAAGTATAGAAGAAGTGACTGTTCTCCCACTTGCCAGTTACTGAGGTCCTGACAGGCCTGGGAGTCTAGGCTAGATTTTAAAAAATTCAGGTTCAGGGAGCCATCTTCCTTTTCTGCTGCCTGTAACCTCGTTAGGAAGTCTAACTACTAGAACAAGGACTGGGGCTCTCTGGGCTTCCTTCCAGAGTCCCAGCCCCTTGGGCTATGGCATCAATGGCTTCTCTTCCCAGGAGGATCAGGGCCTTTACCCACTATAGCAGGGAAAATAGTTTGCATACAGAGTGACTTCTCAGGGCAGGCATACCAGTGGAGATACAGATACTAGGGGCAAATGGGGAGCTAGGAAGGAGGTGGCACAGAAGTATGGTTTGAGTATCTACATCTACAGATCCATAAATATATCATTTACATTATTAGGATTTTCGGGGGCTGCTTCTATGCATGGCTAGGCCTGTAATTTCTCTGCTCCACTAACAGCAGCCATTACCCTGTGCAGATCAGGTTGAGGCTCAAAGCCAACCACCCTGTATGATGGGCAGCATCAGCCAGACTCTCCTGAACCACATATAGGGCCTCCCTGCCCAGGGTGAGGGTCTCAGCTTTGTTTTTTGGTCTTGTTGACTGCTATAGAGGCTCTGATTCTCAAGATGGAGACACAAAGAATGAAAAAGAGACAGATGGAGATGAGGAGATGAGAGATGAGGAGACAGTGATCGGGGGCCAGCTCTGCAGAGCAATGCCTGGGCAGGTAGCCAGGATCAGGGTGGGCCTTGTCTCTGAGCCTGACTCTACCTGCGTCTGTCTGTCTGCTCTTTCTCCCCATTCCTGCCCCTAATCAGAGGTCATTAGCCACTTACCTGTAATTTCCGTGGAATGTGCTGTCTCCAGATGAGCCCCAGGGGCTGGGGGCCCAAGAGCAACTGAGTGGGTATCTAGGTGGGTGTAGTGGAAGGCTCCAACCAAGATTCTAGGTCACAGACACAGAAAAACCCATGCAGCTTGCATAAAAGACGAGCAGCCAGGCTTTTTGCTTGTACCCAGGTGTACCATATGGTTTTCCCAAGTCTCACATGGTCCTAGGTTCTGATATCCCAGAGCTTCATGGAGGACAACCTGGTATGGTTGCCCAGCCTGAGCATGGCATACTGTGGCGGAAGTCAGACAGCTGGACTGCTAATATTCAGGTGGGGGCTACCTCGAGGGTCCCAAGAGTAGAGAGAGCTTGGGGAAGGCAATTTTCTCCTTCATTCTCCCGTTTTGGAGCTGGCTTATGAAATGGCCCAAGTGTCTAGATACTTCCCATCCATGGCTTAGGACAAAGAAAGCATGACCGTTGCTGTGCTGAACAGCCTTGGTTTGACTCCTGATCTCAAGCCATTGTTTCAGAGCAGCTGGAGGTGTGGCTGACTCCCCACAACCTCAATCTGACCCTCTACCTGCCAGGCTGGGACTTAGAGCTGGGGTATAAACCACCGCCATGGACTCCTGACTGTCCTGGGATACCATATCCAACGTGGAGATAATTGATCTGAAACCCTTCCTGGGTCTGGTTTTGGGTCATAGCCTGGTTATACCTGGCCACCCCCTCCTAGGAGCAATGTGCACTCTAGTGTTGGAGGTAAGCTGTAGTGTTCAGTCAGAGCCCGATCCCTTAGTATCCTTGGCACCCTGTCCTGGGCTTGATCACAAATAAGAATGTGGTTCCCATGCCCAGGAAGGCTGGAGAGTCCTCTTAGTGTGCATCTCAAGCTAGGAGTTGGAAGAGGTAGGCAGGAACGCGGGCTTTTGGCCGTGAGTAAGGCTAAGCCTCTAAGACCTACATTTTAGGTGATATATAGCTTTGATAACGCCAGTCCCCATGAGGTTAAACATATAGAAGAGGCCTGCTTATTCTGGCCTATACATGGAGTCTTAGACTATATAGCTAGGCAGCTTGACTTTTGAGTGGGTCTGTTCTAAGGGCCCTTTGGGGTATTTACCACCTGCTGGCCCCCTGAGTTTGGAAGCAGTGTATCATCCTTAGACCCAGACTCAGACCCAGACTATATATTCTGCAGAAAACCAAGAGTATCTGGCTGGCTTGTAGGGAGTCTCTCTGGAGGTGCTCCTGTCCCATATCTGTGTATACCTGGGTACTCATATAGGCAACTTAATGTCTATATAGGTGATGTCAAGACCCCATGGGTGTGTCCCGCTGTGTTCCCACAGAGACACCCTGAATGTGTACATGTTTGTTGGTAATGGAGGAAAAGGATTATCTGTGACTCTGGAGATCTCTGCTATGGATCTGAGAAGAGCCAGAACTGCTAGACCTCTACCAAGAAAGCATGGGGCAGGTGTCCAGCTGACTGGAGCTCTCCATAGGCACGTGGTCAAACTCAGGAATGAACATAGTTCTGGTCCTTGGTGCTAACAAGACCCAGTGGCATTTGTCCTGCTGAAGTCAGCTAGGAATTCCAAGATGGGATGTGTGGCTGCTCAGGGCCTCACACCAGCTTACTATGAGCACATCCTTGGCATTTGAGGTTCCCTGAATGGGAAAAGTGGGTGAAGAGGTCAAGGGAGAGAGGCTTCTCACTCCAAAAGGTGGAACTCTGTCTTTCCCCCAAGCACTGGTCTCAGACAAGCTAAAGAATCCATGACAGACTGCAGCTTAGAGCAGAGCACGACGTTCTGGGTCCTGGGGCCACTTCTCACTGACTGGGCTTGGCTAATCCGCCCCGAGGGATCCCAGTTGAAACCACTGTGGGCTCTAAGAACTCGTGGCCTTTCTCCCTCCAGGACCTTGTTGCTGGGGCCTCCTGCAGCCAGTTCCAAATCTCCCAAACTCTAGTTCTAAGGTCTGAGGCAGGTGGGCTGAGAAACACACTCAGGTATGGAAAACAGCCCTGATTGTACCTGTGCTGGCTGCCTCTATTGGCGTGTCTGTCTGCCTGTGTGTTTGGGGGTTGTTCATGTGGGCCTGGATGGGAGGGTTTAGGGACAAAGGGTCTTTGTTTGGGAGAATTTGGGGCACAGCCCCTTGCTCTGGGGCACTGACTCACAGGTTCTTCCAGAAGATAGCATCAGTTTTGTAACAGTCAGCATGCATACATGTAGCCCAGGCCCAGCACCACATCCCTAAGCCAACCCTGCTGAGACCTGGCGATATGAGGTGGCAGCCAGAACTAGAGTAAACAGGAAGCCATACGTTGGAGCCAAGCAAACTCCATTTCTGCCACTGAAGTATCTCTCCTAAGTAGCTGTTCAATCCCACAAAGCTCCAACCACACCCTGGCCTTTCCAGATACTTCCCTAGTGGCCCAGAAGTCACAGGAGTGGCATCCCCTATGTCTGTCCCAGCCACAGGAACATTCTTGGGAGCAGGACACCATGATGCCTGACTTGCCAAAGCATTTGCAGGGGATTCATGGTTCTCTCTGTAGTGCAGGGCTGACAGGGCTGGGGTCGGGCCCATCCGCTATGCTGGAGGGCGAGGTTGACCTGCTACCACCACAGAGACTTGAGCTGTCACTGACTATCCATCATTTCCTCTCAGGATCAGAAGTGGGAGGCTGTTGGGATGGCTCACAGTAAAGGCTGGGCCAGCTTGAAACCCTCAGATGCCACAGGAGGGAGTGGCTAGGTCTTAGGTTTCCTTCTCCTGGAGTCACTGAGCATGGGTAGGTCCTGGCTTAGTGGGAAGTTGCTACCTAGGGTATTTATCCACAGTGTGAAGCTGACTGATGGGGCCACACACTGCAAATCCTGGTTTCTCCCCAACCTGGAGCAGCGTTCAATACCCAAGACAGTCTGGCTGAAATGAGTTACACAGTGTTGTTGGAAAGCCCCAAAACAGTATTTTTCCTCTGTAGCCCCATCAGAGAAGGGTGCTATAGTCTGTGGGAACTGCTAAGGACATACTGCCAAGCTTTGTTGGTGCGGGGACCTGAGGCAAACTAGATGATGAGTCATGGATGAGGCTCAGATGGGCCAGGTTTTATGGGTGCTTTGGCACTTGCCACCTCTCCCTTGTTTTTTCCCTAAGGACTCTTTGGTTCTAGCCACTCATTTTCTGCCTCCCTCACCTGGGGAATCTCAAGGGTGAGGGGGGACACCCATGGAAGCAACTCTAGAGCATGGCCGGAGGTAAACACGTCTGTGCTGGGACAGTGTGCTGGCTAGTTTTATGTC
Source organism: Cricetiscus sungorus (assembly GCA_030556225.1). NCBI lineage: Eukaryota > Metazoa > Chordata > Mammalia > Rodentia > Cricetidae > Cricetiscus > Cricetiscus sungorus. The sequence continues at coordinate 365,634 of JANBXA010000311.1, read as the reverse complement.
AGCTGCACACAAATTAGAGTCACTGTAAAGGAGGGTCCCTCAATTGAGAAAATGCCTCTATAAGGCCAAGCTGTAAGGCATTTTCTTCATTAGTGATTGATGGAGGAGGGCCCAGACTATCGTCTGGGCTGATCCTGGATTCTATAAGAACTCAGGCTGTCAGGCTGGGGAGCAAATCAATAAGTAGCACCCATCCATGGCCTGTACACCAGCTCCTGTCTTCAGGTTCCTGCCCTGCTTAGGTTCCTGTCCTGAGTTCCTTTGATGATGAACAGTGGTGTGGAAGTGTAAGCCAAAACAAACAAACAAACAAAAAACCAAAAAAACAAAACAAAAGCAAAAACCCTTTCCTCCCTGCATTAGGGTTTTTATTGTTGTGAAGAGACACCATGACCATGGCAATGCTTTTAAAGGAAAACATTGGCTTATAGTTCAGAGGTTTAGTCCATTATCATCATGACGGGAAGCATGGTGGCCTGCAGGCATACATGGTGCTGGAGAGGTAGTTGAGAGTTCTACATCTGGATCCCAAGGCAGCAGGAAGAGACTGAGACATACTAAGCCTGGCTTGAGCATCTGAGACCTCAAAGCCTGCCCTCAGTGACATACTTCCTTCAATAACACCATACATGTTCCAACAAGGCCACACCTCCCAATAGCGTCAGCCCCTATGAGACTATAGGACCATTTTCATTCAAACTCCTCTGCTCCTTAACTTTCTTTTTGACCGTGGTGTTTCATCATGGCACTAGTAACCCTAAGATAGGCAAGGATCCAGGAAGGTTCATTTCAGTGTGCTCCATGACGTGGCCAAGGGTAATGGGAACTGAGAGATGTCAGAGTGTCAGAGGCAGGGACTTGTGAGCATCCGAGAGACAGAGTTGAAAGTGAGACTCAGGGAAGGTAGTTTTTCCCAGAGAAGGGGCTGCTGGGCAAAAGAATCCCAGGAAGAAATAGACACTTGTCAGGTGAAGATCTGACTCTCAACAGCTCTGTGTTTGCCTAAGGGGGAAGAATGTCCAAGCCTGGTATTGTGGGACACTTTCTGGGAAAATGTAAATAAATGTTTGTTTACCCAGATAGAAGTAAGGATGCCACCAAAGTTCAACTTGGTGAGCCAGTGGGTTTTATTGGGGTCATTTACTGGAGAAGAGATGGCTCAAAGACAGCTGTGTCACCAAAAGCCTATCCTAGAATGAGTAACAGCTGGAAACCGAGAGTACACTCCACATCATGCAGGTTAGAGAGTGTTCTTTCCAGGTCACCCAGTTGATTTGAGACTCTTCCAGGTATTCAGCTTCTTTTAAAGTATCTTTCAGGATTCTTGTGCCTTATGCTTGTTTGCCAAGAGAGGAGCCAACTGAGTCTGGTCTGTCTCAGGAGCTTTCTGAAACCTGTGCATTTCCATCCCAGGTGAGCATCCATCCCGGACTTTCCTGCAGGACAGGGTGTTTACTTCCCTGTTAGAACACTCCCCATCTTTGTTGCAGGTAGAAATGTTTCACCTCCCTTTTAACATCCTGTTATTTCACCTCCTTTCTAAACATCCCTTGTCTTACCAGCTTCCCAAGGAATGCCAGATCCTTGCTCTGCTCCAGAGTCTGGACCTGACTAGGAATGGGGAGAGGGAATGAAGAAGAGATGGAGACATTGAAATGCTGATGTTAGGCGAACTGGGCTCTCACTTGGAGAAGCTACTGCAAGCCCCATGAAGCAAACAAGTGGCCAGGTCCCTCCCCTGAGGACCTCCAACCACAGAACACTATTAACTGCCTTAATGGCCCAACCCAGCCCTCGCCATATAAAGTAAAAAGCCCAAGCTCAAGACTTAAATTCCACCAATCCCCACCCTGGAAAGTTCCATGTAGAAAGCTTTCTCGTTGGACTTTCTTTGGTCCACCAGCCCCCAAATAATGACACAGACACTATTAATTATGAAAACTTGGCCTTAGCTTACATTTGTTTTCAGCTAGCTCTTACAACTTAAATTAACCTGTTTCTATTAATCTATGTTTTGCTATGTGGTTCTTTACTTCTCATCAACATCATGCATCCAACTTGCTCTGCATCTTGCTGGAGAAATCCACATAGCTAGATTCATCCCCTCAGTTTCTGCCTGGAAGTCCCACCTAACCTTTCCTGTGTAGTTACTGGATGTTCATCTTTTTATTAAACTAATCATAACGATACATCTTCACATGGTGTATTAATATCCTACATCATTTCTCCTTTTTGTCTAAGTAAAAAGGAAAGGCTTTAACTCTAACATAGTAAAACTATATACAATAAGAACAATTATCAAGTAAGGATTACATTCACAATGTGAAGTCACTCTATATTTTTCAACTTCAGGGAAATTACTCTGTCTATCTTGGTGAATCCATAGTTTTGTACCTAAATCACTTTATATCATAACTTGTATTACCAATGTAAAAATTTCTTTTTAGACTTTAAAACATTTTCTTAGATAAACAACTTAAGCTTTAATGTTTCTCAACCTTATAAACTTTATATCTCTTTTGTAAGTTTCTTTTCTGAATTTGGTAACAATGAAAATTATGTAAGTCGGGTTGAAGAGATGGCTCAGAAGTTAAGAGCACAGGTTGTTCTTCCAAAGGCCCCGAGTTCAGTTCCCAGCAACCAGATAATGGCTCAAAACCATCTGTAATGAGATCTGGTGCCCTCTTCTGGCCTGCAGGGATACATGCAGGCAGAACACTGTATACATAATAAATAAATCTTGAAAGGAAGAAAGAAAGAAAGAAAGGAAGGAAGGAAGGAAGGAAGGAAGAAAATGCTGTAACTATCTAGTCTTTACTCCCACCAGAGACTTGAGAAGGATATAATATGTGAGTAAACAAGAAATGCAAAGCAAACAACTTCTAAAACTATAGAAATGACAGAGACCGCTGGCTACCTGGACAGTCACCAAGGATCCAGACAGTCCTCTGTAATGATGGGGCATCCATCTTTGGCATACAGGCCTAGAATGTCTGACAGACTTTTCTGTGAAGTAAGAATTTGAAAAACTGTCTACCTTATCTTGCTAAAGTTTGGCAGTCATCTTCTCTTGTATCCTTATCCAATTTGGGCAGTGTAGTCTCAGCAGTTGAGGCAAGGGCTAGCAAACTCCAGATTGATGGGAGATGTCATTCTGTAAATATGTTTTCCTTATTGGTTAATGAATAAAGCCCTGTTGGCCAATAGGAAAGCAAGATGGGTGGGATGAGGAGGCAAGGAGGATTCTGGGAGATGTAGTAGAAAGGAGGAGAGTCAAGATGTAGGGACTTGAGAGAAGATGTCCGGACCCTCTCTCCAGTAAGATAAGGCCATGTGGAAACAGATTAATAGAAATGGGTTAATATTTAAGACAGAGATAGCCAATAAAAAATGCTAGTAACAGGCTAACAACTTTATATCAAATTCAGTGTCTCTGTGTGTTATTTGGGGCTGACATGGCTGTGGGACAAGGCTGGCAGGAAAAGCTTCTCAAAACACCAGATGGAAGTTCTTTGATGCCCATCATCCTTTTTTTGTTTTTTTTTGAATAAATAAGTAAATAAACAAATAAAAACAGACCCACTGTCATGAAAAACCTTATATTATGAATATTATGAAAACATCTTAAATGCCATATTCTGTAGATCTTTGAAGTGTTTGAATATCTACTTAACTAAAATATATTTCTTTTTGACCTTAAAAACATACCTGCCACAGGTTGATTGTTATAGATGACTAACTACTAAACTATGGTTCCTAATTATCCTAAATAGTTTATAATAATAGCTTTCAAGGACTAGAACTTTACATAATATTTTAAAAATGAGCTGTATAGGTACATTAAACAAGAGTTGAAACATATATATATATGTGTGTGTGTGTGTATATATACATGTATATATAGTATGTTCTAAGAAAAATAACCTTAAATTTGTAACAATATAAAAAATCCATAGCAATGTAAAATATTTGAGATTAATAGTTGCTTTTTAGTTAAATAACATTCAATAATCTACCCTTTTATCCTATCATTCATATATCCTCCTTTTGTTTTTATCTTTTCAGACAGAGATTCCTGAATCTACCTTTGCTTAGTTTTCTCCCTGACTATGACCAATAGCAACTTGCAAGCAACCCTCTAAACAATAACAAACATCCACAATCCACTGAATGACCAAAAAACTCCCACCCCCATCTCTTGGGAATATGGGCATTGTGTTCTTAAAATTACTTCCTGTTGTCTAGGGGGAACAGCATCTTTAGGGGACCCTAAGAAAATAAGGACAATGGCCAAGTCCTGGGAGAACTAGCTGTTTTCCAATCTTGGTGTGTTGGGAAAGTGCAGAGCTTATCTGAAGTCCCGGCTGGAGTGTCTATGAGGCTGGACCATCTCAGCTAACAGCTTTAAAGTTGTTCTTGGTGCAGATTTAGTAGTTTCCCCCACAATCCAATATCTCTCAGCAGCTGCCATTTTTGGTCATTATATTATAAAATTCAAAGTCAACAAAGCACTATATAGAATCCAGACATTCTGTATTATAATATTTCCCCTCCCTACATGGCTTATTCTCCTTACATTACTCTCTCTTCAAAGACTATTATTTTCAAACTATTTATTTACTTTCCTGTGACTGTACCCATTTTTTCTTTCTTCAGAATCTAAGCACATTTTCAAGTGTACTGTACCTGTTCAAAGGTTTTCTCAGTCTGGACCTGACTTTTTGCTTGCAGCTCCACTTAGCACATGGCACTGACAGCTGGCTCTAATCGTCTCAGATCTGTGAGAACTGAGTCTCATGCCCACAGGATCTGGCTTGGAGCCACAGTTATCTGTCCCAGCTCTGGGAAGTTTCTGGGCCCACATTGTGGCAGGTTGTAAATGGAGTTTTAATTGGTCTAAATAATAAAAACCTGGAGTCAGATATAGAGGAAAATACTGAGAGCTCAGAGAGAAGGAGCAAGCCAAAGCCACCTTTACCTTCTTTCTGTGCCCAGCCAACTCACTTCCTGTCTCTGCACAGACATCTCACTTCCTGTTTCCACCCAGCCATCTCACTTCATGTCTGTCTGTACAGACCTCCTGACCTCTATGGTTAGCTCATGGCAAGTTCCATCCTCTGATCTTCAGACAAGCTTTATTTGTCTGAAGATAAATATTTATATATGGTGACAAGCAAGATGTCACCATAGCAAGTGTTTCTAATTAGTCTCCCATTCTATCTAACAGTGCATTCTAGTGAAAGGCTGCATAGCAGGGCCTCTTAAAATAGCTGTGCCTCTCTCTGTACACCATGAGCAGCAGGCTCCGTGTCTGAGACTTCTTTTAGTTTTCTAAGTGTTTGGATATATGGGCCAGGCCTTCATATAGGGCACCAAATGTAGCAAGCTTTCTTGTTGGACTCTCTTTGGATGGCCAGCCCCTGAATAATGACATGGAGACTTGTTATTAATTATGAAAGCTTGGCTTTATCTTAGGCTTGTTTTTCAAACTAGCTCTTATAACTTATTAACCTGTTTCTATTTATCTATGTTTTGCTACATAGTACCTCTTGTTGGTACCATGTATTCACCTTGTTCCATGTCTTGCTGGAGAAATTTGCACACCTAGATTCATTCCCTCAGTTTCTCTCTGCCCAGAAGTCCCACCTAATCTTTCCTGCCTGGTTATTGGCTGTTCGCACAGTGTACAAATATCCCACCACACCTCCCCAAGAAATTCTATATAAACCCTGTCTTCTGCTCAGTTCTCTGCAGCTCTCACCCAACTGGAGGCAGTCACTCTCCTGGGTTTTCCCCTCCCAATATAATCTCCTGTGTGAGGTTTATTGTGCAGCCCGACTTTGTGGCATTCCTTGGCTTTCTACTGCCAAGGTCAAGGAAAAAACACCCTGCCCCTGACTTGACCCAAAATTTGGGCCAAGGAAAAACACCCTGACTCTGACTTGATCCCAGGACCAAGGCTTGAAATTCCACCAATTCCTGAGATTGCCCCAGAGTCAGGCTGCAGAATCCCACTAATCCCTGAGCACAGAATCCCACCAGTCTTTATGGTCTCTGAACATGAAATTCCATTAGTCCCTTTGCTCCAGAATCAGGCTACAAAACCCCACCCATCCTAAGTCACAAACAAACCTATATAAAAACTCTGTACCCTGTTTAATTTGCTGCTGCTTCTTACCCTGGAGTCATCCACCCTCCTGGATTTTTCCTTCCCAATAAATCTCTTGAGTGAGGTGTGTTGTGTGGTATGATATTTCTGCTAGAGCAGAGCTCCCCCTCTATAAAAACTTTTACCTGAGCTAGAGAGGAGCAGAATTGTAATAATTTCACTGGGGAAACTTTCCACAGATTACACTGAGTAGAGCTGTAACACTTATGTAACAGCTTCACTGGGGAAGATTTGTTACATTTGCATTAGGGAACTCATTCCCTGGAGCAGAGCTGTAAGTTGCTACACTTACAGTGACTTTGTCGTATTTCTTGGCTCCTGACTGCCAGGATACCTTTCCATCCAAGATGCAATGATTATGCTTACTTACAGGATACAATGTTTCATCTTCCTTCAGAATATCTTGTTTCAAAGAGCTTCCCTCTAAGATGGAATGTTTTAAATCGGAGAAAACTGCTGCACGACCCAAGGAAAACATTTAAACTGAGCTCAGGGTGATGACTAGGTAGTGAAAGTGCTAACCATGTAAATCTGACAACGTCCAGAACCCAAGTAGGAAGTTAGATGTGTTAGTGCACACTTGTAATTGTGTCATTCTGTAGTAAAAATGGAGGTAAAGCCAGAAGAACCACTGGAAGCTCACAGGACAACAAGACATTTCTAAACAAAGTGGAAGCTGAGAACTGACTACAAAAGTTGTCCTCTGACTACCACAGGCACATCATGGCACCATACGCACACAAATTGTTAAGTGTTTAATCTAGTTTTAAAATCTGTGACATGTGACCTTGGCCCAGTACATACCTTCAGGAAGGTCTTACAGTATTTGGGATTTGGACAGGGCATGGAAAGTAATAGCATGCAACTTATTTTGACCTATTAAAGTTGATGTTTCATGTTATTCAATCTAAAGCATTAATTTAGTGGTGTTTTATTTTATTATTTACTTATTTATTTATAATTTTGAGCCAAGGGATTTCACCAGGCTGACCTCACACTCACTATGTAGCCCAAATTAGTCTTGAATATACAGTGATCTTCTGCCCAATTACCTGATAATTGTTCTTATTGTATATAGTTTTACTGTGTTAAAGTTAAATCTTTTCCTTTTTATTTAGACAAAAAGGGGAAAATATTGTGAAATAATCTTTTTGTACACTTTGAAGATGTGTCTTTGCCAAGGTGCCTTCTGATTGGCTTAATAAAAAGATAAATGACCATTAGCTAGGCAATAGAGTCAGACAGAGAGAACTCTGGAAAGAAAAAGGATGGGGTCACCAGGAGATGCAGAGGGAGCAAGACATGCTGGAGGACATAAATCTGTAAGCTATGTGGAGCTACATAAATTAGTAGAAATGGGTTAATTTAAGCTGTAAGAGCTGGTTAGTAACAAGCCTAAGCTATGAGTGAGCTTTCATAATTAATAAGTCTCCATGTCATTACCGGGGAGCCAGTGGTCCCAACAAAAATGTCCAACTACAACCCTAAGACCAGGGCCAAGGGAAAACACACAGCTGCTGACTTGACCCTGAGACCAGGGCCAAGGAAAGAACACTCTGACCCTGATTTGACCCCAAGCCTAAGACCAGGTCCAAGAAACAAAATCCAACCAATTTCTCAGCTTGTCTCAACATCAGACCAAAGAATCCCACCAAATCCCTAAGCTTTCCCCAAGACAAGGCCACAAAAACCCCACCAATCTCAGGCCACCCTGGGAAGCTCCACCCCCACTCATGAAACCCTATATAAAGCTTGCTCAGTTCCCTGTTGCTTCTTACCCAAGCAGAGGCAGCCACCTGTATCTCAAATTCTAATTGGTCTTAATAACAAAAACCCAGAGTCAGATATAAGGGTTAATGCTGAAAGATCAGAGAAGGAGAGCATCCAGCCACTAGTTCTTACCTCTACTTAATCATCAGACTAAAGGGGTGATCCTGTCCCTATGAATCCTCAGACCGATTGCAGTGAGGTCCCCTGTCTTCCCACCTTATATTCCTCTCTCCACCAAGCCATATCATTCCTGTGTCCACCTCCCTAGTGCTGGGATTAAAAGCACGTGACTCCCAAATTCTGAGATTAAAGTGAAAGACCCCCACTATGCATTTCTCCTGCTTGAGCTGCTTTTGCAAAGGGTCAAGGTGGGGACAAGTACAAGAGGGAACAAAGGATCCTTGAAGTGTCTGCAAGCAAGCAGAGCGATATCTAGGAACAGAGAGTCCTTGATATGTCTGCAAGCAGCAGAGCAATATCTGGGAACAGAGAGTCCTTGAAATGTCTTATTGTAACACCAGAGTACTAAAATAGTCATAACTGAATTTCTTGTACCCGATCTGAGCAAACAACTCTGCCCCAGACTGACCTCAACCGCTTTATTTGAGTGAACCAATGAAATCCCTGTAATCATGCATTTGCTTCTGTAAGCCTGCTTTTTGCTGCCCAAACCATATATAATTCTCTGAAGTTTTGGCCTGGGTGCGCTCAGTCTCCCGAAAGATTGAAGCGCCCACAGGTACCTGTGTGAGCAATAAATATCCTCTTGCACTTGCATCCAGTGGTCACTGTTTCGTCTCTTGGAGAAAGGGGTCCAAGGATACAGTGGGTCTTTCAAAAGGTGTGAGTCACCACTACCTGGCTCTGTTTCTCTTTTAGACTGGATCAATCTTGCGTAGCCCAGGGTGGCTTTGAACTCACAGAGATGTCCCCTGAGTGCTGGGATTAAAGATGTGTTCCACCACTGTCTGGCCTCTATGGCTAGCTAGTGTGGCTAGCTCTGCACTCTCCTCTTCAGGCAAGTTTTGTTATAGCCACGCTCCTGGATTTTTCCCTCCCAATAAATCTCTTGTGTGAGGTTTGTTGTGCAGTATGACTTTGTGGTGTTCCTTGGCTCCTGATTGCTAGGATACCTTTTCCAGCAAAGCTGTAACACTTACATTGGGAAAACCTTCCCCTTGCCTGAGCAGAGCTGTAACACTTCCACTGGGGAAGCCTTTCCCTTAAAGTACACTTACATTCCCCAAGAATATGGAAGGTGTAAGGACTGTTGAAAAACATTCTCAGACAGGCTGAGCCACCTAGAAGAGATAAAGAGGTAGAGAGAGACCAACTGAGTTGGTGGTGGTGGTGGTGGGTGATCCTTAGATCAACTTAACTGTTCTTGGAAAAGACACTCTCCAACGTTGAACTGCCTCTATGTTTTGTAGGGGAGCTAGGAAGTCTCCAGAAATTGACCAACTCCTTAATCAATCAATAGAAGTAGTCTGTCATGTCTGTTTAGTTCTCTAAAACATTGTAGCTATGCCTAACAACAGAAAGAACAGAGAAATCTAATTGGTTGGACTAAAAAGATAACATTCCATGTCAGTTGACAACAATGGAACACACAGGCAAAGCCCCTAATCTTTGAATCCTGATAGGTGGAAAATTGTAACTGTGACTTGGCAACAGGTGTTTATGGGTTTTAGGCTTATAAATCCTGCTTCTGCCCCTGCTCAGGGATGCCAGGAGAAACAAGACTCCTGCATCCTTGTCCTACAGCTCCCATCTATGAGTGACCTTACTTGTGTGGAGATTTATTAAAGGCTTTTCTGTTTCACAAGCCCATCTCTCTACTTCCTCATGTTTCCTCCTGGTACAAAATGGACGACACAGGGTAACAGGTAGCTGCCTGTCTTCGGAGGAATAGTATCTCACAACACTCTAAAGAGTTAGCAAAAATTTAGTATGGGGTTTTGGTGGTGGTGGTGGTGGTGTGTGTGTGTGTGTGTGTGTGTGTGTGTGTGTGTGTGTGTGTGCCTGTATGTATGGAAGCGAGATAGAGGTCAACTTTGAGAATTTTTGAGAATTTCTCAGAAGCTGTCTACCTTGTTTTTGAGACATGGTTTTATACTGGGACCTGGGGTTCACTGATAGCCTGACTGGCTAGTAAGTCTCAGGGACATTCTTCTTTCTGCCTCCCCTCATATTGGGGTTACAAGCACATACCACTGCACCTGGCTTTTTACATGGGTGCTACGGGTAGAGGTCAAACTCTGGTCCTCATGATTTCATGGCAAGCACTTTACTAAGTGAATCATCATCTCTATAGCCTATATAAGTCGTGGATGTCTATAGACTTTCTACCCTTTATTTTGGCACCTGTGCTATGTTTTCTGTGCTTTGGAGCCTTTAGCTTGAGTCCTGGCTGCCTATGACCACATGGTCCCATGTTGGTCAGTCTCTTCAAGATTATTTCTTCATCTGATAGGCAGAGACCTAACCACTCCTCAAGCAATTCCAATGTTGAGGTGAAACACTCCAGGAGAAAATGGTTGGTATGAGTCTTGGTGCTGCTATCAACATCTCTAGAAAGCTACCAGTCCTGTGAGGGTGTCTTAGGGGTTTTACTGATGTAAAGAAGCACCATGACCACAATGACTGTTATAAAGGAAAACATTTAATTGGGACCGACTTACAGTTTCAAAGGTTTAGTTCATTATCATCACGGTAGGAAACATGGTGACATGCAGTATGACACATGCTGGAGAGGTAGCTGAGAGTTCTACAGCTTGATCCCCAGGCAGCAGGGAGTGAACTGGCTTGAGCTCCTGAGACTTCAAAGCCTGCCCCCAGTGACACACCTCATCCAACAAAGCCACACCTACTCCAACATGCCACATCTCCTAATAGCACCACTCCTTGTGGGCCTATGGGGACCATTTATTCAAACTACCACAGAGGGCATGGTCCCTTTAAGCCCCATTTGGACCTCACAGACTGTCTAAAAAACAATGCACATACAGGCCAGCTCAACCTATCTTCAGGAGTCCAGCAGAAAATGTATTAGGCCTCCTACTCTCACCCTTATAGGCCTCAAAACTTGATCACCTCATACTATATAAAGACAGAAGAATCACAACCACTGACAAGAGCACCCTTCTTTCAGATCCAGGACTTTACAATCTAGTACTGAATATTCTATCCTTAAAGAAAATAACCCAGTGGGGCATGGTTTTTAAAAAAAGGGGTTGGGGGGGGCAGATGAACAATAGAAAGGAAAAGGAAGAAATGAAACATGCTCAAATTCACAGCCCGAGAATTTAAAAGCAAGTGGATGACAGGAAGTCATCCGCAGTACCCCAAGTGGGGCAGCAGAGGCCAGGCTGGAATATACCCGGGCTACACAGACCAAAACAAACAACAAACAACTTGATGTACATTGGGCTTGGTGGTTTATGCCTATAATTCCAGTACTCAGATTAGGCAGGATTGAGTTCAAGTCCAGTCTAGGCTATAAATCTAAACCCTGTCTCAAAAACCCAAAATCAAAACCAAAAGACCACATGCATCTGTCCCATTAAAATAGCAAAGATTACAATATCATCTAGCAAAACTAGTGGCCAAGTCCAGCTCAGATTGTCCATTTATCATGGAAACACCTTATATTTTTTAAGTATACCATTAAACTTTTTTTAGCATTAAAAGGCGGTATGCAATATTAGCTGTTAGTTTTTGTGTTTGAGGTACTAGATAGCAAACACTATTTCTTTTAGGCAGAATCTGGGATGTCTCCTCAACGCTTCAAGGGTCTAGATTCCTGGAGAACATGAAGGCCTTTGAGGAAGCTTGTATGGACCATAGCTTAGAAACCACGTTGTGTAACTCAAAAGTCATTTTGTGTGACTTGAAATAATGATGCTTGAGTTTGCCACCAGACAGCTTTGGTAAGAGCCAGACTTCAAAGGTAAGCCCCCTGGCATCCCACATGGCAGCTCAAATATGAGTCTAGTCCAGGACAGGCCTTGATATGCTAATGAGCTAACTCCAAGGTGATGATGATATGCCAATAAACCATTAGTCCAAGTGGCTACCCAACGAAATGATACACAGATTAGAACTTTGGAAATAGTCTCTAGAATCGCACTGCCAAGGTCCTGTGACAAGGCCTCTATAGCCTGCGTGGATACCAAGAGGACTGGACATTCTCTTTGTGGCCCCGAACTCAGTGACTGCTGAACGTGCTTGGTCCCCTCAGAACTGCCTGTCAGTACTAGCCAATGGCCTATGCTCTTAAGGACCTCCTGGTTTTGCACCAGTGCCATACTCCCAGTCTACCAGCTTAATTAATTGGTAGACTTGATTAATCCACAACTGTCACCATGGGCAGTGGTCAAGCCTGAACATTTCATTTCTGCTTGGTGAAACAGCTGGGTTTTTTTGTTTTTTGCTTTTCTGGTCTTTTGAGACAGAGTCCCTCTGTGTAGCCTCGACTGTCTGCCCTAGAACTCCATTAGTAGTCTAGATTGGTCTCAAACTCGCAGAGATCCACCTGCTTCTGACTTCCAAGTGCTGGGATTAAAGGGATGTGCCACCACCACCCAGCTGAGACGTCTGTTTAGCTTATATATGAACACGATAATGTTAGGAATGTTTGTGTGAAAAACTACACATATTTGAAAGACAAACGTGTGCAGACATCCTGGTTGTCGAGAGCCTCACAGTCCACGGGCTCATGCCCTCTGGAAAACCTTAAACGTAGTCTGTTCAGAAACAAAAGGACCTATGGACAGTTGAAACAATCTTCTAAGTTTTAAACACACCCAGAAGTGGGGTTGGCCACTCAGGCTGTTAATAGATTAACCCACAAATACAACTTCTGACACTTAAGTATTTTTCTTAACTAGTTAAAAAAAAAAAAATTAAGACTCTTAAATTTTTTTTGGGGGGATGGGAGGCAGGGTTTGAGACATGGTTTTTCTGTGTAGCCTTGGGTACCCTGGAACTCTGTGCAGAACATTCTGGCCCCCGAACTTGAGAGATCTGCCTGCCTCTGCCTCCCTAGTGCTGGGATTAAAGGTATGCACCACCACTGCACAGCTTTCAACTTAAAATTCTTATCTACACAAGTTTACAATATTTATAAATAGGTTCCAAGCAAACTGAGTCATATTTACCAAACTATCTACAGAGACAAAAATACTATCTAAGCTAGCTGACTTGAAAATCAAGTCAAATCTCAGACTTGTACACAACAAAGGATAAAGACAGGAGAAACAACATAATGGAACTTTGTCCAAACAATACAATGGCAATTTTGGCAAGTAACATTTTGATGGCAATGTACAGATGAACTGAACAGTCTGCAAGTCAGTCTGTGGACAGGGCTGTGCAGATCATTCAATACGGGCAGTGAGCTGCATAGTGCAAGTAGGGGCAGAAACCCATACTATAAACGCATCAAGTGAGGAAGCTCCCTGCCCTCACACCCCACTTGGCTGATAGGTGGCATTACTCTGGCTGGAGGTGTGTGTGGGGTACAGATGCAACCTACAAACCCATAACCAGATGCCCCTGGGCAGGCCTTACTCAAGGCCTGCCCACTCTCCAGGGCACAAACTGGATGTTGTTAGCTGCCTCTGGCCATCAGTAAATGAATTGAGGTCCCAAGGCCTCAACAGTAATTGGATAAACCAGCTCACCCCAGACAATTGGCTAGATTGTCCAGGCAGCTTGGCTTATGTCCGAAGAGGTTACAGCACATGCAATGACATCAGGGAATACCCTCCTTGCGCTGGCAGCACTGGGAGGGTGGCGCTGACCAATCATAGACATAGGAGAGGCGCAATTGCACCTCTTGCTTGCACAATCGACCCTCGTGAAGCAGCATCTGTTGCTTCTCCAGCATGTCCTCCGGGCTCTGTTTGTGTGTCACCAGGTACTGATTGTTGCAGCCCCGAGATTTGTACTCTGTGTCAAAGCGTGGGTCATGCTCGCGCTGCACATCAACTGGTGCCAGCCAGGCGCCCAGCGATACATCTTCACTGTGCCATGCCCGTAGGTATTCACGGCTGAGGCGCAAGTAATGCACCAGGTCCGAAGAGAGGATGTATCCGCCGCCCAGAGCATAGGGCAGGTAGTAGTCGCAGAGTTGCCAGGCAGCTTCTCGCCAGCGACCTCCCGGCTTGACTCGACCACGCCCAGAAAAGAAGCCCCAGTAGAGGCGACGACGGCGTGCAGGCTCACGTGCGCGTAGCTCCGCCAGTAAGGCATCCAGGCGCGCAAAGGAGTCGTCATCTGCCTTGAGCACGAACTCGAAGTCCACGTGCTCGTCCAGCCAAGTCAACATGGCTAGGACCTTGGTCGTGAGGTTCTCATAGGCATCGCGCAGGGAGGGCAGCAGCAGCAGGTCCCCATGCTGTGCTTGCTCGAGCTCAAGCGTACGCCGCTCCTCTGAGCTCAGGCCACTGGTGCCCACAGCAAAGCGCGCCCACACGTCCTTAGGGCCGCCGCGCCTTCCCAGTGCCAGCCACGTGCTGCGCACCGCGCTGCGGCGCTCGACCGCGCGGGGCGCACTAGCCACCAGCACCGCCAGGAAGGCCTTAGCGCGGGGTTGAGAGGCTCCAGCGGCTGCTGGAGTCTCGCCCTCGGAAGCACAGCGCGCCAAATACAACAGAGTGGTGCTGCAAAACGCTAGGCCGCTTAGGGCCAGCACCACCCGGCGCCGCCAAGCGCGCCGGAGTACCTTCATGGTGCGGGCGGGCGGTCGCCGAGTACGCAGGCGCGGACGCTGGAAGGCGCCTGCGCTACTCGGAGACCCGCGCAGCGGGCTTGGCCTGGCAGGAGGAGGAGGAGCACCAAGGCACCCGGAGACTGGGTGCTTGGACTCCCAGGATCTGACATCCAGGACGTGTGGAAGGAGAGGCCGGGGTCAGTGATGCTTGACACGTCACCTCGCGCGCCGTTTTAATTGGTTGTTTCTGAGAGGCTGCTTCCGCCCATAAAAAAGATGGCGGCGCTGACATTCACGCCTGAGGCTGTGCCAGCTCTCACGGTTCCCGGTTGTCGTACTCGCCCCTTCCCGGAAGAAAGATGGCCGCGGCCTGAGCCTGGGTCCGCGTACGACTTCGCGGGCGCCCAGCTGCGCTCCCCAGACCCGGCGCGTCAGAAAGCCGGGGGTGAGTGCGGGGGTCCCTGAAGCTGCTTTGTGGGGGGCGAGCTTGGAAGGCCACTCGCCCACCGTTTGGGTCGCTTTGGGTCTGAGCGCGCTTGACCCCGCGGTCGCCCTATTGCCCGGCTGCTTCCTCCGGAACTCACGGTGCCGCGGGGGACTGAGGCTCGGAGCTCTGTTACCGGCTGGCGTTGTGACCCCACCTTGTGGTCTTGCATCTCTAACTGGGTTTCATCTTCGGTAAAATGTGCGCCTTGAGTTCTAGTAGCACGAGTTGGAAATTGAAGGCCTGTGCAAAACCTTCATACTTGGCCCGGCTTTGGTGGTAGTTCTCTGTGGTACTGTTGAGTGCACTTCCTAAATTGACAGAGCTTTTATTTACTTCTATTTAGTTTCTGGAAGAGATCGAATCCAGGACCTTGCACATGCTGGGTAAATGCTCTACTATTGGGCTAAGACACCAGTCCCTTTAACAGCCTTTGAACTGTTTTAGACTATGTTGTTGTTTTAGATTGTGATGGGTTTTTTTTCTTATGATTTTTTTTTTCTTTATTTCCTCCTTTTGCCGTTATTTTGTTAGTTTTGAGACAGGGTCCCATGTACCCCAGGTTGGCCTGAATTCATAGAAGCGGAGGCCAAACTTGAACTCTTGATCCTCTTGCCTGTCATCCCAGCATGCAGGTTTTCTGCACTTTCAAGACCAGCCTGGTCTACTGGGCAAGTTCCTGGCCAAGCAAAGCTTCATAGTGAGACCCTGTCTTAAAATAAAAACAAACACAAGCAAACATGAAGAAATGTCTGGTTTCACCAGAACTGTAAGGATGGCAACGAAGTACAAGTATTTCTCCAGCCACACTGTGGTTGGCAGGTGTTAGTAGCTTCTCTGTTGACTACTTGTTGAGAACTGATGTGTGTAGGGGGCTATGACAAATTAAGCTCCTTGAAATCCAGACTTAGGGATTTTAGGTCAGGTGGGGAGGAAGAGAGTAGCTACCCAACTTAATTAGCCATGCAGCAAAACTTTTGCATTAAAATAAATAACCACTGTTGGCTAATAGTGGGAAATGTTGCTCCGTGGCCGGATACTTGCCTAGCACGGGCAAGGAAAAAAACTGAACCAGTATGAGGAATCAGTTAATGGAATCCTGGTTGTTTAGGACATAAAATATATGAGTAACTGTTCCACATAGTTTATCAAAATAGTTAGAGTTGAGAACTTTGTTCTTTCAAGGAGCAAAGTACAATTAATACCAGGAGGAGGTTACCTTGGTTCTGTTGTTTCCATGGCCGGAAGAATAGAGACATCAGGAATAAAGCCACATCTCAGGACTCCTTGCCTTGGATATCAGTAGACTACTTTTTACCTCCTGGCTCTTGGCAGGCTGTACTTCCTAGGGTACATCTTAAGTACTGTTCCAATGACTTTGCTCTAATCTTTTGTGTAGTATTTAGTCTGTCTTCAGTGCTCTGGAGACAGCATTGATTGAATGTCTTTTAGGTGCTAATAGCTTGGCAATGTTGGGATAAAGAAACTAAGTCAGGTAGGGTCCTTTCCAGGGGCAGAATGGGAGACAGCTAACTGCACATAGGCTGGAACCAGGATGCACCTGGACAGCCAGCAGATTGGCAGGAAGATAGACTGTGGGGAGAAGTCAGTGTGTTTTTCATGTTCCGATCAAATAAGACTTCCTGGCCACTCCAGCTTTCCCAGTGCTTCTCCGTGAACATGACTGAAGTGTTGACGCAGACACAAGTATAGATGTTCGTATGTGGTCTCTGCTGAGTTGGTGCAAGTGTCTGCTGATGACCACAGTTCTTGGTTGTTCACACACCGTGCACAGGTCTCCGCTCCACACAGAACCCTGAGGTGGAAAGTAAGGGGCAGTTAGTGACACCGAGAAACAGACACGACTTAACCGAGGTCTCAGAACTCATTGTTCAAATTGGGATATGGAGAGTGAATGACCAAAGCCATATTGCTGAACACTGTAATAGTAACCGGAGGGATGAGCCAGGTTGGCTTTGTTGTTTTGTTGGCAGGATATGCTGTTGGTATGTGGAGGTGGGGGACTGCATAGGCCAGCACCTGGAAGTGGTGACAGCTCTGAGCTGGAACTTCCAATATTTGTTTAACTATGCAAAGATTTATATTGCATTTCTTTAATTATGTAAAGGTGTGTTGCTGTTCTACCTTGCCCACCTAAGGCACCTGATTGGTCTAGTAAAAAGCGGAATGGTCACTAATGAGGGAGGAAGTATAGGTAGAACTTCCAGACAGGAAGATTAAGTAGGAGGAGGAATCAAGGATTGAGGAGAAAGAAAAAGAGATGGCAAGGAGATGCCAGAGGCCAGCTAGACAGACACAGAGGAAGCGAGAAAGTAGAACATACCGAATGGAAGAAAGGTAAAAGGCCCTGAGGTAAAACATAGATTAATAGAAACAGCATTCATGGCTAATAATAATAAGAAGAAGTCTCTATGTCTTAACTTGGAAGCCAAAGTTGGCAGGCCAAAGAACATTCCTTCTACATCCCTCCAGTTTATTTTTAAAAAGTAAAAATACCATGTGTTGTCTTTCCTTTTCCCTCTTCATCTTTTTTTCTGTGGTACTGGGACTCAACCCCAGGACTTACCATTGAGCTCCATATGTGTGGGTTTTTTTTTTTTTTTTTTTTTTTTAAGACGGGATCTTACTGTGTATCTGTGGCTGGCTCAGAACTTACACTGTAGACCAGACTGGCCTTGAATTCATAGAGATCCACCTATGACTACATCCTATGTGCTGATGTTAAAGGTGAATGCTATCATACCTTATTTGAATATGTGGTTGGTCCTGATTATTAAATCATGTTATAAAATAAATATGCTTTCCCTGCCCCCCCCCAACAATGTTTTATCTGTGTAGCCTTGGCTGTCCTGAAACTTAATCTGTAAACCAGGCCAGCCTCAAATTCAGAGACTCACCACGTGCTGAGATATGCCATCACTGGCCTTCTTCTTGGTAGACTGTCAGGTTGAGCCTGCTGTCAGTCTTCAGCTTTCTTGGCAGTGCTAGTAACTCAGAACTTTTGTAGAATCCTAGGCTCCAGTTTGAGCTGTGATTCCTTCTGGTTCCCACCTTGCAGGAGTCCCATGGTCTGTCTGGTGGCAATGACGTCCCGGCAGAGTTCCTTCTGCAGTCTGGCTGCTCATGGCTTCTGGCTCTTGGGCCTTGCCCTCTTGATGAATGCATCTGCTAGACCTGCCAACCACTCATCCACTCGGGAAAGAGCAGCCAACAAGGAGGAAAATGAGATCCTACCCCCAGACCACTTGAACGGGGTGAAACTAGAGATGGATGGACACCTGAACCGGGACTTCCACCAGGAGGTTTTCCTGGGGAAGGATATGGATGGGTTTGATGAGGACTCAGAGCCAAGGAGAAGCCGGAGGAAGCTAATGGTCATCTTTTCCAAGTAGGTGTCTCATGCATTCCCTACAAATGCACATCAAGGAATATGGCATTTGATGATCTGTTCTATCCTCAAGTAGCAGCTCCTGACTTAATTGCTCCCCTACAATCTTTCTGATAGCCCCTGGTCCTCTCTGGTGGCCCCTAGTGAACTCACAGCCTCTGGGTTTATACAACAGTTCCAAATAGAATGAGTTGCTCTTTTGGCAATTTCACAGCTATCTGTGTAATTCCTAGAACCAGCAACACTTGCCTTTCTGCTGAGGATCCTAGAGCCTGGTCTGATGCTTGCCATTTACCTGCTTGTAGGGTAGATGTGAACACTGATCGGAGGATCAGTGCTAAGGAGATGCAACACTGGATTATGGAGAAAACAGCAGAACATTTCCAGGAGGCTGTCAAGGAAAACAAACTACACTTTGCGGCTGTGGACCCTGATGGTGACGGTACAGTGGACCCACGTTGCAGAGCTAGGTGAAGTGGATGGAGTCAGGCAGGATACCCTAGCCTTACAGAGTGGACCTGCCAGATGTCCACAGGCCAAGGGACAGAAAGGTAGAAAAGGATACAGTAGGTGTAATGCTCAAGGCGTGAGTTAGTTTCTGACAGTAGCTGTGTGCTTGTTGGAACCAAAGGACATACCAAGTACCATATCCTGGGAGTATAGAAGTGCCTCCACATCTACCCAGCTTTTACATAGATGCTAGGGTTTCAAATTCTGGTCTTCATGCTTGCACTTCCCAAGTCATCTCCCCAGCTGTGATCCAAGTATTTTAACTGAGAAGTAATGCTAGATCCTTCTTTACAGTCTCAGTGCTTGGGAGTCTGAAACAAGAATCTAAGAGTTCAGAGCCAACATGGGCTACATGCTAAGACTACTTCTCAATAAGCCAAAAGCCCCAATAGCTCTTAAACGCTTGGGGTGCCTCTCTGATGTTCTCACACTGCGTGCTGCCAGCCAGTATTTCTCTTGTCCTTGAGAGATGAAAGTCCCAGATGACTCTACTGACGAGGAAGTGGATACAGGGTACTGACCAAAGCTGTGGGCTGGGTACTGGTTGCTCTGCCTCTGAAAGCTATCCAGGCAAGATATCTGGAGCTGTCCATGTCCTCAGCCTCCCCTAGTACTAGGCTGTCAGCACAGAGGAGTTTGTACCCTTTGCCCTGTGGCCAAGGATTTCTAACAGATGTCCTGAAATAGCTGTCTTTTTTGTGACTATAGGCTTTGTGTCCTGGGATGAATACAAAGTGAAGTTTTTGGCAAGCAAAGGCCACAATGAGAGGGAAATTGCTGACGCCATCAAGAACCATGAGGAACTCAAAGTGGATGAGGAGAGTGAGTGCTGGGTACCGGCCAGCTGAATGCTGCGTCACTGTGCTGTTATTGGGTGGGCTGGTTAGGAGTGGGGGATTTGGGATCTGGTGCTTTAAAGTAGAGGCAGAGAGGACCTGAATCCAGTAAGAGGGATGTTTAGTAGAAGGAGCAGCCTTTGTCAAGGCCTTGAGTCGCTAGAACGGGGTAATGACATCCACATCATTCAGCGGTGCCCTGGAAACTCAAGAGTGACACCACTTCTAGATGGAGATGTAAACAATCAGTAATGTCAGACATGCTGGTCTTTGGGACAAGGAGCAGGACTCAGAGAAAGCTGGGAGCAATAGGAAGCCCTCAGGGGCAATTGTCAGGAAGGGAAGTCTGGATAGCTGGTTTGTAAAGCATAACTAAAAGACCTTACTTGTTACTGCCTCCAGTCCTGGATTCCTTCCCCTTTCACCTCATTCCCTGGCCATATCTAGTGATTCATTCACAGCCCTTATCTGGCTCTGTGAAGGGTAAGGACTTGTGGTATCCTGTTACTCCCAATATGTTATGATGAGCTGGCCACATTATATATAGTTCTTGGCAGATGTCCACACTGTACACCTGTGCTCTGCCTCCTCGGTCTATCTGTGCAGCTGAGCTCAGTAGAGGTCTTCAAAGCAACACCTCACACCTTTCTAGCAGCACAGAAACCCTAGAAACCTTTACTGACTGACCACCCACATCGAGTACCAGGATGACCAGTATTTTAGTTCTGTCTTTTTTTTTTTTTCTGTCTTTTTTTAAATTTTTGTTTTGTTATTTGAGACAGGGTTTCTCTATGTAGCCCTGGCTGTCCAGGAGTTTGAACAGTAAAACAGACTGGCCTCAAAATCAGAGGTCCACCTGCTTTTGCCCAGATTCCTTCTCTCTCTCTCTCTCTCTCTCTCTCTCTCTCTCTCTCTCTCTCTCTCTCTCTCTCTCTCTCTCTCTCTCTCTCTCTCTCTCTCTCTCTCTCTCTCTCTCTCTCTCTCTCTCTCTCTCTCTCTCTCTCTCTCTCTCTCTCTCTCTCTCTTTGACAAGATCTCACGCTGTAGGAGAGAGCCTTGAACTTAAAGCAGTTTTCTTGCCTTAGTTTCCCCAGTACTGGCATTGTTGGTGAGAGGAATCCTACTTGGCTAAGTTCTGTCCTGTCCTAAACCTTGAATTATTCTCTTCTTCCCTAACAAACAGATATTGTCTGATTTTCCTCCACTTTGTTCTGTTTTATGTTTCTATTATCCTTCATTTCATGCTGTCATCTGTAGGTTCCTGAAGGCCTTTGTCCTGTGATGAAGCTAGTATATGCCTGTCTAGATTGTTGGCAGTTTTGAAGATGCCTTTCAGAGCTGCTCATGCAGCAATCCCTCTGTGAATTCTTTGGAATGTACTCTGATTCTGGTCGCTATCCTGAGTGAGATAAGTTACTCCTGTGTCTTGAGCCCATGGTGTCTCTGGGGAGCTTGATCTGCCTTTGGGACTTAGTGGAGGTGTTTAGAATTTACACTGTCAAAGATCTCCATGCCTGAGGTCCCTACTCAGCTACATCTGACCTTCTTGAGCCTGTATATTAGCTACTTTTTTATTGTGATAAAAATACTACCAAAGGCAACCTCGAAAGACTTTATTTGGATTTATGGTTCCAGAATGTTGGAGTCCATAATAGCAGCAGGAACTCGTATCTTGAACTACAAGCATAACACAGAGTGAACTGAAAGTGGGCAGGACTAAATATTCCAAAAGCCCACTGCCAGTGGGCTTTCCAGCAAGGCCTGGGCTCCTAAACCTCCCCAAATAACATCATCAGCTGAGGATTATACATTCAAATGCCTAGACTTTGGGCATATAAAACCACTACATTACACTTCCTGGCCCCCATAGTCTCATGACCATATCATAAGATTGTGCCGTTCTGATCAAAGAGACAGAACACCAAAGCTTCTTCAGGAAAACAGCACTAATATGCATGCATAAGCTCAAATGAACTATGTTCATAAAAAACCCAGTCCTCAAGTACAGTAAAACACCTTTTTTTTTCTTTTTTTTTATAATGATTTTTGTTTCGTTATCCCCCATGTATGGTAACTTACAATTCCATTGGTTATTTAAAATTCTTAAGGTGGTAAGGGCTGGAGAGTTGGCTCAATGATTAAGAGGATTTGTTGCTTTTATAGAGGATCTGGGTTCAATTTCCAGCACCATGTGGTGAATCACAACCATCTATAACTTTGCAGGAGAGTCTTGACACCCAGGGTACCAAGCACATATGTGGTATGCACATATACATGCAAGAAAAATATTTATACTCATAAAATAATAAATCTAAAATCTTCCAGAGGTTCTGAAATTGTTTACCCAAAGTGAAACAGACTGTTCCAAGAGATGTTCTCTTCTGGGCTGACTTAACAAAGTCAGCTGTAATCTCACAGAAATCCTGTTTTTTACAAGAAAGGTGCACTTATCACCCATAGGGCACTATGTTAAAAGTCCAAAGTCTCTTCTGAAATACAGGGCAGTCTGTTGATTGGAATGCCTTATAAAAAAGCCAATTATATACTTCCAGGATGTAATGGCACAGAATATACATTACTATTCCAAAAGGGAGGAAGAGGACATAGTGAAAAATACCAAAGTAAGACTGTAATCCATCAAGGCAAACACTAAATCCTATAGCTCCATGTCCAATGTCAAAGGGTTCATGTGGCACTGTCCCTCCTGCCTGTATGCAGCTCTCCTTGGTAGTTACCCCACAGGTATGGCATTGTCAACATCTTGGGATCTCTACTACAATGCAGGCTTCACTTTATCAAAAACCTTCAAGGTCCTTTGCCTCAAATTTCTCTCAGGTTTGAAAAGAGTCAATAAAATAAGCATAGGATCTAAATCTGAGGGCTATAGAAAAAGGATCTTCTCACACCACGTTCTGTCTGTACATGTGCTCTTTATAGCTCGTCACAGTTCTCTGTTCTAATTCTTTATTCCTAATTGTCTATAATTTCTTAGCTCAAAATCTCTGTGTCAATTCTAATTCCAATTCTAATTCTCTGTTTTGTTTTTTCTTCTTTATTTTCTTCATTATTTTTCCTATATTCTTATCCTTTTACATTTTTGCTAATTTCTACCAGCTTCTCTTTCTAGCTATTACCTCCCTCATCTCCTCTCTCCAAAAATCTCTTCTCTTAGAGGCTTGAAGCAAAAGATAAGAATTTCAGAGTTAGTTTTTCACTGGTCCAAAGCACATTCCTAAGCTAAATGGTAAAGGCAGAGCCATTGCCATGCCAGCATAAGGGTCCCAAGACCATAGGAGCAAAACTGAGACCAGACAGGAGGGCTCAGTGCCCAATGACTACTTTAAGACACAAGTCCATTGTTAGTAGACTGGCAAGTGAAGAATTGGCATACTTTTATTAGTAACCTTGGTTGGGCATCTGTGGCTCTAACCTGTACATAGCTGTAAGGTTCAAACTTATGACCTATTTACAAAAGGCCTTTAGTCTAGTTTGAACTTGATCTTAGATGAAAGTGAGTTAATTATGTGCAGTTAGCTTGAGCAGGAGAACAAGGCAGGCGGTTAAGTGTTCACAGTCCTTGTGGGACAAATAGATTCAGTTATGAGGCATGTCCCAGTATATTTTTTATATATCAAAATTATATAGCCAAAGAAATGCCATCTTCTAGACCACCCACAGACATATGTGCCCAGCAGATGGAATATTTTCATGAGATAAACACACAAGCAGTGGGGAAACTCTCAGCTATTCTAGGGAAGAAGTGAAGTCCTCAGTGAAGAATGAAGTGACGAGAGAAATTACAGCAATGGTTTCCACCGCCAGTGACCCCATGGCTTTGCCAAAGTGGGACTACCCATCAGAAACCGTTCGTCCAGTGGGTCAACCTCTCACATACTATTAAATACCTGCTGTATCTCTCATGGCCCCTGGCAGCTTTTACATTTCACGCAGTGGCCTCTCAGGGCCTTCATACGCGGGCCTCCCCGCCACAAGCTGTCTGACCTCACAACGAAAGTTTCAGAAATGAAACTGGAGGAAGATTCCATCACCCTCTTCACTCTTGTGCCGGAGCCTGCTCCGAGTCAGCTGGGTTACCTGAGTAGGGGCATGAGGATTGAGGAAAGGCAGATAAGAGAGACAGACAGAAACACAGGATAGATTTGGGAGCACACCGGACAACCAAAGAGCAGCATAGTCAAATAACCAGCTCCCTGCACTGTCCTGGAATGGAGGAGCAGCCAGATTCACTATCACGTGAGTCCTGCTGCCAGCAACCAGTTCATTTCCTATTTCTGTGTGCTTTTTGGCTGGCATCAGAAGCTTGTTAGATAATGTGCTCTTTCTCCTGGGCTTAATCAGAACTTTCTCAGGGCTCTCCAGGAGACTGAAACGAGCAAGCTTGAACTCTACTGTCATATAAATCAGAATAGACTCCAAATGGAGACTGAGTCACTGTGGGCCCCACACTCTTGGATCTCCGATGCTTCTAAAGCCAGTATCACATGGTTGCCACTACAAAATTCAGCTGCCAGCTTGGAATGGTTTCCCCTTGAACCACATTAGTAGTAGTTTTAGTCTTCTGTTTCTTTCTAGGAGCAGAAAATTCCTTAGATATTTTCCCTTTATAAGTTGGAAGCTTAGCCGAGTAGACTCTTTCCATGAAGGGCACTCTTCCCTTTGTCCCAGTGAAGCTTAGGCCTCTCTTTAATGACATTAATCTCTTTAACAGATTACAAGCTCCTCCAGCATAGGTCTTGGCTGTGACGTTACGTTTCCTAGTTCTTTTTTTTTTTCTTCTCCAAAGTGTACATTTGTATTTCTTTCTAACTCACATGTTCTTTTTCATTGTAGACCTGTATAACATTAATAACCACACCACAGATTCAATATTTCATTGTCTTAAAATCTCCACTAAGCCAGGTGATGGTGGTGCATGCCTGGAGGCAGAGGCAGACAGCTTTTGTTGTGAGTTCAAGGCCAGTCTGGTCTACAGAGTAAGTTCTGGGACAGCCAGGGCTGTTACACAAAGAAACCCTGGCTTGAAAAAACAAAACAAACAAAAAACTCCATCAAGGAAATTAGTCTATTACTTTTTTTTTAGTGTTTGGGTGTTTTGCCTGCATGTATGTACCACATGTGTTCTTGGTGCCTGAGGAAGCTAGAAAAGGATATCGGATCCCTTCCAATGGTGTTGCAGACAGTTGTGAGTCACCATGTGGCTACTGGGAATTGAACCTGGATCCTCTGGAAAAGCTGTCAGTGCTCTTAATCACTGGACAATCACTTTAGCTTGTATTCTATTGCTTTTAAATTTAGCAAGTTCTCAGGACAGTGGCAAAAGGAGCCAGATTATTTGCCAAAATATCACCAAAATGCCCTCTAGCCAAGTTGTTAATACTGTTTCCCACTGAAATCTTTTGGTCTGGGCCTCCACAGACAGACAGCATTGCACTAGCTTACTGCCTTGCAGGCTCCTACTGTAATCCCTTTAAACTCTGCTTATAGCATTCACACACTTTTTGAGTCTGAAATTCCTAGATTTTCCACATTCTTCCACAAACCAACAGGTCAGGTTCTTCATAGCAGCACCCTGTTTTCTGGTGCCAACTTCTCTATTAGTCTTTCTGCTGTGATAAAGTACCATGACTGAGGCAACACACAGAAAGGACTTTATTTGGTTCCAGAGGGTTAGAATCCAGAATGGTGGCAGGAGCGGGAAGCTAAACGCTTGTATCTTGAGCTCAAGCATGAAGTAGAGAGCATGAATTGGAAGTGAGACTGTAAACTCTAAAACCTACCCCTAGTAATGTGCCTCCTCCAATAAGGCCTCGCCTCCTAAAACTTCCCAAAGAGCATTACCAGTTCAAGTGCCCTAGACTATGAGGGACATTTATCATTAAAACATGTGTATTCGCATCCTGACTCAGCCCACCAAAGGGCCTCTGATTGTCTGAGCACTTGGTGGGATCCTAGACGGGTGGCTTTGTTGTATAATCTCCTTTGTGCAATGCTAGTGGGTCTTCCTCAGTGCTTGGAGGGAGTCTTAGAGAAGTCAGCCGTCTATCACCTTTATTTCTATTTTTTATTTTTTTGCTGTTTGAGACAATTACTCAAATGAGCTGTCTACTTCAGCCTCCTAAGGAGCTGGAACTACGGGGTTGTGTGTCCCATTCCCCATCTTTATTAGACAGGGTTTCTTTGTGTCTTTGGAGCCTGTCCTGGAACTAGCTTTTGTAGACCAGGCTGGTCTCGAAGTCACAGAGATCGCCTGCCTCTGCCTCCTGAGTGCTAGGATTAAAGGCATGCACCACCAATGCCTGGCCCAAGAGTCCTGTTAGTTGGATTAGGTTAACACAGGAAATACTATGCATGAAGGCCACTTGGCCGGTCTGTGGTGATCAGGTCATGGTGGGGCTGCTACAATCATGATGTGGCCAGAGGCAGATTCAGGACAATGGGGTAAGGCCATGAAGGCAGGCAAGGATTCTTAGGGTTCCTGGAGCTGAGCAACTTGGAAGCCTAGTCACTGACTATGTTGAGTCCCAGATGGGGAAAGATTCATCTCTGCCCTGGGAACATGGGAGGCATGAGAGGATGCATAGGCAATCATTTCTAGAGTCCATGGGAAGCTTTGCTCCCTACTCAGTCATTTCTAGAAACTGGGTTTTCTGCATTCTATGTTCTCCGAATGATAATGCACATGAAAAACAGAGAAAGGAACAAAAGTGACACCTTTGTTCCTATAGACGTCAATAAGGGTTGAGTCAGCCTCAGTCTCGGTGAAATTTCCATTTCTGATGAGGAATAAACAGCTTGGAGTGTGCAGGGAAGGTAGGCTGTGCATTGTTCAAGGGTTCTATCTGTCTGATCCCAAGGCTGGGTGGGCTAGGTACCCTTAGCCTGGCAAGTGATGGCCCTGCCCTCTTGAGTTCAAGTAAAACCTTGTGGGTTCACTTGCCTTAGTGTCCGGCATGACAAGGTATTCACAAATGTGCCTCTCGCAGCACAGGAAGTCCTTGAGAACCTCAAAGGTCGCTGGTATCAGGCCGACAATCCACCTGCAGACCTGCTGCTGACTGAGGATGAGTTCCTTTCATTCCTTCACCCTGAGCACAGCCGGGGCATGCTCAAGTTCATGGTCAAGGAGATCGTTCGGGACTTGGGTAAGACGAGTTCCCACTATCACACTGTTCTAGGCCTGAGGGTGACTGATGGGCTGTGGGAACACTACACTGCTGAAAGGGATACCAAGCCTCAGGGTAGGTAAGTTTGTCCTGTTTTGGTTTCTAAGGAAGTTCTTAAGTGGTACTCAGTGAGTTTTAGGTAAAGGCCAAGCCGAACACTACCTCCCTCCAACCCTTTATCTATAGACCAGGATGGCGATAAGCAGCTGTCTCTGCCTGAATTCATCTCCTTGCCGGTGGGCACTGTTGAGAACCAGCAAGGCCAAGACATTGATGACAATTGGGTGAAAGACAGGAGAAAAGAGTTTGAGGAGCTGATTGATTCCAACCATGATGGGATTGTGACCATGGAGGAGTTAGAGGTGAGCAAGGGTGAATGGGTGTTGATGTGTTCCGGGAATGGCCTTGGGTGTGGAGGCCGTGGGCTAATCCTACAGTAAGGCCCCAGAGGAAAGGGGAATTGCCTACGTGATGACCTGAGAAAATGGGCATCAGCATTAGTACTCACACGGAAGAGACGGGAAGGTCTTGTGAAACCTGCTGACTGTGGGCTATTGGCCTTTAGAAAGCCTAGTTTGTAGAAGGCATCTGGGAATTTGTTCTGGTGCTTAGGATAAAACCCAGGGCCTCTAAACATGCTAAACAATTGTCCTATCAAAGAGCTACATCCTCAGCCCTGTGTTAAGGAATTCTTAAGGCCCCTTCTGTGTGGGACCAGAAGAGAAAGCTCATACTAGCCCCACTTCTGTGCTAGTGTGTAGGTGTGGGGGCTGTGGGCACAGGGCCTCCCTACTGACAGGGTGTCAGGTGAAGGACACTGACTTATGTCTGGATCTCACAGAACTACATGGACCCCATGAACGAATACAACGCTCTCAATGAAGCCAAACAGATGATTGCCATTGCTGATGAGAACCAGAATCATCACCTGGAGCCTGAGGAAATTCTCAAGTATAGCGAGTTCTTTACTGGCAGCAAGCTGATGGACTATGCCCGAAATGTGCATGAGGAGTTCTGAGCATGCCCCTCAACCCTCACCTGAGGCCAGGCCACCAGTCTCCTGACTGACCCTTCCTACACCTTGAGGGAGAGGCCTGTGGTCTAGTGAGACCTGTGGTTGACTGGGTCCCAGGGCGGGTCTGGAATGCTACCTACCCTGTGTCTGGGAACTGCCATGACCCCTAAAAGTGCTGTCCAAGAACCTTCTTTCTTCTGCTATGTCCACATGCTCTGGCTCAGCTCCTGCCACAGAATGGCCCAGACTTATTAAAGATATGCTTAATAAGCTATGTGTCCTCTCCAGCGTGTGTCTGAGGCAGCAGCCCTTCTGTACCAGTTGTGGGCTAAGCTGCATTTGCTCAACCAAATCTCTCTGAGTTGCTACATTCTACTTCTGAGAACTGTTTGGAGTGGTTGGTTCAGGCGAAGGTGGGGCACACATCAGGGCCAGGAGGTCTGAGTCAGGCCTCTCCATGGGCTCACCATGCTGGGAAACAAATGCAGCTCGTACAGTTTCCTTGAAAACTGAAAGATTAACATAAAGTTAGATCACATTTCTCTGGAAGTAATCAGCTCCACAGTTGCACAGGTGCTATCTCTTTGGTAAGGTCTTGTAGGCTGTTGGGGTAGGATTTCCCTCAAACTCCTCAGAACCTTGCAGGATCCCATCCTCCCCTGTGAGGAAGTACAGATATTTGTTGTCACAAGAATTGTTACTTTAAAATAGAATTGCCTTTTTCTCACATTTTCTTTTTCTTTCTTTCTCTTTCTTTGTTTTTCAAGACAGGGGTTTTTGTTTGTTTGTTTGTTTCCAGACAAGTTTTCTCTGTGTAACAGCCTTGGCTGTCCTGGAACTTGCTCTGTAAGACCAGGCTGGCCTCAAACTCACAGAGATCCTCCTGCCTCTGCCTCCCGAGTGCTGGATTTAAAGGCGTGTGCCATCATTGCCCAGCAACATATTGTCATTCTTTAGACGGAAAAAGAAAACACTGGCTAGGTAGCTTACACTAGATGCTTCTGAGGTGGACATAGGTTAAATGGGTTTGTAGCTTTCAGTAAACATTGATTCTCTTCATGATAGAAGTGAAAATAGGGCCTTAAGTTAAGACATGAAAGATGGAATTTTGTTCATGAGAGAGGTTGTAAGGAGAAAGTTGGGCCTTGAGATTGGGATCTGCAGCAGAGTCTGAGCTGGTCAAGGTCCCAGGGCCAATGTTGTTGAAGGTCTGTTTTGGTGCTCAGGATCACTGCCTTGGTATTAAAAATGGACAGATCAGGAGTGTCAGGCAGCTGACACCTCATCACAATCCTAGCCCTGCTCTAGATTACCTGTATGACTCCTTTTTTCCCCACAGGAACCTGCTTTTGTGTGGTGTATTGGGGGTGGGGGCGTGGAGCATGGCTCTTCATAGTCATTGGAATGTGATTGTACCTGAGCTGGTTTCTGGGCAAAGATGAGACTTCAGAACTCAGAAGATAATCTGGACAAGCAGATCTCAGCCTCAGTATCCCAGGGTAGTGGGACACACTGCTCTGGAATATGGACCTCTTAGCAGAATATCAGACTTGACCACCATCCTGCACCTGGTCATGGCCTTGGCTTGGAGTGTTGCAGCTGAGGTGGCATCCAGGACCCTGTCTCCAGGTGAATGTCTAAGTGCAGCCCTGGAAGCCAGCTAGTTACCTGGCAGGGAGCTGTCATGTGATAGCACCTGCTCTTTCAGCCTGGCACTCAAGGGGGCAGCAGCCGGTGGGAGATGCTTTAGGTCCCTTATCTTGTTGAACTGAGGGGATGAGTAGGGCCCCACTCTAAGCCCTAGTGCCTTAGCCCAGAGCTGTGGCCTCCCTTGCAGTTTGTGGGAGCACCAGCCTAGTGGATGCAACTCCAGTACCATGAAAGCTACTTGTTTCAGTGTAGCCCTGGAGGAAAGCAGCTTCAAACAGAAGGGGCCTGCTGTCCTTTACAGACCCTCAGCAAGGAGTCCCTAGGAATGGAGGGCACACAGGCTTCCCTGCACCTCTGTTCACCTGTGTGCAGATGCCAAGCTCCTTGGCCAGGTGTGACAGCCAAGGACAGCAGAGCTCTGAGGGGAGGAAGGGTTACCTGACCTCAGAAGAGACCATGTGTCAAATGTGAGTCTTACCTTTCTTTCTGTGCCCTGGATGCCCTGAGGATTTTTCTCCAGGACCGTCACCATGCACCAGAAGCACGGGGAGGGCAGTCTCTGTGACCTCTTGGCCGGGTCTGGCTTCTTCTGCCTACTTCCTATTCCTAGCTCGTCCTTACCTTCCAGGTTAGGAGTTTCCACAAGAGGCCTGGGGACTTCTACTTCACATGTGATCTTGGGTGGGGGATTTCCAACCTCAGTCCTGTATCTCACTCTGCAGCAGGACTATTCCTGCACCTTAAAAAAAAAAAAAAAAAAAGGCAACCCAAAAAACAGACTTCATCTGTAATCTATGCTGGCCTGGAATTTGGGGCCATCATGCCTTTCTCTCCTGGAAACTGGGATTACAGGTGTGTGCCACTATGCAAAGCTAGCATGCAACTTTGCAGTTAATTTGGGAGTTGATCACAATATAAATGTGTAATAAGGACACCGCCTCCCTGAAGGTTTCAGTGCAATAGTTTGTATGTTTGAAAAGAAAGCCTATGTTGAGCCTGTGACACACTTGTAATCCCAGCATTTGGGAGATGGAAGCAAGAGGATGAGAAGTTCAAGGTCATAAAGATGGTTCAAGGGTTAAGAGCACTTGTCAGAACCCAAATTTGGCTCCCAATATCCATATCAGGTAGCTCACAACTGCCTATAACTTCAGCTCCAGGGGGATCGAACATCTCTGGCCTCCTTGGGCACTTGTACCACACCTGTCTCTACCTCTAAAGTGCTGGGATTAGCCACCACCACCTGGCACTGGCAGAGAGAAAGAGAAAGATTGAAACATGTGCTGCAGAATAAATTCATTGCCAACCTGGACAACTTAATGAAAAGAAAGGGTTATGAATATAGCTCAGTTCTAGAACACTTGCCCAGCCTGTAGAAGAACTTAGGTTCTCAGAACTACAAAAATGGGGGGGGGGAGAGAAGAGAAAAAAGAAAAAAGTCTATTCACATTGGAGAGATGACTCAGTAGTTAAGCTTTTTGAGTGTTTTTGAGATAAGGTCTTTATTACGCAGCCTGACTGTCCTGAAACTTAATGTAAATTAGGCAGAGCTGCCTGCTGCTGCCTCCTAAATGCTGTCATTAAAGGAGTGCACTACCATGCCCAGTGGTAAAAATCAGGGTTCTTGCAGAGGACCCAAGTTCAGTTTTTACACATTGGTGGCTCTCAACTGCCTATAACTCTAATCTGACCTCCTTAAGTATTATATTTAATATATACATACCCCTCAGTTAAATCTCTGTTTAAATGCCTGTGTGTGTGCTCACATACGCATACGTTGGGTATCTGCACCTCCTTCACATGTCCTAGTGGCCCCAAGAACTTCCTAGCCTGTTACAGGACTCTGCCTGTGCCATATATACAGAAACACAGTTATAAAACACGCTCACATATCTTCCTGCCTCCCCGCCTACTCTTCTCGCCCCTCCCCTATACTCTTATAGCCACATCCTGCAAGGAAAAACCCCAGACCCCTGTGAAGGCAGAGCCCAGACAAGGATGTATGTGTGGGTTCAGCAGCCCACAGCACTTGTGCTCCTGGGACTCACATTTGGAGCTGCAGCCAGGCTCAACTGTGTTGAAGATACCTACCCCAGTGGTCACAGGTGCTGCCATGAGTGCCAGCCAGGTGAGTGACCCATGTCAGGGTGGGGAAAGGATGATTCTTGGGGGACAATTATGGAGACATAGGTACAAACATCCTGGGAGTAAATGAATTCAAGCGATGTCACAGGCGATGCTCCATGGGTTTTGTCCCAGGCCTGAGACAGAGAGCCAACCAAGAGGCTGGTCCTATAGGAGCCAGGGTGCTGTGTCAGCCTGGGCCTTAGCTGACCTGTTCGACTTTCTGGATGCCACTACAGGCAATGGTATGGTGAGCCGCTGTGATGGCACCAGGGACACCGTATGCCACCCATGTGAACCTGGCTTCTACAACGAGGCAGTCAATTACGAAAACTGCAAGCAGTGTACACAGTGCAACCAACGTGAGCCCCTCCTGCCCTGACCCACTGTCCAGCCCAGCAAGGAAGCAGCTACAGCGATGGGTGCCCATATTTCACATATGATTGCAGAAGTAACTCCAAGCCACGATGAATCCTGTCCACCAAGGGGTCCTTAGTAGCCAGGGCATTTCTCAGGGTCACTTCTATCTTCTGGGGTAAAGGCTCAGCCTGGGCCATATGGAACTGGGGTGGAGCTCTTGTTGCCCATGTGGCCTTGCCCAAGCTGCCCCAGTGGGAAAGGTCTTGGTGTGGAGTTTGAGAATATCTGAGGGTTCTGATACTCTCCGAGGCTAGAGATGGGTTTGGGGGAGGATAGAAAAGGGAGGCCACAAGTGCCCTATGCCAGCTCGGTGGCTGTCTCGAGGGCTTCACAACTAGGAGGAACACAGTAGCCAGGAAAGGTCTTAGGAGAGGAGAAGCCTGAAGTCAGACTGCACAATTCTCTCAGCTTCAACTTTGTTCCTGTGCCATTGAGGAGAGGCAGGCCCATTTATGTCTGTAGGTCGGGGCTGGGTAAGCCTCATCCACAGTCTTTGTCTGATCTTCCCTAGGAAGTGGGAGTGAGCTCAAGCAGAACTGTACACCTACTCAGGATACTGTCTGCCAATGCAGACCAGGCACCCAACCCCGGCAAGACAGCAGCCACAAGCCTGGAGTTGGTGAGCCTCAGGGTGGCCCCCTACACCAGGCAGATCCATATCCGTCCATGACCAGTGTGTGCGAAGTGCTCAGAATCCATATGTGCTGGCCCCCTCCATGATAATGGTATAAATAAGTCATGTTCCCATTTCATACACTGTCACCTGCCCCAGCATCCCTCCATCTAGTCTTGGCCAGAAGCCCCTCTTCCAATGGGTCATACCAAGACTTGGGTCAGTGGGAGGCGTGTGGGAAGGAAGGAGCTTCCCATCCACTTGCACCAGAGAGTGAGCATTAACCCTCCCTAAAGGCCTCACCACCAACAGCTTCAGCATCCAGGGCCCACCTCATAGCATCAGAAAACTGACATGTCTTTGTTGCAGACTGTGTTCCCTGCCCTCCTGGCCACTTTTCTCCAGGCAACAACCAGGCCTGCAAGCCCTGGACCAAGTAAGTATTGTGGCTGTCTGGAACACGGCGGACTGGGGGTGTAGAAGAGAGGTTTGGGCATGATTATGTGATGGACCAGTTCAGAGGACAGAAGTTCATGGGCCAGAGGATCTTCTGACATCTTCCCTTCAACACAGCCCTTGTGGGGATCCCTGCAAGTGGAGGGGGAGTAAGTGAGATCCAAACCAGGCTGCAGGAATATGTTTGCTCTTAAGTTGTGGGTCTTCTCCAGAGGGTTGGAGACGTATAGGGTAGGTTTTGAGAGTGTAGAACCCGACCTAGGAGCCTGATAGGGTGAGGACAGAAACAGAGATAGGTATGTGGCTGGGGGGGGGGGTAGAGGTCCTGGCAGAGTTGAGGATGACACACTGCAACTTCCACCACTGTCTCTAGCTAATGGACACCCTCATCCCACAGTTGCACCTTATCTGGGAAGCAGACCCGGCACCCTGCCAGTTCCAGCTTGGACACAGTCTGTGAGGACAGAAGCCTCCCAGCCACACTGCTCTGGGAGACCCAGGACCCTACGTTCAGGCAGACCACTGTCCAATCTACCACACTGTTGCCCAGGACTTCTCAGTTGCCTTCTACACCCACCCCGGTGACTCCTAGGGGTAAGAGACTCTGGCCCAGTAGAAAATAGGGGAGAGAAGGTGAGGTGAGCGAGTTCACTCAATTAGCCTCTCCTCATAGGCCCTGCATTTGCTGGTTTCCTAGGCCTAGGCTTGGGCCTAGGCCTGCTGGCTCCCCTGACTATTCTGCTGGCCTTGTACCTGCTCCAAAGGGCTTGGAGACTGCCCGATGCTCGCAAACCCTACTGTGAGTACCCCCTGTGGGCTTGATAAAGCTAACTTCCTAGAGGGATGAGCTATCCCTCCTCAGTGCTTTCTCCTTCTTTGCTTCCTCTAGGGGGAAGCAGCTTCAGGATCCCTATCCAGGAGGAACAGGCTGACACACAATTTACTCTGGCCAAGATCTGAACAGTACCTCAGGAGTGGGATTTACGGAGCATGGGTAACCCATGTCCTGGTGCCTGCCAGTGCCATCCACACCGTTCTAGGTGCTGGGCTGGCTCTGGGCTCCTATGTATGCTATGCATACTACCTGCCCGGTGGTACCACCAATAAACACGCTAGCAACTGTGAGTCTGCGACTGGCACTGACGGACTGTGGTCGCATCCTCTGCGGTTTGGGGAGAGTCTTAGGTCAAGGTGTCAGAGGCCTACGCTTAGTCATAAGTACTCCAGTTTGAATAGGGATATGGAGTATAGGCCCGGAATGCTGAGGGGATAGCATCAGGGGAGCCAACCAGCAGCTTGATGAGCTGTGGTTCACAACCTTCCTAATGCTTTGACCCTTTAATATAGTCCCTCATGTTGTAATGACCCCAACCATGAAATTATTTTTGTTGCTTCGTAACTGTAATTTTGTAATCGATATGAATTGTAATGTAAATATTTTTTGGATATAGAGGTTCACCAAATGGGTCACAACTCACAGGTTGAGAACCACTACTCTAAGGGGACTTAGGACTTGGTCAAAAGGGAAAGACCCTGGCAAACAGAGCCTGAGTATCCTGATCACCAGAGGGCTTTGTGAACCAGTGTGCCCCCTTTGACTTCTGTGGCTCAGGCAGCTAACCTGAGTTATCCTTTCTCTCCAGCCACATAAATGGTGAGAAATGTTTGATGGTCCTTAGGCACCAACTAGGTACTAACTTGGGAATCTCTAGAAGTGGATGGCCATGGTTCCATGTAGCAGCCAATCATCCAGCTGCACTGGAAGATTGAAGGCTACTACCTGAGCCAAATCTCGTCTGTCTTGAGATCATTTGTTCTTTAGAAACAAGTGTCCTTTGACAAGAACACAGACACTTTATCTAAACCAGACTTCAGGACCCAGGGTCTTATTGCTGCCCTCTACTACAGGGGGTTGTAGGAGCAGCATCTGAGAATGGCAGTGTTGCTCAGGAAGCATGGGTACCAGGAAGCTCAATGAATTAAAGGCAGAAGGTGCCAAGCTGCTCATGGAGATAGTCTACAACCAAAAGAAACGACTAAACTACTAAATGCCCTTCTTTGGGTGCCTATGTGCAACCACACCTTAAGCCTGGGGATGGAGCCATAAACCAATTGGTAGCCCCCACCCCTTAGGGAAATCCATGCCTAGAGAGGCCAACAGGAGGCTAGGGAGGTTAGAGATGGGAGGAAAGAGGTTTTATTCCCACACTAGGCAGTTCATATCTGTGCCTCCTTTTTACCTGGCACAGGCCTCCAGTCTTCCTGCTGTTTCCTGCTCATCTGGGGGCTCCTTGGGCCCCTTCCCAGATACCCATGGCCCCACCTGCAAAGACGTTGGGTTTATTTTCTCTTCATTCTGGTGCTGTCCCAAAGTACATTCTCTATCCCCATCATCTCAAAAACTCCCTAACTACCTCTTCTGAGGCCCTGTGTCAGCCTGGGAATTCCCCACAGGTTCAAACTGCCAGGACCCTCTGCTGCCTGGAACATACTCACTGAGTCCTGTGAAACAAAACCACATGGAAATACAAGGAGCTGCTCATAAAATAAAGGAGATAGCAGTGAGCAGATAAAAATCACCTCTGCCCACCACCAAGTAATGGAAGCTGCTCATGCTTGGGAGTCTCTTGCAGGTTATCTAGAAGGGGTAGGGCAGGAAGTCTGACATAGGTGCTGACATTTACTGATGTCATCTGCTTGAAAACATCTCCCCAGGTATATGACCTGTGTCTTTTGATCTTTGTGGTCTGTGTGTGGTTGTCAAAAGAGCACTGTGTCTCCTGGAAAGAACCTCTATGGAGCTCACTAACAGCTTGTAGCCTTGCGAGTTTATATCAAGCAGACCTTGTCCTTGGCTGAGCTCAGACACAACACAAAGGCCGAAATCCCCATGGGAATTGCATGGCAGTGTTTTAGGGGTGAGTCAATACTTTGTTATCGCTCCCCTGTGGAAGAGGCCATTGCCTAGAGAACAGGGGTCCCCAATGTGAGGATGTCATGGCTGGCAGTAGATACCACGTGTATACCGTGAGCTCACCAGGGTTGGGGTGATACTATGAAGGCATGGTCCTGACTGACCTCTTAGATTTTTATTAGTTTGTTTATTTGTTTGAGACATGATCTCTCTCCATGATTCTGGTTGTCCTGGAACTCACTCTGTAGACCAGACTGGCCTCGAACTTATAGATCCACCCACCTCTTCCTCACAAGTGCTATGAATAAAGGTGTGCACCACTATGTCCAGGCACAAATATGTCATCCTTGCACAGGGGCCATG
The DNA here is from genome assembly GCA_030556225.1 of Cricetiscus sungorus. NCBI lineage: Eukaryota > Metazoa > Chordata > Mammalia > Rodentia > Cricetidae > Cricetiscus > Cricetiscus sungorus. The sequence goes on along the minus strand of JANBXA010000311.1, from coordinate 329,002 downwards.
TTAATCTTTGTATTATTCCATATTATTCCAGTTTTTTTTAATATCTGCTACCAAAGTGAGCACCCCTTATTTTTTTTTTTTAAATGGTTAGGAACATAGCCAATACTGCCCTCAACACATTTATGTCGAGTCAGATACATGGTTTTACTTCTGCCCTTGTACTCAGACCCTCCTCCCTGTCCAGGAGCTCTTTGTTTCTCAGAGAAGAGGCTCTGCTGAGGTTGGCCTAGAGTGGAGTAGAGTCCTCTCCCTACTCTCAGGAGACGCACACACCTGAGGCCAGAGGATAACAGGAGTTGCACAGCTACTAACTTCTGACATTTCCTACTTCCTCAGCCTCCTCCAAGGGCAACTTAAAAGAGTGTCAGGCCAGGCTTCCCAGGCTTTCCACAATTGCAATGGTCTTCATACCTCCCACTTGTGGGTACATCCATAGTTATATCCTGAGATGCCCATGCTTGCCCCCTATACTCCCCAAAGTCCTTACCATGTCTCCCTGCACTTAACTTCAGCTGGAAGATGTGGGGAAAGTAAGGCTCAAAAATCCAGAGAGGCGCTGGGTGGTGGTGGTGGTTCACTCCCTTAATCCCAGCACTTGGTAGGCAGAGGCAGAGGCAGAGACAGATAGGTCTCTGTGATTTCAAGATCAGCCTGGTCTACAAGAGCTAGTTCCAGGACAGTCTCCAACGCTACACAGAGAAACCCTGTCTCAAAGAACCAAAAACACAAAAACAAACAAACAAACAAACAAACAGCAAAACAAAACCAGAGAGGCTAGTGACCATGTGGAGAAACTGTTCAGAAAGATAGGATAGTCTCACCATGAGGAGGAGGTCTGAAGGGCTCCTGTCAGTAACTCCCTTCCCAATGCTCAGAATTGTGAGAGTAAGTGAACAAAAGTGGCTCCAGAGATGCCAACAGATCCAAACTGGAACTGCCAGGGCTGGATCTGGGCAGGCCATACTGCCCTTGGCTTCATGTGCCTGCTAGGAATGCCCAGTTTATGATGACCTTCTCTGAAAGGCAATGGTATATGCTCTGGACTCCCCTCACTGGCTCTCAAGTTTCCCAAGCCAGGAAGCTTCTCTGGAAAGGGGGAGTTTCATGCAACAATAAAGGGTACCCACAGGCAGTGGTGGTGGCAGCACGTGTGACTAGGGGATCCTTTTCCTCTGCAGTCTAGCCAGGGTGGGTATGCCGGAGTTGGGAGGGGCTTGTTGGTGTTCAGGAGATGTCAAGGAAGATGAGATAGCTTTGTTGCATACTTTACAGAAGGCTGTTACAAGCAGCCTGCCGGAAGATGGAGGTGGAGCCGGCCTGGAGCCCAACAGAGGGGTGGGGGCCGGGGCGGGACAAGGCACGCTGGAGCAGGTTGAGAACTGCTAAAAATCAGCCAACAGGAAGAAGACTCAGGAGAAGCAATATGAGAATGTGGGTCATGCTGTGTGGGGTCTCACTTGTTTGTGTGCTGGACCTAGGTCAGCAGAGCCTGGCTGAGGAGCCTAGCTGTGGCCCCAGAAGCTTCCAGCGTGGGACTGGCACCAATGCACGCTGCTGCAACCTGTGTGCTCCAGGTAAGACAAGGAGGGGGAGTGGGAGCCAGGATGTGCAGCACTCACACAAGGAAGGTGAGCACAGGGCACACATGAGTGGGAAGGAAAACTTCCCGTGTCTAGAGCCTTGAGTCTGGACCTGAGAAGGAGGTATAGGTCCATCTGATCCAGTTGTTAAGATCAAAAGTGTGGGAGCAGGAGCAACAGGGCTGGAAACTTCTTCCTTAAGAGAGATCTGGGGTCCAAGGTGAAAGAGGTCCATCTTAGGGTCTTCTGGGTGGGTCAAACCTTAGCTATCACCGAAGCTATTCTGTCTGGGTTGGTGTCTCAGCACTCTCCCTCTGCCCTATCCACTGTCTGTGACTTATAGTTCTAGGTATAGGGCAGTCTGAGGACCCATCAAAGAAAAACATCTCAGCACATCACCTGCCGTGCCTGGTATAGAAAGAGGCAGCTCTAAGGGCCCATGTCTCTGTGATAGAGATGTGGACAGCAGTGAAGGCAGCTGCTGAGGGACAATATAGGGTAGGAATGAGGCAGCACGGGCCCAGGGACCTTAGAAAGCCCCAGGTGACTCCCATGTTTAATAGGACTTGTGAAGCCATGAGTTCAGAGCAGTAGGAGGTATATATGTGTATGTATGTATATGTATGTATGTATGTATGTATGTATGTATGTATGTATATACACATACATATATTAGCAGTCAGCCATCTCAGGTGGAACACTGAGCTGGAAAAAGCCTAGGGTCTTGCACTGGGGTTGATTAAGGATGGAGGCCTAGCACCCTAACCACTTGAAGGACCAGTAGGAGCTCTGAAGAGGGAAAGGGAGCGCTGCCTAATTGCTGAGGCGCTTATTCTTGCCAAGACAAGGAGGCCTGTCCTGAAGGAGACTGTATATGTGTCATGCCGGAGTACCACTGTGAAGACCCTCAGTGCAAGACGTGCAAACACCACCCCTGCCAACCAGGCCAGAAGGCACAGCCTCATGGTATGTCCCTGGGAGACGGCCGAAGGCCACAGATGTCCCCAAGCTAACCATGAGTTTAACCTAGAGTCAAACTGGTATAAATGCCCAGTGAGCATGTGTAGGCGTGTAAGAATGCTTGCACATAGGGCTCATGGGCATATCCTCTGGGTAGGCAGGGACCTGCACTCTAGATTCTAGAAGGGATAGGTGGGCCAATTGGTCCAGGATACCCGAGACGTTCTTCCTATCAGCCTGGGATTCTCCATCATAATTAGGGTGCTGATGTCTTCTCAAGGTTGGTGAGAGGCCATGGGGACTGCCTGTGTGCTGGTCTGCTCTCAGGTTGTTATTCTGAATATGGCCAGGCCTTGTCACCAATCCTATCCATCTTCAGAGGGACTGATGTGTCATTTTAATTCTGGAATAGACATACATAGTACTGCCTATCCAGGCCCTAACCCTGTGGACATTAGACCTGGTGGACTGATAGACCCTAGTCTGACCCCTTCCTCTTTATCCTCAGTAGCCCCTATAGTCTGTCTGTCTATCCACAGGGAATATTAAGTTTGGCTTCGAGTGTGTTGACTGTGCCATGGGCACCTTCTCCGCAGGTCGTGAGGGCCACTGCAGACCTTGGGCCGAGTAAGTCCTAAATGAGTAGGCTAGGCCCGTTCTGAGGAAGCCTATCCCCTCCCTTCCTTGCAGTAACCCTTGAGGGCCCCCATACATCTCCCAAACAGCTCAGAGGACAACAGTCCTTCTAGTGTGGCTGCTTGGGTAACCAAGCCTGACGGTGTCCATGTCTGTGTCCTAGCTGTGCCCAGTTTGGATTTCTCACCATGTTCCCTGGGAACAAGACTCACAATGCTGTGTGCATCCCGGAGCCACTGCCCACTGAGCAACATGGCCATTTGACTGTCATCTTCCTGGCCATGGCTGCTTGTATTCTTTTCCTAACCGTAGCCCAGCTCTGCCTGCAGATATGGCAGCTGAGGAGGCAGCACATGTGTCCCCGAGGTCAGTTGTGTCCCTGGGAAGGGGAAACGTGTCTCAGAATACTTGCTGACCATATTTTTACTACAGAGACCCAGCCACTCTTGGAGGTGCAGCTACCACCAGCCGAAGATGCTTGCAGCTTCCAGTTCCCTGAGGAGGAGCGTGGGGAGCAAATGGAGGAAAAGAGTCGTCTGGGAGACCGGTGGCCATGAGGGTTGTTCTTCCTCTGTACCCCAAGCCAGACCCTCTAAGACTTGCCCAGACCTACCCTTGGTGAGAGCAAGGGCTCAACTGTGCATCTTTCCCTGGGCCTGGCCCTGCTCCCTTCGATGGCGGAAGTGGGTGTAAGATGTTGATTGATGGTCATGAATTACAACTGGGTGTAAAAAGGGTAGTGACTACAACTGGGCCCTCTGGCTGCCTTCCTTCCTCTTTTTCCAGCTCTGTTGGAGTAGGATCTTTAAGCTCTCAGAGAACACTAGGTGTTCATTACAAGGCCTTGTACAAGTGGTTTTCAATAAATACTTGTCTAGTAACCTGAGTGGCTGTGTTCTAGGGATAGAGAAAAACAATGTGCCCAGGCTTGCATTTAAGGACACTCTCTGTCATCCTATGCCTATGGTCAGTTCCAGGGTATAAAACAGAGAGGGCAGTCTGGTGAAATATCTTAGCAGGCAAATGCTCCTGCCTCTAAGCATGATGACCTGAATTTGATCTCTTGGAATCACATGATAGAAGGAGAAGCTATTAATCCTGACAAGCTGTCCTCTTTCACATGTATGCTATGACACATGCCTGCACATGTACACATACATACACATGAATGCAAGAATAAAAATGTAATAAAAACTTGAATAATTTTAAAAGGAGGGGGCATCCGAGCCTGTCCTCAGCACTCTTTCTTGGTGGTAGTGGTGGGGGCACAAGTCAAAGTCAATCTTGGTCACAAACCCTCAGTAGGGACCATCAGGCTAAGGAGGCAGCTTTTGGAAGGTGGTAATCTATACTGATCTTTGCCTCATCTTTAATTTTATTTGTGTGTTTATTCCTTTGTAAGTTTCTGTGCATCATGTGTAACTCTCTGGAGCAGGAGTCATGGATAGTGTGCGCTGCCATGTAGGGGCTGGGACCTGAACCCAGGTCTTCTGAGACAGCAGCAAGTTCTGAGCCAGCTCTCTGGTCCCTCTCTTGTCTTCTTGTTCAAAACACTTCTCCCACCCTCAGCCTGGTCTATATTAGGCAGCCATGTACCGAGACTATAGTCTTTGGGCTACTGCCCTTTGAATGCACTTTGGGATGCCTGTGGAGACTGAGTTTTGATGGCATTTTAGGACATTTATCTTGGCCTAACTGCTTAAAACTCAGGCTTTTGCCAGTTTCCATACTGAGCACTTTCCAGCATGAGGCAAATTCTCTGAAGTACATAATCTTGGCTCTGAGCCACTCCCAGCAAAGCATCTTTCCTGCTTGTTGGTAGTTGTAGACTGCTCATAGAAAGATCCAATAAGAGCAGGATGCAGTGGTACATGCCTTTAATTCCAGCACTCAAGAGGCAGAGGTGGGTGAATCTAGGGAGTTTGAGGCCAGACTGGTCTACAGAGTTCCAGCATAGCCAGAGCTACATAGTGAGACTTTATCACAAAGAAAAAAAAATCAATAAGGTCATCTTGGCATGGATGTCCAGGGACTGGCAGACCTCAGCACCCTTAAGGCATCTGCACATCTGGGCAATTACTTGCTCAGCTCACCCTCCCCTTAGTACCTCCTGTCTCATCATTATTTCATATCAGGTAAATGGGATTGAGGGAAGGATCTACCACTTCTCGTGCTAACAGTCCCATCAACACACAGGCGCCTGGGAGAGACTGAAGGTGGAGATGGAAAATGGAAATGGAGGACATTAGGATCAGATACAAAGAGCTCAGGGCCACATGAAGTCCCTTGGAGATGTACAAGGACCCTCATTGCCTGGAGCTGCCTCTTCTGTCACCTATTGGGTGGGTGAGGAGTCAGGCACAAGCTGCAAAGTCCAGAGTCAGTTTGAAAAGGGAGGTGAGATCTGGGGGCATCTCCCAGCTTGCCTATCACACCACACCCCTAGGTTCTAAGCCATAGGCACTGGAATTGCCACAGGTGGGACATCCCCAAATAGCATGACGTGTGCAGATACCCACAGGCTTTATCTGCTGGAAACTCCTCCTGTGGGTGACTGATGGGTGTGATACAGAGATGGTGGGAGATTGTGCAGGGTGGGGTGAGGGATGCTGTAGTCCACCCTGTACCCTTACCCCACAGCCAGCAACACCCCAATCCCACTCATGTCCACCTCAGGGGCATAAGATGAGCTGTGCCAGCCTGTTAGACCTGGGGATTTCCACTGAGAATTGTGGGCTGTGCAGGGTTTGTTCAGGTACCAAGGGCTGAGAGCTTGAGGTCAAGTAGAGACAGTGCCCATGACTGCAAGTAGTTGAGTGTGAAATCCAGGGGTGCTAGGAACGTGCAGAACAGGACCTGCTGAAAGACTTTGCTGCAGAGGCCTCCTACCACCCTTGCAGAGACCACTCCAGACCCTGCCTTCTAGAGATAGCGTTTGCCCACCTGCAGGGTCTGGTAACCACAACATCTAAGTGCATTTCTGTCTGGCCTAGACTAGCAGGAGGAAGGCCTCACTGCAATTCCCAGAAAACCCTACCCCACAGTAGCTGCTCCCCATTTCTTCCGGAAAACCACAGCACATGCTTACCTCTTCCCCTTGATTTCATTAAGTTTTTTTTCAATCTCAGATAAAGGCTCAGAGCCATTTCAGTTCCCAGAAATGCTTCCGGCCACAGCTGATGGCTCCTGCCCAGCCTCCACCCTCTCATCTAGCCGAGAGAATCTCTTTATTCAGTATAGGACATGCCCCAGCTTGACAGAAGGACGTGTATTATTCCAAGTGAGAGGTCTCTTCCTTTTTACAACCGGACAGGACAACCCCTCCCCCAACTTCAGGCTCCAGACAGCTGTCCAGAGACCTTGAGGAGCAGGTGGATAATGACTGTCCCTAGCTGCTGAGGTATGTTTCCACTGACCATGTAGTATCTCAACCTCTAGATCTTACTCTACTGGGATGGGCTCACATCTCAGGGACCACCCCTGAGGCAGTCACTAGCCCCCATGCAAAGCAGCTAAGAGGGTAGAGATGGTAGACACTGGTCCCTCACCTACCTCATCTTCCCCAAAAGCTCCATGAATTGGGATGTTTTTCTGAAGACCAGGCACTGCCTATCCTGGCCCCTTCTTAGATGGGAAGGGACTAGAGTAGGTTGGTATGTAGGATGTTCCACTATTGCTTGGCTGAAACTAAGGTGTTCAGAAAAACTCAGACCCTGACTGAGGGTAGAGTGTGTGTGTGTATGTGTGTGTGTGGGGGGTAAAGGTCTGTACTGGCTGCAGGGACAACAGGAGGTAGAGGGTGAGGACTTGGGTCAGAGCTTTGAGCAGCTCAATTTCTCACATCTGATGGTGAAGGAAATTCTTGGCACCCTTAACAGCAGGGCCTCAAGATCCTCTCCTAGGAGAAAAGGGAAGGAGAAATATAGAAGAATGGGAGGACAATTCAGGTGTCAGGAGCCCTGTTCTTGTGTGACCAAGCCCAGTGGCAATCTGTTGCTTTATAGGGCCAGCCCAGTCTCGATGGCATCATTCAGCTCCTTAAGCCCTGGTCCTGTCATATTATTGAATATATTGAATATATTCATATTGAATATTGAATAGTAAAGAATACCTTGAATCTGCCAGGTGGCCAGATGCTCCACAGACTCCACCCACAGCCCGGTCCCTCCCAGCCCCAGTTTTATGAGGTCCTAAACTCAGGGCTCTGGGGGACTTCCATGTGGGCTGTAAAGAGTTGAGGAGGACCTGGAGGGGGGTTGATGGGGCCCTCACTCATCACTCCTGTGGGATGAGTGGGCAGCAGCAGATCTTTGGACCTTTTTATTCATTGACAGCCCAAGCCCCTGGGGAGCCTGTGACTGGCAGAGTAGGATAGGCTACTACCAACAAGTATTTGTTACATCATAGTCTCAGTAGAGGCTCCATGTCCCCACAACCAGCAGTTGAAGTCAAAGCATCTCCCTCCTGAGAACTTTGTCACCTCTGGTGACATGACACCCCCCCCCCCGAGGGATGGGACGCTGCACAGGGCTGCAACTCCATGTGGCACTTGAGAGCAGAAATATTTATGACACTAGCAGTGCCATCAAGGGACACAGCTCTGACTTGATCAGGCAGCTGTAAGGAGGGAGAGGCGCTATGGAGAACAGCACTTGGAGATAGCACAAGTTGAGAATGTAGTGATGCGTGTAGCACCATGGATGCCAGCAAAAAAATGTGACCCTGACCCCAGTAACAGGTGTGGATTCATTAAGACTTAGGCATTTGGGCTCTGGGGAAGCTGGTCTTCATTTTCCTAGTTTTAGTGAGCACCAGAGCAGATAGGCCAGAGACCCACTGACAGGGACAGGTTCTTTCCTAGACTGCCACAGGAGACACTGGACTTGGTCACATAAGGATGAGATTGTGTTTATACTGCTTCTTGTACCTCATGCTCTAGGCTATAGCAGGAAGACTGGATTTAGAAGAGAGCAGGCTAGAATATTGGGGATGGAGCAGGCAGCCTGAATGTAGAAGGGTTGTGGGTGGAGTGGAGGGATATAGGATGCTCATGAGCTGAAGTAGGGTCTCCGTGATCATTTCCTCTGGTACCCGAGGGCCTTACTTTATCTCTCTGAGCCTCAGTCGCTCTGCTGTTAAGGGTTCCTGGAATGGAATCTCCCTGTATGCTGGCCACAGCAACAGCAGTTGCCAGAGCCCTCTACTGGTGGACAGGCCATTGCAACATAGACATCGTGCCACAGTTTAGACTACTACTGAGCAAGGTGGGTTTCCTTACCTCCTGAGGGATTTTGCTTCAACAAAGAACAGGGACTGGTCTGGCACTTCTCCCACATGTGATGGAGCTAGGCCTGATGTTTGGAACCAATTAGAGGCAAGGAAGAGGAATCTGCCACCTTGACTGTGCATGAGCAGGGCATTCTGAGGGTTGGTGGGACAGGGATTGGCTGGAAGGACTTTCAGGCAGGGTCCCGACCACTTTGGTGTAAGATGTGGTCAGAGTTCTTTCAAACCACGATACTAACTAGGAGCATGAATATGGTGTGTGTGTGTGTGTGTGTGTGTGTGTGTGTGTGTGTGTGTGTGTGTGTGTGTGCAACAATCACTATTGCCAGTTTGGTGTCATCCTTCCTGGGAACTGCCTGTCTTGGCAAACTCCAGGGCCTTTGTAAGGAAGCAGGGTTGTGGAGAGTGCTCCACATAGTGTCTGAAAGACCAGAAGAAAGATTTTGGACAAGATGAGAATGAACCCCAGCACTGCATCAGAATAGTAGTGGGGTAGGGTAGAGCCTTTCAGAGTTCCATGAGTATCCAAGACCTTTCCTGGGGACTCCACAGAACAGTGGGTGAGTCCCATTGACAGGCTGCAGAGGTCATGAAAGCCATGGAGTTTCAGGAGGATCCTACAGGATGAGTTACAAGTGGGAACTCTGGATTTGGTGGGCTGCCCCATAGAAGGAAAAACAGGTCAACGGGAGTTTTTCCCTTCCTGAAGGGCGCACTTCCATTCTGCATGCAGCTCCCTCTCCTTCCCCTAAGGACAAGCAAGGATCAAAGAGAGGAAGGGGACAGAAGGGCTTGGGGAGCCCAGGTGGGACCCGCTGCTGGAGGCCGCGTTTGTCACAAAGTAGCTTTTTATAGGTCCTGGAGAGGGCACGGCCGCTAGCAGGGTCGCTGGATGCTTATGGCGGCTAGGAGCCCCGGTGACTCGCGCTCCTTTGTTCCTCCTCGCGCTCTTCCTCGGACGGCCCCAGGGAGGGCTCCCCAGCCACGTCCCTGCTGCTTTCTGGGGACCTAGAACAGAGAGAGGGCTCGGGCTCCACTCCGAATCCTCCGCTGGAATCAGGATGTCGCAATTTGCGGAAGCCGCACGTGGAAGCGTCCCTGGAAGGCACAGGCTTGCGTGTTCCAGTCCTGTCTGTGGTTGCACGTGCTGAGGACAGCGCAGAGGATGCGAACTCTAAGGTGGGCCGGGGAGGTGGCGGTGGAGGCAGGCGGACAAGGGGGCGCGAGCCCCCCATGCGCGGCCACAGGTCCGTAGTCTCTCCGTTGTAAAGGAGCACAAAGCGACGCTGTGACAGCAGAGGGAGCATCTTCTGACTGTGCAAGCTCTTTTGACAGGTCTCAAGAGCTAGGTCTGCGGGGAGGCAGAGGAGCAACAAGGTGAATGATAAGAAGGCGTTTTGGAGCAGGGCAACTTCTCCAGCATGTCTGGTAACAAGGAAGGAAAGGGGTCGGGGAGGAATTGGATGTAGGTGTGTCAGGGGACAGAGAAGTTGGAGCAGAGAGAGGGCTTGGCTGCCATGAAGATTATGGGGTGTTGGAAAACCAGAGTTACGGAGTCTGAACTTGGAGGCAAGTAGAATGGGGTACCCAGAACTGGATAAAGAAGCATATGAGAAAATTGTGACATGGGGCTGTCCAGAGCTCACCCAAAGTCTCCATAACCACTCCAGGGATCACCTCCTTCAGGACTTCACAATTGGTATGTAGGGCAGGGTTGGAGTTCATTTCCAGCAGCCACACCTATGGCAGACAGTGGTCAACATCTGTTTCCATCTGCAGCCCAGCTGGCCAGTAAGAAGCTGGAACTCTGGTCCCTGTTAAGCTATGTGACTCTGGGCAGATTGTATCTTTCCAGAGCTTTGCTCCCCATGTTAAGATGGCTCTTAAGTCTGCTCAGTTCCAGTAGGAGATGAGCTCTATGAACACATCCGACCTTAGGGCTGAGTCTACCCATTGGGCCTGCTTATGTGGTCAATGTACAGACGGGCCCTACCTCCTTGTACCAGCCTACCAGACCTCATCTTCCCAAGACAGCACCTTGAAGTTCTCATCAATCAGGAAATCACAGCCAATGAGATCAAAGTAACCCAGCTTGCACTCCAGCTTGGACTTGACAGCCAGGAAGCAGTGGGTCATGATCTGCTGCATCCGTTTCTGTGGGTGAAGCACGGAGGGGCCCTGGCTGTTGCCTGTTGGTCCAGATGAAATCTCCTGGGCCCCAACACTCAGTCACACCTCTCCCCTGAACTCTCACCCTCACCTGCATACTGTATCTCCCCACACTTTCACATGCTCAGAGTCACAGGCTCACAGTCAGAAACTCATTCAACAAAATCATGGGCCTTCTAAGGGAGGCAGGTACTAGGAGGTACAAAAGTGGAGAAAATTAGAACCCACAGCAGAGGGACAGACAACTAGAACAGATAAAATCCTGGTAGTTTGACCCCGGGAGCCCACAGAGTGGAACGATAAATGACTCCCATATGTTGTCCTTTGACCTCTACAAATGTGCCATGCTATGTGTACCCCTTAAAATATTTTTAAAATGTAATTAAGATTTTTAGATGGGCTGTGGTGGCACATGCCTTTAATGCCAGCACCTGGAAGGCAGAGGCAGGTGGATCTCTATGAGTTTGAGGCCAGCCTGGTCTACAGAGTGATTTCCAGGATAGCCAAGGCTACCCAGAGGAACTCTGTCTGGAAAAAGAAAACACATTGGGGGGGGGGGTAAAAAAACACTTTCTTTTTAAAGAGAGGTAAAAAGTATAAAAGGGAATGGACTAGAGTTTCTGGAGTAGAAAAATGCACTGTCTACAATTCTTTAGAAAGAAAAGTAAGAAAAGAAAAAAAGGAAGGAAAGAAAAGAAAAAGCACAGACATTGGAGCTTAAGAGATGGCTCAGTGGTTAAGCGTGTTTGCTTTGCTCCTTCCAGAGGACCTGGGTTCAATTTCTAGCAACTACATTACAGCATACAACCATCCGTAACTCCATTTCTGACAGTCTCATCTGCATTACAGCATACAACCATCTGAAACTCCAGTTCTGACATTCTCATCTGGCCTCTGCCATATGTATATACATACATACATACATACATACATACATACATACATACATACATATCAGACTGGCCACAAAGTCAAGGAGATCCATGTGCTTCTGCCTCCCAAGAACTGGAATTAAAGGCGAATGCCACCATCACCCAGCATAAATGTGTGTGTGTGTGTGTGTGTGTGTGTGTGTGTGTGTGTGTGTATTCATAATCAGGCAGTTCATAATCTCTTCCAACTACAGTTCCAAGGAATCCAAAGCCTTCTTCTGGCTCTGTGAGTACTAGGCACATACATGGTACCCATACATACATGCAGGCACCCACACATAAAAAAAAATTTAAATCTTTTTTTAATGGAGAACTTAAGATATTCTCACATAAGGCCAAGTAAGTGGCACACGCCTTTAATCCCATCACTCAAGAGGCAGAGGTAGACAGATCTTTGTGAGTTGAGTGAGGCTAGCCTGCTCTACATGGTGAGACCCAATCTCAAAAACAAAGACATTTCCACATAAGGAAAAACAGAGGTATGCTTGTCCTGTAGTACTTCCAACAGTAACTAGAACTCATATGAAGAAATAAAACAAAGAACCCTAGTTGAGGTGACTATATTAAATATAAAACATGTGAGCCGGGTGGTAGGGACATATGCCTTTAATCCCAGTGCTTGGAAGGCAGAGGCAGAGGCAGGTGGATCTCTGAGTTTGAGGCCAGCCTGGTCTACAGAGGGAATTCTGGGACAGCCAAGGAAACAATGTCTCAAAAAACCAAAAATAAATAAATAAAATTAAAATAAAAAGACAGCATATGTGTTTTTTTTTTACCTGAAATTGCTTTTTTCTAAGGCAACTGAATACAACAAATCTAAAGTTACAAATGTGTAGAGCTGTAGTTTATTGCAATAACAGAACAATAGAGAATAGAGTATATAATAGAAAGTGTTTTTCTATGTTATTGAAATTAACTTTATGTTTATCCTGAACTAACTTTATGTTAGTTTGAACTAAATATTAATGGTAATTCCAAATACACCCACTAAGAAGACAATAAAATTACAATTAAAATGACATTCTAGAAAACATATGTCTACTCTAATAAGAGGTAGTCGTTGAGTAAGTGAAAAACAAAAGTCATATAAGGCACAGAAAAATGGCTACAGAAGGTGGTGGCACATGCCTTTAATCCTAGCACTCAGGAGGCAGAGGCAGGTGGATCTCTGTGAGTTTGAGGCCAGCCTGGTTTACAGAGTGAGACTCCACAGACCTTTACAGAGCCTTCTAATGAACAGTGGGTTATATGATCTTTTCAAATGCTCAGGAACATGTGTGTGCATATGTGCCTGGCTGTGTGTTATGGTGTGAATGTGCAGTGTGTCAGTGTGTGTGGTATATGCATGTGAGTGTGTGTAAGTGCACACCTGTGCACATGCTCCCAGAGAGCGGAGCTGGACCTAACATGTCTTTCTTTATTACTCTATGTCTTACTGCCCTGAGACAAGGTTTCTCACTGAACTAGGATCTCACCTTTCAGCTAGGCTGGCTAGCCAGAAAGCTCATAGGATCTACCTGTGTCCACTCTTCAGAGCTGGGTTTACAGGCACGCACTGTCATATACAGATGTTAGAGACTTTAACTCATGCTGGTAGATAAAGTGCTCTTAACTGTAGCTCTATTTCTTCAGCCTCCAAAGAACACTTTTAAAATACAGTACATATCGGGATAAAAAACTTCATTCATTAATGTTTTGTGTAGTAGGCTGGAACCCAAAGCATGTGCATGCTAGGCAAATGCTCTACCTCCGAGCATAACCCAAACCCTCAATATTTTGTTTTGCTTGAGTCAGGATTTCATATAGACAAAGTTATCTTTAAATTTGATGTGTATGTAGCTGAATATGACGTTGAGCTGATACTCCTGCCTCCACCTCCCAAATGGTAGGATTACAGACTATCCCACCAGGCTCCTGGCTTTTTCTTTCTTTCTTTTTTCCTTCCTTTCTTTCTTTCCTTCTTTCCTTCCTTTCTTCCTCTTTCTTTTTTCTTTCTATCTTTATTTCACTTCTCTCTTTCCTTTCCTCTTTCTTTCTTCTCTTTGTTTCTTCTCCTCCTCCTTCTCTCCTTCCCCTCCTTTCCCACCCCCTAGTAGACCTCACCATGTAACTTTTATTGGCCTGAAACTATATAGACCAGACTGGCTTTGAACTCACAAAGATGTTTGCCTCTGCTTCCCATGTGTTGGGATTAAAGGTGTGCACCACCATGCCCAGAGTTTAAGGAAACACTGTAAATATATGTACACCAAACACATTATATAACTAAGGAAACTGAAAAAAAATCCCTAGGAAAAACTAAATAAATAGAAAAATATAAACAAACAAACAAACAAGAATAGAAAAAGTTTTTTGTTTGTTTTATGAGACAGGGTTTCTCTGTGTAGCCCTGGCTGTCCTGGAACTCGCTTTTTATACCAGGCTAACCTCATACTCACAGAGATCTACCAGCCTCTGCCTCCCTAGGACTGGGATCAAAGGCATGTGTCACCACCACCGGGCTTGAATAGAAAATCTTTATAGACATCAACCAAACGAGATTGGGGGGGTGGTAGTAAGGCAGTGTCAATGACAAATCTTCCCACAAAGGGAAGTCCAGGATGGTTTACAAGATGTGTCAATTTTTTTGTTTTTGTTTTTCTCATTGTAACAAATTACCATCGAGAATTTCCTTCAAAGAGTAAAGATTTTTGTTTTATAGTTTCAGAGGTTTCCATCTACAGTTTCTCAAATTTGAGCAGGGCAGACTATCATAGGAGTGAGATAATGTGGCACAGCCCGTTCACCTCATGTATCAATTATAGACTTCAAACCTCTAAAACTATGAGCCAGATTATAATGTCAAGACATTTTCTATGTAAAAGGGAGATGATATGTTTCATAACAAAATCATATAAAATACTAAACAGAAAAGCTACAGGCTGGCTTTACTTAAGAGCATAGATACAAAAATATTTACATACAAAAAAATCAAACTCAGAAGCATATTTAAATTATTTATATACTACCACCACCTGGTATTTATTCCAGGAACGTAAGAGTAGTGAAAGTTAATCAATGCAATGCACATGAATAGAATGAAGGAAAAAAAAAATCAACACATGATCGTCTTTATCAGTATAGGAGCCTCAGCATCCTACCCTGAGAACTACTTAGCAAACTAGAGAGAGAAGGGAATTTGTGAGCCTTTCCTTCATATCAGAAGAAACACAAGGATGTTGTCGGTGGCCTCCTCAACATGACATTGAAAATTACACCTGGAACAATTAGGCATGGCTTCAGCACAACTACACATGCTCCAATGACTCATGAAAACCATGTGCCCAGCCCAACTCCTGGGCAGCATGTACACAGATTCCTGGCTCAAAGCCAAACTGACCGTGAAGGTGGTGAAGACCCAATCTTTGGGGAGGCCCTTGGTCTTCCTAAACTTGTCATTGATGTATCGGTTGAGGTGTTCCATGCTCCACACAGTGCTCTCTTTCAGCACCATGTACAGCGGACTCTTCTTCTGCATGAACTACAGCAAAAGCAGAACTGGGAGGTCACCCTCTGAAGGGACCACTCTGAAGGCTTTACCCTAGCTTTCTGACCTTCACAGAAGCTCTGGTCCTATCTCCTGTGAAAACTGCCTATGAGATCCTCATGCATATTCCTTTATGCCTTGACACTTCCCAGTCAGCAAATCCCCACAGACCCTATACAAGGAATCTCTTGTTCTACCCTCCCATTGGGCCTTTGATCAGCACACCAATGGCAGCTGATCCAAGGATTCAGGCTCTAAGGTACTTCTGTAGGACACCTGAATCTCTGTTGAGGCAAAAGGTAGATAAAGGCTGCTAAAGCCACTTCCAAGCCTGGGCAGGCAGTCTGTAACTAGACCCTTCCTCTGTGATCCCAAGCAATGAGAGAATTTTTCTGAGCTCATCCACACCTATAGAAAAAGGGCTTCTCCTACATGGGGTTCTTACCTGATTGGTCAAGTGGCCACTGAGGTCACTGGAATGAGGGTCATACATGCTGAGGGTGAGGCGGGCATAGCCATGGCCAAAAAAGACCATATAGGGCATGGCACAGGCGATGAGCAGGTAAGAACGCACATCAAACTTCTTCCCGTCCAGCAGCAGCGGGTTCTGGATGTATCTAGGGGGTACCATAAAGGGTACCTGGGGCTGTGTTGCTTGGCCAGCTGACCCAGATCTGTCATCCCCACAAAGACCATTTCCTCATTGCCTCCCGCCTGTCCCAAGCATGACCACTGTTCTTGGTCAGAGGACATTCCTGAGTCTGAACTGGTCAGAGGAATTGGGAAGAGAGCCTCATAACCAAATCTCTATTCTTTGCAAGTGGTTAAGCCACCACCTTAAGGTGCAGCTCTTACTAGGAAGTTTTATGGGAGCAGACTGGGCCCCTGTGGCAGGGAGGGCTGTCTGCAGGAGGAAGCCTGACATTGGACCATAAGTGGTGAATGGCTTTGGAAGGGAGAGGGCATTCCATCTAGGACACTTCAGATTTTCAAGACTTAAGGTAGGAATCACATGTTTTGGTAGGGGAGGGGGAGGCTATGGAAAGAGAAGGGCAGATAGCAGCTGTGGCCAGAGAAAGGGTAAAAATTGGCAGAGGGTAAGGCTGTACTGGACCCTTGTAAAGGTGAGCTGACTTTTCCCTCCTAGTCATATGTGTAACTGAGGATCTGGACCCCACTGTAGGCAGAAGGGCCATTGGTCAGTTCTGGTCAGCTGGCTGGCTGGGCTGGAGAGTAGGGAAGACAGCTGCAGAACAGAGGACATAGGGAACAAGTCCTCCTTGACAAGCCCCTCCCCCACCCTAGAGCCTGTGTTTAGGGGCAGTCTTGTCTACCACCCCAGCTAAACGTGACACCCCCTGCACAGGCTGTAGGGGCAGATGTGGGCTGCTTGGGGCAGATTGGTTGGGTGCTGCAGCCTGTATGGTCAAGGGCTTCTCTGCAGCACGGCTGACTGTCACCAAGATTCACAGCCACCAGCTGTTCTGGATTATCTCTCTGAGACCCAGACCCTTCCTGGCATCCATGCCCACACCTCTGCACCACCCGTGCCTGAGGTGCACGGAAGGGCATCTTGCGGTAGATGGGGTCGTCCTCAATGCTCTGGGTCTTGGCCTGAAGGGCAGCAACCTCCTCATGGCTCCTGATCAGAAAGATGCCCTTTCCCTGGTTGGAGGCCGTGGGCTTGCAGATCCATATCTGGGTTTCTGCAGGGAGTAACCCCTGAGCCTCTGGCCCTGCGTACTCCTTGCCCCTCCCATCCCTCACCCTGCCCTGGCCCTGACCATACCCCAGCCTTGACTTTCCCTTTCGCTGTCTCTTCCCATTATCCCTGACCAAACCACTCCACAGCTGGCTTCAACCCTTGCCCTACCCTGATTTTACTACCTCGCCCCAGTTAATGGTCTGTTCCTTTGTCTCACCTCAAATATACCCATAATCTGATTATGGCCCTGCCACACCCCTACCTCTAACTAAGGCCACAACCCTCTTTCTCCAACCCCTCAACACCAGAAACCACCCAGTCCTAAGCCCTGGCTTCACTTTTCCTCTCTGGAACTAGTCCACCTTTTCCAGGCCTGGCCTTGCCCAGCCCTCCTCCCACTCTGCTGATCTTGTCTGCCCTCTTAGTGTGCCTAGCCCTACCCAGGCGCCTCTCACCATCAAATAGAGTGAAGAAAGCCTGTCTCTCGTCCCTGATGTCCAGCCGGTAGGTTTCTGGAAAAAACTCTTCCATTTTCAGGACCCTTGGGAAAGCAAGGAGGTGAAGACATAGGGAGGGCTGTCCTCTGCCTCAGACTTCGCCAGTGATCTAGGAGTTTGACCTGTAAGCTAGCTGGAAGGGGCGTTCACCACTGTGTCCTCCAGCCTTCATAGCCTTTGTTCACACTGTCTCCTTGCAGAACATTCGTTTATGTGTCTCATACTCTCAGCTTCTCTGCAGTAGCCAGCCTTCTGGCTACCAGACCCACTGTGGCTCCTCTATCTCACCTCCCAATTAGTCTCTTCTGTGTGGACTGGTTTCCAATGTCAAGACTGTACCTGGCATAGAACCATAGTCAGTATGTATCTGAGCTTCCAAACTGCCTTTCACCTAACAACATGTCATGCTCAGTTCTGGTCTCTCCTAGTGATGTACTTCTGTGGCCCAAGGCATCCTGGGCTAGTCCTTGTAAACTCCGTATCGTTTTCAAATCTGCATCCCAAAGGCACATAAGTTCTGGTCTGAGTAATTACTTCCAGCATTTTGGGAGATGTAGGTGGGGTATGCAGAGTGGGAATATAGATGGGTATAAAGATGGGTGGGCAGATGATTTGCTGGCCAAAGTTAATAGGAAGTGGACAGCTGGATATACAGATGTCTAGATGATGATATGGATAGCTACGTTCTAAATGCCACTTTGAGGGACAGATGGTGAGCAGTTGATTGGATGAGTAGATAAATCTCTAAATAAATGTTTGGGTGAGTAAATGTCTGGGCAAGCAATCAGTGAACCATTGAGTGGTTCAGCTTGGCTGGGGAGTAGGGTTAGAAGAAACTGGATAGATATGAAGAAGGGGTAGGCACAAAACGATGGCAAAGTAGATGGGAGCAATGGATGAGCACTGAGGGGCATCCATGGGTGGCTATTGTGGGCACAGAGTAAAGATGTCTGAGTATAGGATGGTGGGCATGTGCTGGAGTAGAGGAAGATTGGTAGACCAGCAGGAAGAGGGGTGAAACGTGTCAAGGAGAGTGGTTTCTGGGGAGCTGCAGAGGGAGTGGTGAGTTCATGGAGCCGGGGGGGGGGGGGGGGAAATGGTCCTAAGGAGACAGATGGAGGTAGAAATGGGTGTGCCTCTGGGACTGGGCAGGGTGGGCTCACTTGGCTTGGGTACTGGGCAGCAGCCTGGCTTTGCTCAAAGTGCGTGCATGCTCCCGCAGGGCACTGAGCAATCCGATCTTGGTAGTAAGCAGCTTATTGTTGGGGAGCTGGAACAGCAACTGCTGGCCTGGCAGGACAAAGAGGGCTGTGTGGGCGGTGCCTTGAAGCCGCTGCGCCACGCCACGCCACATTGCCTCCCCTCCTCGGAGAAGTCCCCTACCTTCCCGGAAGCTGCAGTAGCTGTCCCTGCACTTGATCTCACACCACTTCAGCTTGTAGTCCTCACAGCGACTGTCCTGAGTGCGTTGCCAGCCCTTGCTCTCACAGTAGCTGCTGATTCTGGGGGGTAGAAGGCGGTAATAACTGGGGTCTTTGGGGCTCTCTGAGGAAGGCAGGGCAGGAGTGGCTGCCTATAGCAGCATCTCGGGCTAGGTCCAGGTCAGGGATGGGAATGCAGACCAGGGCTGCCCACACCCCACTCACATTGATGCTCCATTGGTGCCTCCGATGTAAAAGAAGGGGCCCTGACCAGGACTGGGCTGCTTATCCCTTTCCAGGAAGAGCCCCTCCAAGGAGGTCACACGGGGTCTGGCAGCTTCTTCCTCCAGGTCGTCTATGGGCAGGTAGGTGGTGAGAAGCCTCAGGGTTTTGGCTCAGTAGGGTTTTTCCTGCCCCTCCCTGCTGCCATATGCCCCACCTGCATCTTGGTCCAGCCGACTTAGTTCAGGCCTGAGCCCCGCCTCGACACTGCTCCCCATCCGTCTCTCATGGGTCCAGCCTGGAGACCAGTGGTGTCAGGTGGAGGAATGGAGAGGCACCCACCTAACTGCTTGAGCACAGCCAATGCCAGCAGCTGCCAGGAACTAACCCAGCCCCTCTGGACCTCTCTTCAGCCCAATACAGACCTGACTGGAGGGTCTGGGGGTCATTATACTCAAGAAAGGAGGCAGTTTCCACCAGCCTTAAATCAGACAGAGTCCAGGTAGTTTAGAGACTACAATGGGGGTGAAGAGGGCGGCCCCACCTCCACTGTCCTTACCAGCAGGGCAGGCTCCATGCAGGAAGTGGGCTGAAGTGTGAGGCAGGAGCCCTTACAGACATGATGTGGGGATGTCTCCAGAGGGCAGGGGTCACAATGTCTATGATGACATCATGGGTGACCCAAGGGTCTATGGTCAACCAGAGAGATGAGAGGCTGCACTAAATGGAGTTGGGGTAGGGAATGCCCACTGTGGTGGCATGGACAGTTAGAGCCTGCAGATTCTTGAACATATTGTCCCTAGTATGTGGGCCCTTGCTAGCTTCTCTCAGAGCCTGGTAGGCTGGCTGGCTGGCTGGGCATAGTCCCCTCCCTATGAGATTCTGTCCCTGGAAGCCCTGATTTGAGGGTATGTGGAACCAGTCCCACAGTCATTCTGCATTCACCTGGCACCCGAGTGTGGCATCGATGGATCCTGGACCGTTTGGGTCTCTTGGAGCTGACATGGGTCCGAGAGGGTTGACTCCGGCAGTGGATAAATCTTGTACGGCTGCGTGTTGCAGGCATGAGGGCACCAGGGCGAGGAACCCTTGGGGAAGATGTAGTCCCTACACCCCTTCGGGGTCTTCGAGCAGCCTGAGATCCCAGCCCTGGGATGGGGCAGGCATCTGGCTCCACCCTTCCCAGGGAAGGATGCCTCCCGGTGTCCTGGGCTGTGGCTTCAGCTTGTGGTTCACTTCCGTCTCTGTGATGGCCATGAGGCCTTCCGGCCTGTGGGTGCAAGGCCATCTTTGCATCCCGTCTCTGCCGGGTGAATCTTCTTCGGCCAAGACTGTCCCGGCCTCGGCGAGTGCGGCCTCTGTGTCTGCTGCAAAGAGGGTCCCCATCAGTCTTGTTGGTAGGGTGCTCATCTGCAGGCTTGAAGGGCAAAAAGGCTCCTAGCCCCCAATAAAAGTCCTACAAATTTATGGCTTCCCAGATGCTCAGTCCCAGCCCTGCTAACACAACCTGTCTATAGCTATTATCACTACTCTTCCCTTAGATGTTGCCATTTTCTCTGTTTGCCATCTTTAGAACATTGTTGGGCATTTAAAAACTTCCAAGGTGAATCTTTGTGTCTCACATTAAGGAAATAAACCCAGTTCGTTGAACAGGGGTGAGTGGGAAGATAGCACACAGAGGCTTGTGACTGGGAGGGGAAAATAAGCTCATGCCCCAGGATAGGAGCAGGTCAGCCCTAAAGAGGAAAACAGGTCTGTGGATAGACTGACTGACCACAAAGAAAGGCCAAGGACAACCACCACATGAAAGTCAAACCATCGAGGCATTATGTATGTCTACCAATTTCACCCCCACTGAACTGACAAGAGAAGAAAAAAAGTCCAAAAAGTTCTGCAGGGCGGAGAGAGAGCCTGGAATGAAAAGCTCATACCTCTATAGAGGGTAGGCTGCAAGTGTGGAAGAATCCAGCAGTTCCTGGAGACCTCTTCCCATTTAGAAAAGACTCCAAGGAAGAGGCTGAGCTAGGAGCTTTAAAATTGGGCAGGATTGTAGATGTGATTCTGAAATCACCGGAAGGTCCTAGTGCATTCCACTGGATTTCCAGAGCCCAGAAGCAGGTCTAAGGAGATCTTCTATGGAAATGGGACCTTAAGATACCACTATTCAGTATTGTCCACAGCCTAAGAGGCTGCCTGGCTCCAGGGAAGTCTTAGGAGGCCTCCTGGGTAGGAACTAGAGGAACACATGGACACAAACACAGAGAGAAGACAGTGGAATAGAAATGATATGAATACTGAAATGTGCTTGGGAGAGAGAGAGATGCTGTATTCTAACAAGATGCTGTGTTCTATAAGGACAAGAAGGAGCCCGTGGGAATGGAACATGAAACATAAAGGTCAGAATTAAGTCCAGGAAATGGTTTAGGAAGAACTGAGACAGGACCAGAAGGATTAAACTGAATACACACTTGCAGAGACCCAACATTATAGCTTCTTGAGATATGAGGGAAGAAAAGAAGTTGGACAGACTATTTGGAGTTGGGGGCGGGTTGCCCTGTGACCAACCAGAGCCCTCTAGCCTTTGAGGAGGGCACACATTGGAGTGCCAACCACAGGAACCCGAGGAAGTTGGAAACCAGCCTGAGCTACATTAAATCCTCTTTCAAACATTAAAAAAAAAAGCCCTATAAAATTACAAAAACTTTATTAGAAAACCTAAAAAAAACCTAGTGGCTGAGTATGAATATGTCTACTTAAGAGTGGAAGGATTGGGATCCTGCCAGCTGTTACCCTTGTCTAGTGAATGTGTTCCAGGGTCTCACTGAGGATGAGACCCAGAACCCAGAGAGGAAGCTCCACAGTAAAAGTTTCAGTTACTATTTTAGAAAGCAAGCTGTCCAATAATGGAGCAAACCATGCAGTCACATGAGTCTTGGGATATAACATAAAAGTTGAGGGGAACTCCAGGTGAGGAGCTAGACAGAAGCCTCAAGTCTTTATAATAAATGTAAAATAAACTCTTTACCTGGTCAGATAAAAAGACCGGCAGGAAATCACACCCCGGTACAATGGGCAGGAGATGCGTTTAAACCTGAAGAAGACGGCCAAGAAAACGACCACGTCAGTGTTCTGTTGAAGTTTTCCACAGACACAACATTTGGCAACACAAGGCGCTGAGAAGGTGCTGACATTTTTTTTGAAGGGCGGGTGCCTCCCAAGCAGCGCTCACTGTCTGGGGATGTGTTCTTTGTGGATCTCAGGAGGTGGCCCTTCTGAGGGGTCAGTTCTGGGGAGACAGACATGGCTCTAGGCAAAGAGCTCATCCTGAGGGATCCCAGCCCTCCTCAGAGCTTGGGCTGCCCACATGGGCCAGCCCCACCCCACAAGACATTCCTTTCTTGGCCGAAGCACTGGAGTTTGGAGAGAGTGGCCTCGGCAGACGACTGAGGTCAGCCAAGCTGCCCAGTCCTCCCTCCTGTTTGTCTACTTCTGGAAAGGGCCAAAACTGGGGTACAGGAGAGCAGGGACTCAGCCTGAGCCCTGGTCAGGACCCTCAGCTGATGACCAGCCAGTCTCTCTTACCTGCTCTGCAAGGTCTTAGGAACCCTCTGCTGGGATACAACAGTGACAGCCTGGCAACTGTCTCCAGGCAACAATTACCAGGGGACTATGATTCAGCAGCTGCCCAAAGGTAAACAAGAGTTTTAGGTGGATGGTGAAAGGGGCCATTGTATGAGATGAGGGGCAGCCTCACAGAAGCTGGGCAAAGCAAGAGGTGGGAGAATGGGGATCAAATTAGTCTGAGGAGGCTAGGGGATACTGAGAATAAGTAGGGGTCTTGTATAAACACCCCCCTCCATGTCTGAACCATCCTCTTCTTCCACCCTCTCATGATTTCTTCCAGGGTCTCCCTGAGCATTCACAAGGACTCCTTAATCCAGACCTATTAATCTAGGATCTGACAGCAAGCATGGCTTCAAGTGCCATTTTGTAATTTCCTACTGAGGTCCGTGGTCTTGATTCCTGGAGCCCATGAACATGACTATTTTTTAAAGAAAGGTCTGTACAGATGTGATTGAGTTAGAATCCTGGGTGAATTATCTTGCATCAACCAGGTGGGCTCTAAACCCAATGACTGATGACTTCCTCAAAGGGAAACAGAAATCAACAGTATGCAGCCATAACCACAGGACCTATGAACCAAGAAGAGGAAGCATGAGCCCCCCCCCCCATGGCATTGGTAGGATTTTGGAAATTCTGGAATACAACTTCTGTTTTAGGCTACCTTCTAGCCCTCCTCACCTCCAGGTTCCTTTGTGGTTCTGCCCATGCTAAGAGGATCAGTCATCTCCTTAGAGGCTGTGTACCCCTAGGCGTTACTACTGTGCCTCCTCCGTTGAGGTCTCTTTCCCAGTCTAAGCTG
The DNA here is from genome assembly GCA_030556225.1 of Cricetiscus sungorus. Taxonomy (NCBI): domain Eukaryota; kingdom Metazoa; phylum Chordata; class Mammalia; order Rodentia; family Cricetidae; genus Cricetiscus; species Cricetiscus sungorus. The sequence goes on along the minus strand of JANBXA010000311.1, from coordinate 305,645 downwards.
CTGGGGTGTGAGGTGTGCTGGTGTAGCTGGCAAGGCATCATCTCTCAGCTGTGCAGTCTTGGGGAAATAGGAGTGCTCCCATGGGCTATCATTCTCTATTTTTGGGACTGCTTACTGTCACTGATCTTGTCTTTCTATGCTATGCTGGGGGCAGGGGTTTTTGTGCTCAGCCCAGTGCTGGCTCAAGGAAACCACTTTGCCCTGATTAGTAGGGTGGAGCTGCAGGTGCCCTGGGACACACAGCTCCTACTAAGCCCTGGACTGTTATTGGGGCTTATAGCCCCCAGCCTGGGAAGGTAGCACACCCAATCCTGGACAAGTAGCCAGCAGTTACTACTGACCCTGGGAGTATGAAGGACATTTCCAATTCTCATTCCAGGGGCCATATATTTAGCGCAGTGGTAGAATGATTCCTTTACATTCATGAGACCCTGGGGCTTGGTTCCTGTACAAAACAAATACCCAATTCTCCCGCCACTGCTGACTCTTGGCTGGGATGGAAGCCCTATTTTCATGGATCACTTGACCTTGGTATGTCTTGGCATACATACTGCACACCAGAACAAGCTTGTGTGTGGTGAGGTATAGTGAGCCCTATGTCTCTCTTCTGTAGGTCTTCTCTCTGCTGGAAGCACAGACCATTGGAATCCCTGTGTGCTCAGTCAGGTCCTTTGCAAAGCTGCTTGACAGTGTTTTGTATGGTTAAAATGAAGTGATCAAAGTGTAATTTCACAAATCATAAAATTTATTGTTATACAGATATTTTCCCCCTGCTTTTTTCTTACAATGCTTAAAAATTAGACGTTAAAGAGATTGCCCACCACAGGGTGCACAATGGGCAGACAAGCCCCTCAGCCATATAGAAAGAACCTCCAATTCAGAACCCAGTCACTTGGGGCACACCAGGCCTCTGTGGGAGGTGAAGTACAATCTCCATATAATGGGTCTCTGGAGGGACTGGCCTGATCAGTACTAAGAGGCCTGTAAGAGCATATTGGGTAGATGAGGCAGGGCTTGACTCTGCTGGACTCAGGCCAACTTCAGAGTTACATGGATCTAGGTGCTGAGGTAAATGACTTCTGTGTGGGTTCTAAGAAGAGGTTCAGTTCTAGTTTTTTGTTTGTTTGTTTTTGTTTGTTTGTTTGTGTTTGTTTTTTGAGACAGGGTGCAACAGACCAGGCTGGCCTTGAACTCACAGAGATCCACCTGCCTCTGAAGATCTGGGATTAAAGGCATGCACCACTGCTGGGCCAGTTCTAGTTCTTATCACAGCCAAAATACATGCTTCTCATACAGCAAATGGTGTAAGAGTCAGGAATTATTGTGGAGTGGCAGTTCTAGAAAGAGCCTTTTGAAAATTCACAGGGCGAGGGGGCTGGGTGGGGTCTTTAAGATTGGGGTATTCAGCATCCAGAATTTGGTTGAAGCATGGCTCTCTGATCCTAAAAGCTAGAGATGGCTGCAGAGAGAGGGCTCATGAGAAGGTTGACAATGCAGGGCTATGCAGCCTTCTGCATATTCCCTGGATATGGGTCTCTATCACCTGGTCTGGCACCAGGAAAGTATCCCTGTCCCTGAAGTTCATATGCCTTACTTTTCACTCTGGGTTGGGCAGTGATTAGAACTGTTTGTTCTCCTTGGCTCCATGATCTGAGAAGTTGGGGAGGGGACTGAGGACCAAGCTTTTGGGTCTCCTCTGGCTGCATATCAGCATTGACAACACAGGGGCTGCAGAATCTGCAGGTGCTAGCTGATTACAGCTTGAGATTCCTCAGTGTGGAGCTCAGTGGGCTGTGGGGTCCAGTGGCACTGTGACAACCCCACTGACTGCTTCTGGAAAGGATAGGACTGGAGGCCTTGGGGTCTCATATCTTCGTTATACAACATCTGCTGTGGCTGTGATGGAAAGGCACCACAGGGTCAGAGAGAGAAAATCAGGCCCAGAGGGCCAATAGGCTCAGAATGTGGTCTGTTTGGATGAGGGCATGACAGGCCCAGCCCTGGACAGTTGTATTAGATGGACAGTTGTACTAATGTACAACTAATGTACTAATAGGGAGCCTTGCCCTCTATTCAGTGTTCATGGGGTGGTGAGGATGTTGTCTTCAACGGTGAAAAGGCCATGGATGGACGGCATTACCAGACAGTATTAGACAGAGGCATCCAGATCTAACCATGTCTGGTAAGACATCCATCAGCAGGCAGTGTACTATGCAAAGGTCTCTCCATCTGGGCAGTTAGTCCTGATCCGATACCTGTGGAGGGAAGTTGGGGGGGGTGCTCCCTGCCTGCTCTGGTCCTTCACCTTCCTGCAGACTTGGCCCAAGGGTCATTTAGGGGGTTGGCTGGGTCCTCCTAGGACCTGGGGTTACTCTGAGGACATTCTTTCCAGGCTCCAGCCCAGTGTCTGGTCCACAAGTGTGTATGTAAATTTGTGCATGCACCAGTGGGGTCACCTGTTCTTATTTGGCAAACGCTCATCACATCACCTCTTTGGTTTTCTGAATGGTTCAGGTTAATGAGTAACATTGAGGCCAGGGACAGGCCCCCCGCCTCCACCCCCTCCCCAGGGAGAGGCACCTTGGCTCATGGTGGGTGGGGCTCCCTCGTCCTGTACTCTGGCTTCAAATAAGAAAGATTAAGAGGTAATCCTGTATTCTGGTTTGGGGGCAAAGTTCCTGCTCTGAACAGCCACTGGGACGGAATGGAGACTTGTCCTTAATTAGGAAACAGCTGGTGATATCACAATGCTTCATTCCAGGCTCAGGTTCCTGAACTCACCCCTGCCCACAGGCGCTTGATAGTTAAGAGTCCTTATGCAAACAGTGCTGTCCACCATGCTTCCTTGCCCAGCCCAGCATCCTGAGCAACCCTGACAGGAATCAATGAACCCCAAAATCTAGCCAGCAGGGAAGCTGGTAAAGGTAGGCATAAGTAACAAGCTGCCTCTATCCCAGGGCCTCTAGCATGGTGAATCCAGCCCTTGCCCAAGCATGACTTCCCACGTCAGGCACAGTCCGGCCCCCATTGACTGCTGAGCTGTAGAGCTGAGACAGGCCCTCTGCAAGCCCAGCACATCCTCTGCCTTGGCCTATTTGAAGTCCAGGAGCTAAGACAAGTGCATCATCAGCCTGTCTTCGGCGAGTGGTGGGCCACCTTTGAACATCGTTACCAGACAGTGTTAGAGTCAAACCAAGAAATCCAGCACTGTCCGGTAAGATGCCCACAGAGGCCCAGGTGAGCTTTGGCAGGAGGATACAGGGTGGGACATGTGGTTTCCGTATGGCCCAGTGGAAACCTGGTGCCATGAACAGCTAGGGATTATATCTGCATTGGAATAGGCCGGCTGAGAGAGGGTGGCCCTGACTCACGCATACTTTCTGCTTTGTCCAAAGCAAAAAGGGACACATTGGTTCAATACCCATGTTAGAGATGCTGTTGGTCTGTAGGTCAGTCAGTGCCCACTTGATGCAGAAGGGCCTGAGTAGCTCCACTAGGGGTCAGTACACATCTCCCACATCTGGGTGACACACATTTTGGCATGAGGCCCTCTGAGCCCAGGCCGGACCTTAGTCTTTTAGAGGCTTTGTTACAGTTCCACCCAGCCTACACCTGTGAGGCGTGGTGGTAGCACCTGCCTGGGTGTTGTGGACAGGACCTAGGTACCTGAATGTCCTAATCCCCAGAGCAATGGGAAGAGCCACCTCCAGGGCAGTGGTAGTAAGCCCCTCATCCCAGGACACAGAGAGCCTCTCAGAGGTGCCTGGTTAGAGAAAGCTCTCCTGAAAGCCCCCATGCCCAAGGTTAAGTTTCTATCCCATAGTCCTACCCTGGATAGGGTAGATAAGGTGTGGAACTGGAGCCCCTGGGGGCTGGGATCAGGAGGCGGCCCCATTGCTGCATGCAGGGCTCCGCCGTCATCATTACCAGGCAGTATTAGAGATCAGACACTATCCAATGCTGCCCAGTAAGATGGCCACGGCTGCCCAAGTTGGATATGGAGGCCGCCTGGCAGGGAGTTGAAGAGCACAGATTCCATGGGCAAAGGCCCAGATGCCTAATGTCCTAATTCCCATGCACCGCAGAAAGGCGGCACCCCAGGACAACAGTAGAAACCCCTTCATCCTAGAGGCAAAGAGGGGCTGACCCCTAGCATCTTCCAACTCCAAACATAGCCTGAAGTAGAATCAAGTTTTCTTCAGGCAATTAGATGGAAAATGATTAAGATTGGGGGGGGGAGGGGTGTCTCATGGACCCTGAGGCCTCTGTCTGCCTCTCTGAGGCTCAGTGGAAGAGCTTAGCACCAGTGGCCACAGATGAGCTCCCTTGCCCAGTTAGACCTGGCCTGTAGTGAACTAGCTTGGGGCCCAGGTGATAACTTAGGAGGGTCAAAGAGTCCCTCCCAGAGGCTGACAGCCCCAAAGAGCTAGGAGTCAGGCTAGAGTTCCATGTGACCAAGGGGCAGGTTAGGATCTAGTCATGGTTGGGCTCTCCATCTAAGTATACACACCACAGAACAGCCTGGACATCTGGCCCAGTCCCATTAGGGTCTACAGTGCATTTAAGATTGTTGAGGTTCAGCTACTGGACATTGTACCTCTGTCTCCAGGACGCTCATTGTCTACTTTCCTGCCCAGTCCTCACCTGCCTTTCTCAGAGCCCAAGAAGGATACTGGCACATGGGAACAGCAGCCCCCAACAGAAGTACAATGGTCACACCCACGGGCCTGCAGTGCCAAGTCTCCTCTGCATAGGGGCGTTTAGCATAGACGTGTCCTTTGACGCTCCTGTTGCTAAGGATGTAGCCTGTAAGCCCCACATAGAGCCATGAGACTGAGCGCCTGTTCTAGGGACACGGGACTGGAAGAGACCCAGTCTGTGCCTTCCTCATCCCATCTCTGCCTTTACACAAGTATTTCTCAAGCTCGGAGAGCCTGCCAAAGCAGCCTCTCACATTTTTCTGTCATCTTTTATCACAGAGGCCATACAGGTGACTCAGGCCCTGTACTGGATTTCCTTGGATCACAACAAAGGCCTCACTGCCTCCAGGCAGCTGCTGGTTCTCTAGCTTCTCTCCCCATAGTCAACATTTCTCAAAGGGCCTGACCTGAGCACTGGCCTAGCAGATGGGGTTAGGCAGACTGCGGGAGCCTGGGGTCTCGATAACTGTCCTAAGTGTCTGTCTCACTGCTAGGCTTCCTGTGCTCTCAAACACCTCCCAGATATGCTTCCCTCTTCCAGAGTTTTTTTGTTTTTGTTTTTGTTTTTTTTTAAGCTCCATCCTATCAGAACCATAAAATCACTGCTGCAAGAAGGATTTTGTTTGCTCTCTCTCTGAGCTTTGGGACAATAAGACTTCTATTTGAGAATTCAGTGGAATTTCAGTTGTTCTAGAAGCTGGATGACAGCAAGGATGAAGGATGTTGCCCTTTCTCCCTTCTTGTTGGGTCAAGACACAGGGAAGACAGAATGATACATAATGACGAGCCTGATGCCCCTGTGTCCTTGACTACTCAAGGTGAACACTTCTCAGGGAACATGAAAAGCTAGGGGACCCTGCCAGGTATGAAACTGTCCAGGCCATAAGCCAAAGGGGCAGGCCACCCTCTGTGCACTGAATTCTGCTCTTGCCTAGCATGGTGAGAGGTATAGAGACAGGAGCCCAGACAGCAGTAGTGTGTGTGTTTGTGTGTGTGTGCGCGTGAGAGAGAGAGAGAGAGAGAGAGAGAGAGAGAGAGAGAGAGAGAGAGAGAGAAGGAGAAGGAGAGGGGGGGAGAAGGAGAGGGAGAGAGAATAGGCCTTCCAGAAAAACTTAGACTGAGCAGATGCTAGAAGTCATGAGTTGGGAATGGGTGTCCTGGTATCAAAGCACCGATGAGTATGGGAGAGACCCTGCTCACCCTGCTTCATCCAACACAGGGGTAAGGGAGTCAAGAATATGACAATTGTAGCCATAGGTCAAGAGGTGAAAAGCAAAAACAGAGGTTCTGTTTGGAGCCCTGTATGGGTACCCAGATGGTCAGATGTAATTGGGAAGTGAGGTTCAGGTCATGGTCCCCACAGCTAGTTAGTTATCAGCGTCTAGCAGGCTCAGTTTAGGAAAACTGAGAAATAGATTAAGAAGCCCAGGGCCCCCAAGCCTTCTCTGCAGCAAATATCCCCCCCCCTTTCCAGGGTGCCTTTGTCCTCATCTGTAAGAACACAGAAATTTGGGGATTTGTGGCAGAGGAATGCAATCCCAGTGTGACAAAGTGAGTCTCTGGTTAACTTGCCCAACGGGCCTTAATCAACAGTGAGGCCGGAGAACAAAGCTCTGAAATCCAACCTCTCCTACAGCAGATCAGCCAAACTTAGACGCCAGCAGCTGTGGGGGGGGGGGGGGGGAGCAGGAAAGGCTTGTCTTGCCTACACTCAGGCTACTTCTTAGCGTCTGTTGGAGCTACGTGTCTTCGAGGCAAAGCCGCCATTTCATTCACACTGCGGTCAGCATTGTCCCTCAGCCTTTTCAGTAGTATAGCATAGCCTGCACATCCACTGCTCCTCTGAGTGCCATGCTCCCGCAGCGGGGAACTTCCTAAGGCCATCCACCTGACCCTAAACACACTAAGAACATCCTGACAAATTGATCTTGCAAATAAAGTACTTGCAAATTACCAAGATGTCTGAAAATTAACAAAGGATTCCATCCATATTTATGGCTCATTTGCATTTTCATAAATGCAAAACATTTTGCTTAATTCAACAATCTGCCAATTGGTACAACATTTTATCTGGGTTACCAGAAAAACAAAATAAAGCTGAACTACTTTTCCGGATACTCAGCCTTAAAAAGGCTTAAAATGTTCACCACATATTAATAAAAATACTGCACTCTTATCCTATGGGTTTTATTTACGAACAATCAAAACAACATACTTTATAGTATGCCTAAAGAAAATTAACCTTACTTCCCTCCTAAGTTTAAACTCAGAGAGCTGGCCATCGGGTACAAACTCAAGGCTGAGCATGCCTGGACGCCATAGCATGGGCTAAATGATCCTCAAACCAGGCATTTATATGACTACTCATGGCTGCCATGCTACTTGGCATTAAAGTAAAAAAAAAAAAAAAAAAATTAATGGACTTTGGCCTTGATCCTGAGTAATGGTTTGAGAACCCTGTCTCCCTCAGTGTGGCCGGGCTTTGTTGGCACCTCAAAAACGAACAAGTAAGAAAAAGCCTGAGTACAAGACTGATCACTGCTGACCTCACATTGCCATCAGCCTAAAGGTATCAGCCAACCTCTGACCATAGGTCACTCTGGGTCACGGCTGCTGGTAAAAGCAAGCCTTTCCTAGCACAGAAATCCACCAACAGAGATGAGGTTCAGATACCGGCCTGCCGCACCCTTCCCCGTACCCACCTCTGAGGCTGAGGCGGCAGCCTACGGTGGTGGAAAAAGTATCTCAGGAACAGCAGTGGCTGCTTTATTAAAGAATATTCCAGAAGGGTCTATTTCCAGGAATGGCAGGAGTCTGTTTTCTGCCCTCCAGGTGCTTGAACCCACCTGTTCTAAAGTTGCAGCCTGTGAACCCCTGGAGGTTCCCAAGCCTAGCCCAAGATGGCTCCACATCTGAATCCCGGCTGTGGCACAGTTGAAGGAGACACTTTCTTCTTAGGAGAGGAAGACTGTTCTGTTCTGCACCCACCAACACACACAGATTCACTAGACGGAGGCTGATCTGTGAGTCGCAGGTCTGTCACCACCATTCATCCTACTCCATGTCACTTAGGGGCCCTCCAGCCTCTCCCTACAGAGCAGTATTCTCAGGCCTGCCTGGCCTCCCGCCTGCCCGCCTCTACCTGCCCCAACAGGTTCCTGACAGGATCCTCCACTGTGGAACTGAACTGCAAGCCGCTCCACCCCCAGAAGTGAGGCAGCACCGCCTGTGCCTAGGACCCACCGGGTGGGGTTTATAAAGGATATGGAGAGGACTGGACGTTCACCACCCCCATATACCTGTCAGCCGTGGTGGATAGAGCTGGGCGCCCAGCTTTGGCTTCAACCCAAACTTTCCCTCAGCCAGGAGTCAGCCTCAGGCGTTGTAGCGGGGGAGACACGGGAAAGAATGACTGTCTCCCCTTCAGTGAGCCTCAAACACAAAGAAAACTAGGGTACACGGTGGACTGGCACAGGTCGACAATTCGGGGACAAAGGGGAGGAAAGAAAACAGCTCGCAGCCAGGAAGGGGAAGGACAGTGTGGCCTGGGCTCGCCTTACATGTAGCTCCTCACCCCGCCCATGCAGGTGTCTGTTTCCTGCCAGCCAATCTCTGCTTCTGGCCCCCAACAGGTGTGTCCCCCGGGCTCCGATAGGACGAGAGGGAGGCAGCTCTGGTGACGCAGGCAAGGGGGCGGTAGGCCCACACATTCCTGCCCGCCAAGCCCAGGTTGAACAAAAACCAGGGTAGTGAGGCCCCTGTGGGGCCTGGCTGGCATGGTGCATGGGCAGCTGATCACCAAGGCCTAGAGGCCATAGCAGCTACTTTCCAAATCCATAGGCACGGCAGGCTGCCTTGGAAAGGGGGAAGGTGGGGACCATGTATTGTACATATACACTGGACCTGGTCCCTTCACCTCTCAGGCCCCAGAACTCAACTGTGGCTACTATCTGTGGGTGCATCTCAGCATCTACTGCCCACCAGAGCTTGAAGGACCTGCACTCTCCCCGCTCCTCCCTATAGGCGGGGTGCCTTAGGACTGCACAGACACAAATACTGGGGTCAGAGGTGTTCCTAGGGCTTTCTTTGTAGTAAAGCTAGCCTGGTACAGAGGCTATTGCAGCCCCAAACACCCTAATTTGGATCGGACATTGGCTATAGAATCTTTAGTCTAGAGCCAGGCATGGTGGCTCATACCTTTAATCCTAGCAGTCCAAAGTCTGAAGCAGGCAGATCTCTGGCCAGCCTGATCTACAAAGCATGGGGTCAGCCTGAGCTACACAAAGAAACTCTGTCTTGAAAAAATAAAAACAAAAACAATCAGACCAGTGGTGCAAGGTTTCTTGTTAGAGGTTGTGAGGGCACATGGTCTCGGTTCTGGGGCTGGGCAGGTATGATCCCAGTGTAGTCTAAGAATGAAACCATTGAGAGTTCTCCACGACTCCAACAGACATGTTTGTTTCTGGGGCTCTCAGGGGAAGGGCCTATAATGAAACGCCAAACGACCCCAGCAATTAGGCACACCAGCAGAGAGATCCCAGGAGGCCTAACTATTTTCCATAACGAACTCAGCAGCTCTGCTGGAAACTCCTAATTATGAAGGACTTGTCTCCTGAGCCCTGACTCTCAGTATCCCTCTGTCTAGGAGTGGAGGGAGCTTTGTAAGGCCTGTTGGCTCTGTCCTGTACAACCTTCAGGTGCAAACTGTTCTCTAGGGATAATGTTTGAGCTAGGGCATTGCTCTCCCCTGGACCAGGCTAGCCACTTACAATAAGGATTCTCAGTCTATTCGCTGTCCTTGACACCCTGGTTTCACATCTCCCTTGAGCTCAGCCTGCCCGAACCAAAGGCTTATGCTGGGGTTAGGGGTGTCACAGCCTGGCCTACGTTCCTCTCCCATCCTAGAAAAGCTGTCGAGGAAGCATGAGTGACCCCTGACTTCTTCAGGCTGTGGAAGGCATGTTCCTTCTCTGTTATCAGGACCCTTACTTACCCTGATGATCTGTGTATAGCAAACAAGAATAGTGTCAGGATCTTCATGGATACTGGGCACCTGTGTTCTGGGAAGACTGAAGCATTCCCTTCAGACCTCAAACCTAAGGATTTTTGCCAATAGGCACAGGAACAAGAGGGCTGTTCCTTGCTAACTTCCTGGCTCAGGTTTACCTGTCCTTGCCTGGCAAGGACTGTCAATCATCCCAGACTGGGCTGGTGCAGTGTGCTGATGTTGTGGAGAGATACAAAGAGCTCTCAGGGTTGATAAGGGCAACCACTATTCACAGAGCCCTAGGATATGGTTGGGACCAGACTAAAACCCTGAAGTAGAGACCTTCAGGGTTATGTCAACATAGCTTAGTCTCTGATATAGGGCATGCAATACCGCCATAGTGACAGAGTACAAATACTAACCTAAACCCCAGAGGCCCCTCCTGTGTCTGTGGGCTATAGTCCTGAGCCCTACTTTATTATGGGACTAGCGCTAAAAGCTCTGATCTCTGGTCAGATGCTCCAGTTAAAGTCAATTGAGGAAATTTCTAGGACATGTCCTGGCAGAACCCAACAACTCTGAGCTGTGGTACATATATCCCTCTGTCTCAAGTTAGCACAGGGTAGGTAAGCACCCTAAATGTCACATGAACACAAAGCTCTCTTCTGATGAGACTGAAAGAACTGGGCCTAAATGAAAAGAGGTGATCTGATAGGCCCACCCCATCCCTGCACATATACCCAGGCATCTGAACCTCTCTCTGGGTGGGATCCCGAATAAATGTTCTTTCCACGGTCATTAGGAGCTGTGTGCTACCAAGATGAACAGACACACGCAGCCAGCCCTAGGTCAGGAAGCCGAAGATCTAGTGTAACCTCTCTTTTTCCCTTTCTTGGATGGTAGAGGTTGCTGTTCAACACAGCCTGAGCATCAGGAAAAAAGAACTCTCGGGTTGTAAGCTTAGGTCTCTCCCTTTCCTGTAGATGCAGCAGTGAAATTCCTGTCCTCAAAGCTCGCACACACATCCGTTACCAGGGAGTCAGCACCTTGCACACAGACTCAGAAAGCTCTGGATGGTTTGCCCTCTTGATCTCAAAGTAGAGAGAGAACCAGTTTTTCACAGGAGACTCAATAAATGGTCTACCAGGGAGCTGCCAGAGCAGTGGGATGGAGCCCTGCGTGGATGCTTCCACAGATGTTCCTCTAGCTTTCTTGGTCCCTGATGGAAATGGTCTGTTTTGGCCTAGACCTTTCGCAGAAGTTATGCTGAATGACTGGTAATCCTGTATGTGAAAGTTCTCAGGGAATAAAGATGTCTTTAAATATCTTCCTTGGCTTGTCTTAAAGAGTCTGGGTTGACTTTTGTTTGTTTTGTTTTCTTGAGACAGAATTTCACGGTGTAACAGCTTTCGCTATCCTGTAACTCGCTCTGTAGACCAGGCCGGCCTCTAATTTACAGAGATCCACCTGCCTCTGCCTCCTGCGTGCTGGGATTTAAAGGCATGCACCACCACCACCTGGAGATCACTGGCTTCTTGTTCCTGTAGTCCCCATTCATGGTTCTCTTGTCTTCCTTGATACCTAAATAGAATGAAATGACCAGAGCTGTCTGTGTCTGTGCTAGCTGACTGGTCTAGAGAAGGCGAGGTTGCTACATCTCATCTCAGGGTTTTCCACAAAAAACAGCCACCTCAGGACATCCCAATGCAGAGCTTCCTGCTTGGAGTGATGGAGACTAGGGTGGTTATTAAAATCACATTTAAAAAGCGTCGTGGTAAGCATTAGGCAGTTCATCCTTTTCCCATCTGAAAAAAAATGGTCTTACTACCTTGCTGATGCCTAGGTGTTGATGGCCAGCTCTGAGCACCCAAATGGATGGGTAGTTTGAGGTGTAGCTCTATCCACCATGCACCATATGAAAAAGCATAGGGAGGAAGACCTGGGACTCATGACTCTACAAGTCTCTCAGGGCAGCCTCAAGTCTCAGTAGAGACCTCTTTCTGTATGTTCCATCTGTCGAGGAGGTCAGTGGATGTGGGGTACAATGGGCAGAGCTGCTGCGGCTTTGCTGGTTAATTGAGCCACGTCACATAACACACCAGGCCAGTCTTATGCCAGCTGCACTGGGAGTCAGAGTCTCTATGAAACCAGACAAAGGTTCTGTCTGGCCCACCTGCTGGGCAGGGCAACGTTACCATGGCAGCGGGAGAGGGATAGTGGGTGGGAGTATGTAAGGAAGCTCTCTAGGGACCTGGGAGGCATGGTGGTTCCCCTTTGTGGCCTCCTCAGAGGAAAGGCTGGTCTGAGAGGTGTGGCAGAAACCCCCACATCAGTGACTGGTGGTGGAGCTGGCCTGAGGGAACCCAGCCCCCAGTCCCTCAGCCCTGGACAGGCTGAGGCCTCCCTGGGTGGGGCAGATACAACAAAGGCCCATTGTGCTGGCAGCCAGGTTACTTCCTGCATGGTTGCTGGCCTTGCCAGCACCCAGAACAAGCTGAGGAGGGGTCTCACATGCTGCCAGGGGCTCACCTTCCCTCTTGGACAACCTGGCAGGAAAAAGGAGGGTCCTGGAGTCTCCTTTCAGGCTAGGATTCTCTCAGGCAGAGCAGGCTCCAAGGTTTCCTGACTGTCATGTGCTCAGAGACAGCTGCCAGCTTGCCCATTTCTGGCGTTCCTTCCTTGTGAGCCAGGAACCTTCCCACTGGCTTCTGGACCTTCTAACTTGCACACAAACACCTGGGACAGATATGGGTGGATAGTGAGAACTACCCGACCAGTGCTATGTGGGACCTGTCTTAATGCCAGCACCCTGTACCAGAGAGTGTAACCCAGGTGGATCCAACTCTCTTACCCCAGTCTCTGTCCTTTGCTACATGAGATCTCTTACTGCTCCAGGGCATGGTTGGTGTTTCCTTCACTCATGGTGGACAGTCTGTGGGCTATTTGTGTTTCTCCCAGCTCTAGCCAGCACTGTCCTGGAACATAGATCATTTCTTTTTAAGAATCCTAGGAGGAAAACTTAGCTCAGAGTATTTCTGGGGTTTTACCTGTACCCCACCCCCTGGGCCAGTAGAGCCCCATCCTAGTATTTGGAATTCAGGCAAATTGGAGGCACTTCCCAAGAACAAAGAGCACCAGTTCTACCTCTTTACGCCTCCAAGCCTCCTCTCTTCCTACTCTAAGCTGCCTCATTTTGGCAAGAAGGCTCATAGGGTGGGACTGGAGTACTGATAGAGCTCCAGCTCTGTCTTGGACTTGCTTCCTGCCCTGGGTCCATGGAGCAGGTGCTTCTCAACATGCTGTTCTTTCCTAACGGTTAGGAACTAACAGGTGAACACACCTAGGAAGTGACCCAGGCACAGATATTGCATAGAGGACTTGCCTTCGTTCATCTTTTTATCCAAGCTTCCATGCATTTATCTGCTGCTGCTCTATGCATCCACTCAAGGGCCCATAGACCCTTTAACCATGTAAAATATAAGACATGAGGGTTCCAGCCAAAAAAAGTCATCCTGTTAATCCAAGGTCCCTTCACAACCCTGCTGAGCCATATTAGAGCATTTGTATCATGTGACCTTAGGCCCGACACAGAGAGGTGGTACAGAACAGAGAGGACAAGAGCAGGGATCCCCACCTGCTCTCCCGAGTAAATCCCGAGCTCCTTCACTCCACCTCTGTGTTCTGTGCTTCAGGGCCAGTCCAGGTGTCCAGTCAGGGCCAGAAGCACAGAATAGACTGTTGATACTGGACCAGCCTCAGCCTATACGTGGCCACCCTCTCTCTGCCCGAGACCTCCACTCTCCTGTGTCCTCCCCAGGTCACAGGAGACCTGGGGATTGTGGCACTAACCATAGCATCTTTGTAATCTTAGGAAAATGTGAGTAGAAAACACAGAACTTAAAGTAAGAGACCCTACATTCACTTGGACACAGCCTTCTGCGGCATTTGCCTGACCTAAGATTGTACTTATTTCTACTCAGTTGCTCATTGAGATCCACCTTAATTCTCCATAACTCCACCCAGGTTTCCAGAGGCCCAGCCTGTGGTCAGCTAGCCAGACTTCTCAGCCCAGCCTATCAGCTTCTGATGTCCACATGCTATGCAGTTTTGTTCCCCTCAGCCACAGGACCACAGGTGTCCTAAGCCTCTCCCCCGGAGATCATTTGCATCAGGATGCCAGTACCACAGAAAGAGAGGAAATCTGAGGATGGAGTTCTGGGCACCCTGGGTTTGGCAGCTGACCAGCTCAGCACAGACTTCTTGCAGCTTATAATGGGGGCAAAGAAGGTTTCTGTGGAGAGTCCTGTTGGTCAGTAGATGGTACATTTGATGTTTCCTATTGATGGTAGTAGGAACTGAGGCCAATTCATGATCTACTGTACTGTAAAGGATCCCAGCATTTTGGTTGGGAAGCAGGTGACGAGTCTGCTGGTATGACAGAAGAAAACTGAAGGAAGAGATTCTTCTCTTGGCCTCCTTGGATACCTGCACATACACGGTACACATACAAACAAGCAGGCACATACACATGAAATAAAACTAAACACATGTTTTCTTGTTTTTTGTTTTTGTTTTAGTGTTTGCTGTTGAGCTTCTATTTATCCCCTGTACAGGGACTAGCTTCCAGATGGTAGTGTACTGTGTCCGATGACCATCACATTTAGCCAGCCAGGCTCTTGAACATGAGTTGAAGTTTGGGATCCAAGATGCTTTTGGACTAAACCCTTTATACCAAACTCCATACCAAACTTGATGAAACTCAAGGACCCTTCCAAATGAAATTCCAGGCATCTCAGCATCATGGGCTCTTAGTAATCACTCTGAGCAACCAGCCCTGAAGCTCTATTGGCCCATGACACCTGAAACCAGCTTGCAAGAAACAGGCCTCCAGGGAGACTGGCTCTCTGGAGCTTGAACAGAAGAGGAGCTGGGTAGAGAAATCCCAGCTGGTGGAACCAAGACTGCTATGGAAATCTGAGGCAAATCAGTCTCAACAGGCTCCAATTCAGCCTCCTCCCTCTAACCCCCCTATTCAGGTCACCTAGGCTTCTGGAGGCACAAAACTGAGAATATGGAGTCTGGTAAGGGTATGAGAGTGGTTGCCCCTATGAAGGTGTCTCTGAGAAGTTTGAGATCATGTTGCCATTCTGTTGAATGAGAGAAGATGCCTAAGAAGAGTGCTCAGCAGTAGTGGCACTTTGAGAGCTGACACGGCCCTATAGCTCAGGATTCCTCAGAACACAGGAAGTGAGGGGAAATGGATAAGCAGGGCCACTTCCTCTCTGGATCTGGCTTGGGGAGCCCTGCGCACAGCTTAACCTCTACCCAGTCCCACCCTCCTGCCTCTGACCTCCATCCAGGGTTTCTCCACCTCCTATCTCATCCTAAATTCAAGTGGTACTTACTGATCATGTATGTGCTTGGCCCAAGGTTGGTCCAAGCCAGGCTGGGCTTTGTGCTACTTCGGGGTAGCCAGGAGTTAAGATGGGAGCTGCAGGGAAGGTGTCTGTCTTTGGTGTTGGCTGGATGTGCAAACTAAGGAATTGAGGCCTAGAATAAGTTCTCATGAAGGTACAACTCAGGGCTCCCGCCAAAGAAAATGATTCCCACACAGCTAAACCTACCTACTTCCGTGTTAGCTTTATACTCACCTGGGACACACACCAGATCTCACCTCTAAGTGGTCATGGAAAACAACACAATATTCAAGGGCAATCTTTTGGCTCTGATTTTGCTTTTTGCTGTATTTATTTTGAGACAGAGTCTCATGTAGTTCAGGACAGCCTTGCACTCTCAAAGTAGCTAAGGATGACTTTGCACTCTTGATCCCCTGCTTCCACTTGCAAAGTACTAGGATTACAGCTATGTACCACCATACCTGGCTTATTGGTGGCTTGTCTGTAATCTTAGCACTGAGCAGGGTGAGTCCGAGGTTAGCGTGGGCTGTAGTGTAAGATCCTCTCTCAAAAATAAAACACAACAAGAAGTGTTTTTGAGCTGGATGTGGTGGTGCATGCTTCCAGCCCAAGATGTTCAGGAGGCTGAGGCAGTGGGATCCCCTGCACCAAAGAGCTGGATGCCAGCTTGGGCAAAACACTGAAACCCTCTTATCTAAGAAATACCATAAAGAAATAAATGATGCTGAGCCTTCTTCTGAAAGTGTAGGAGACTGTCCAAGCTTTGATCAGAGCTGGAAGAAGAGGAGACCTATCTTCACTTCTGAGCTAGGATCCAGAGGTACTGTGGACAAATCTGGCCATTATCAATCAGTGTACAGAAAGGTTATCTCTGTATACACATGGGTAGTGCTAAATATTGTATCTCCTGGTGTCTACACTCCAATAGCACTGCCACCCTGGGAGTTTCAGAGTATCCAGACACAGCTGTTGGAGCCTAGCTTTCTGCCCCACCTCTGGCTCTACCTCAAAATCAAGCTCTGGCAGGACACAGCATTGGTACAGGTAACAGATTTGCGTCTAAAAGCAGCATCTGGAACCACCATTAGCATCTAATTTGAAAATTCTTAGATTCAGGAGAAAGGTATGGGTTCTTGAGCCAGGCTGATATGAGCCAAGCTGGTATGGTGGCCCTCACTACTCTCAGCCCTGCTGCTCTGAGCTGGGTCCTGAGCCAACAGGAAGCCTTGCTTGGATGGGGCATAAAGTATTCTAAGGGGGCATCATAGATCTGGTGGTCCCCAGGCCTCCTGGCTCCTGTTTTTCTTTGTATGGCTTCCCAGTGGCCACACTGACTTCTAATACCCTAAGTCAAATGTCTGCAACAGAGACCTGTTGACCTCCCTGAGAAGGAACCAGGGTAGTCCCGGTTACAAACTCTCAGGAGGTACTCAAGGTACTACTAACTAGCTGTGGGGCAATTGACACCTTGCCCTGTCCTACTGCTGGGACTCCTAGGCTCCCAAATTTACAATATACTTTTACCTAAGCCTACTGAAGTCCTGGGTGCTTATTGAAGATGGCAGCGCCACAGCGGCCACTGGTACCTAACTGCTCTCCTGGCCTACCCTCTAACCATTCCTCCCCTTGGCAGTATCCTCACTAAAGTGAACCCCTATAACTCAGGTGTCCCAGGGCCCCCATCACTCTCCTTATGCCTTTGAAGTACCTCACCTTGGTGTCTCTGCAGGCTGTAGGTACAGATCAGAATATTTATTTAAGGCTCTAGGTAACTGGCACAGCATGGGGCCTGTAAGGCCTCATTGAGGTTAAATGGGAGAAAGTCAATTACTATGGATCATGAATGTCTTCCTTCATCTTCATTTCCAGAGGAGCAAAGACATCTTCTCTCTGGGTCAGGATCTGGGAAAAGCTGAGGCACCAGCCTAAATGGAATAGACCAGCATGGTGGATGGCTTCTAAGAAGAGGGTGGCGGGGCCTAGAAATGCCAGGCACCTTTGGAGTTGATGCTGCCTTGAGCAGGGGAAGGGTTTCTGGAGGCCCAGGCTGAGCAGAAGCTAATGTATCCCTGTATTGGTGTAGGGGTTTTCAGTCAGAGCTCTGGTGGTGCAGACCTCAGTACAGGTAGGGGAAGGACATAAGCTCCTGCTGTGTGAGCTTTGGAAGACCTGACAGAGAAGGTGAAGTAACCCTGCTTTGTGTTAGAACTCTCTTTTCAGATTGCATTGCAGAGGAGGGAGACAGAACCATCCAGAAACCCCACAGGAGGCAGGGTCCCAAACCCCAGAGGCTGAGGCCGCACCCTGTACCCAAGCTGGGAAAACTGAGCAGGTGCTCCGGCTCAAAGCAAAGCCCTGTGCCTAGTGACAGAGCTAGACAGGCACTCCCCAAGCCTCAGGTGCCACAGCTTGGCCCCTAGGGCAACGTCTGATGCAACTACAGAACAGAGAGGAGTCCACTGTGGAAAACCTCTGTCTTACAAAACTATTTTGCCCACCTTTGGGACCCTTGCTCCTGATAGAGGCCTGAGCTCAGTAGGACAAGTGAGGCTCCTCAGCCCCTTCAGGCACCCAGCTGCCCAGAGCCCTAAAGCAGCTTTTTTTTCTAACCTGGTCATGATCCTCCCCTATCCCCCCACCTTCCTCCAGCAATTTTGGATTCTTAACAAGACCTCTGGGTTTCCACCTAGTAATTGGTCTCCAGAGGAAAGTGTCAAGGAGACAGAGACCCAGGCCTCAAGGGGTGGGTGGGATCAGAAAATCACCACCCATTTCCACATTCGCCTTTGGTGTCTAATTGTGCTCAGGGGCTGTAACTCCCCAGCAGCAAGAAGGCTTGTTTTTCCAGAGTACAAGAGTGGTGTGGGAACTCATTCATTGGCTTCCCATTCTCAGACACAAAAGACCACTTTGCTTTGCCAAGTACTCAGATAAGTACAGGAACCAGGCCTAGGGTGATAGGGCTGGGTGACAGGGCTGGGGTTTAGAGTTGACGCTACTGACCAGCAAGAACTGTTGGTATGGTATGAGCCAGGTCATTGCACCTAGACCCCGGACTAAGACGTGGGACTAGAAAAATGTGTTTCTGTGTTTTACAATAGAGTTTGTTTCTAATTGGGGGTCAAATTCACATGACATGAAATTAACCATTTTAGGGGGACAATTCACTGCACTTCTCCGCTCATGGTATTTCAGTAACTACCAGATCTAGTTCTAGAGCATTTTTGTCACTCTAGAGAAACATCTTGAGCAGTGACCCTCAGTCTCACCATCTTTGGCCTCTATCTCTATGGGCTGAGTCTGTTCTGGGCGTGTCTTAGGAATAGGTCACAGTACATACAATTACAGCTTTTTGGGTCTGGCCAGAGGACCCAGAAACAGCACCCCACCATACCCATCTTCCCACCATGAAAGTGTAGATATCTCTTGCTGCGGATTTCTCATTCCATGGGCCTTTGTGTCTAGGAAGATGTGCACCTACTCATGGTCTATCCTAGGTCTGGGAGAGTCAAGAGAGAGGGCCCCATTGGAGACCCCAAAGTTTAATGGAATCAGAGTTGACTGCTAGGGAGAGATCCTAGGCCAGTCTTGTTAATACACGTGTAGTAACAGCAGAGCTGTGTCTCCACACAGGAAGACAATGGCTCCTTCTCGCTCTCTCTTGCTCCTTTTCTCTCTCTCTCTCTCTCTCTCTCTCTCTCTCTCTCTCTCTCTCTCTCTCTCTCTCTCTTGCTCTCTCCCTTGCTCTCTTTCTCTCCTCTCTCTCTCTCTCTCTTGCTCTCTTTCTCTCCTCTCTCTCTCTTTCTCTTGCTCTCTCTCTCTCTCCTCTCTCTCTCTCCCCTGCTTTCGGTTGGCCACCAGTTACCCCCCTTTCTCTCCTCTCTCTCAATAAACTCCACGAGGGCGCTGAGTCTCGTGTTTGTGCTTCATAGGCAATAGTTGTATCAAAAGAACAACAAGAAGGACCTCTCCATCCCCCTATCATGAGGCCACCTTTGTTCAAACCTTGTGGGAACATGAGAGAAGGGAGAATCAGGAAGAGAGGCAGGGACTCTACAGTCCCTAGATGGGAGAAGGTCTCCTTTGAAGTCTGAGGATACAAGAGCAGACAGAACATGAGGTCCAAGTCATGGCATGTGCTATTTCTGGGTCCTGACTTCTGTTTCTGAGGTGTTGTGTGCATCAGAGAAAGTAGGTAGAGACAGCCTTCAAGAATGGAGAGAGCAGGCACTCAGGAGGCAAGAGTGTATCCTAGAAGATACTGCAGGGAGAGAAGGTTGCCTCCTATTGTTTGTAGCTGTAGAAACAGGTTGGAGAGAGTGGTCAGGAGCAGGGAAATGATTTTCCTAGAGGAAGCCATAACAATGCAGGGTCTTGGCTAGATCAGACCCCAGAGGCCATTTCTCCTCTTAAGCACAAGCCATAGTGGAGCAGGCTGGCCCTGAGGGGATGTGGAACTCTAGTCTGATGTAAGCCATGGCAGTTTACTCATAGTGATAGGTACCCTCATCTTTCCTCCTGCCAGATGCCACAAAATAAGACAATCTGTCCCACCTCTAGGACTCCTATGCAAAGGGGCAGATGCTAAACTAACTGCCCATTACTGGCAATCGTTTTGCCTAGAACAAAGTGGGCTTAGGTTCCAGGACTCAACCACACTGAACATGGCTGCACCCTAGCTCAGGGACCCATGTACTACATTTCCCCCAAATCTCATCCTAAAGATCTCCAGACTTTTCTCAACTGCTACTCATGGTGCCGTAAATCCGGACTCCCTCTCAGTGACTTCTTGAGGTCCTGCCTAACCATGATCATACAAATTTCCTGTTCTCCTGGAATATTTGGCATCCTGGGACAGTACCCACGAGCAGGGAGGAAGCTGCACATGTTGGCTGTAAGCATGTATGTGCAAACGGGTTTGTGTGAGAAGGTGTACACATTCGAGCAGATGAACATGGCTGTGTACATACTGGCAAGCATATAGCTACACATGTGTAGACATTTGCATGAAGGCAGGTACTCAAGTGTGCAAACAGGTTTGTAGGGGAATGCGTGTATGAGCTCGAATATGAACATGAGAACATGACTGTGAACATAGTGGCAAATATGGAGATTTGCACACAGGTAGTCACACCTGTGTGTGTACAGTGACTACTCATTAGCTCTAACCTGCTGCTTCCTTTTATTGTTAGATGATGACAGAGAAGGAGAAACAGGATTATGAAAGGCACAAGATAGTGGTGGGTCCACTTGCTGACCTGCAGGTTCTACCATCTTTACAAAGTGATACTTTCTGTGTTCTTTTCCTTGGGTCTCCTTGTAGAGCCTGGAATAACCATTACTTGAAAGTAATGTCCATACCTATTCAGGAAAGGCTCAGTGTCTGAGAAGGAATTCTAGGTTCACAGAGCTCAGCAGTCAGCAGACATCTGAGGTGTGCTGTGAAAGGTTCCCTGGAGGGAGCCTGAGGTGGTGTCTTACAGCATCTTCCCAAATACAGTGGACTAGATTCATGGTGGAGCACAGCTCACCCTAAGGCAGAGGCTCTCAACCTGTGGGTCTCAACCTCTTTGAGGTCGGTCAAACAACCCTTTCACAGGGGTTGCCTGATGCCATTGGAAATACAGATATTTACATTATGATTCATATCAGTAGCAAAACTACAGTTATGAAGTAGCAATGAAAATAATTTTATAGTTAGGTGTCACCACAACATGAGGAACTGTATCAAAGGGTTGCGGCATTAGGAAGGTTGAGACCCACTGTCCTCGGGCAGTGGCTTGGAAGGCTTCATGAAGAAAAGTGTGCCCCCTCCCCAGGTGATACTATTCATTCTCAATACAAAGTGCCCACTTTAAGGAACCAATAAGCATGTCTCTGCACCCACTGTGCAGGGCCTACACAGTTCTGCTAAGGAATCTAGACATCCACAGAGAGAGGACATCTGCACCATTGGGAACCTTACAGATCAAAAAATGGGATCAAAAATGTGCCTGGCAGCACAAGGACCCACTATTTAGGAGTTTTTACATGGGAAACGGGAAGCCTCAAAAAAAAAAAAAAATCTGTGGGTAAAAAGTGTATACCAATAGGCTGGAGAGATGGCTCAGTGGTTAAGAATATGGTATTGTTCTTACAGAGAACCTAAGTTCAATTCCTGGTACCCACATCAGACAGCTTACAACTGCTTGTAACTCCAGCTACAGGGAATGGCCCTAACCTCAGGTAATACACATACACAGACATACACACATATACATATAAATAAATAGTAAAAAATATACTGTACCATGACTAAAAAAATAATAATAAATAAGGCAAATGTGGTGGCTCATACCTTTTGATCCCAGCACTTGAGAAGTAGAGTAGGTGGATCTCTGGTCTATATAGTAAGTTCCAGGGCAGCAGGAGCTATGTAGAGAGACCCTGTCTCAAACAAACCAAAGTGTGTACCAGAAGAATAAAACTGCACTTTAACTTCAGATGATTCATCAAATATGGCACCCATCAAAGCCTCTGAGTTACAAAGGGAGACAGGAACACAGGCTTAGAAAGCTGTATGGCATAGTTTTTAATTTTACAAACAAAAACAGTGTATGTACTGAACCCAGAACCCCTGGACCATGAGGAAACCGTGCCACTAAAGATAATTAGTCCACCCTTTCCTACCTGGGCTGTCTTGGCCAAGCCTCAGTTCCCCATCTGTACCAAGAAGACACCTATTTGCTGGGCGGTGGTGGAGCATGCCTTTAGTTCCAGCACTCAGGAGGCAGAGGCAGGCGAATCTCTGTGAGTTCAAGGCCAGCCCGATCTACAGAGTGAGTTCCAGGATAGGCACCAAAGCTACACAGAGAAATCCTGTCTCAAAAAACCACACAAAAACAAACAAAAAACCCACCTATTAAAGGCTTCTGGGAGGGGCGATACAGGGTACTCATACTTTTCTCCTTTCTTCTTTGTTTTCTAAGAGAAATCCCTAGGTAAAGTGGGAAGCAAGAAGCAAAAAAGCTACTCTGAGCAATCGAAGCAGCAGGTACCCAAACTTCAAATGTCCCTTTAACACAGATTTCTAAACAAGGTTTTGGTAAATCTTGCTTTCAGCAGGATGGCTCAGATCAAAGATAATTCTCTCATTGCACCAGCTAGGAACATAAATGGGACACACCTCAACACAGAGCAAATAAGTGTCTGATCCAGAAGGCAGAGCTTCTTCTTGCTCTCCTGGATTCTGATGGTCACCACATTGAACCGAGCACAGTTTAAGCTATTGTTTGCCCCTTCTCTCAAAACCACAGACCTGGAATTGAGGTGAAGCTTTGTAGTGAAGAAATCGCCACTTGCCTAACATATGCAAAAACCTTAGTTTGCTACCTACCACCAAACAACAACATCACACACATGCTCATATGTGGTGGTAGTGGGGAGCATATAAGCTTATAAGCTGTCTAAGACCTAGATACAAATTTATTATTCCTGGATTTTTGTTGTTGTATTGTTTTGAGACAGAGTCTTACTATGTAACCTTGGCTGGTTTGGAACTTACTATGTAGACCAGGCTGGCCTGGAACTCACAGAGATAGTCTTGTTTCTGATTCTCGAGTGCTGGGATTAAAGGCACTATATGCATGTGTCACAATGCTCAGTTATTTCTGGATTTGAACTGGCATGCATTTACTTGCCAAAAAACACATTACAAATGCAACCATCAGGACTTGGAAGAAGGCTCAATAAAGTGTTTGCCACACAATTGTGATGATAGATCCCTAGCACCCACATAAAAGTTGGGTGGTGAGGCATGTCTCTGTAACCCCATGACTGGGGGAGGCAGAAACGGGAGTATCCCTGGAAGTTGTCAGCTTAGCTACATGGGTGAGACTGTGAGGTTTGTTGGAAGTGCAATTGAAGAAATCCAATGTCTACCTCTGATTTCCACATGCTCACACACACATGTACATATAGCCACACAAAAACATACATATACTATACACACCAAACAATGTCACCATCTACTAACAGCAAAGGACATCTCTGGGTGTGGGAATGGAACCCAGGGCCTAGGGCTTGTTGAGAATTTCTAGCATTGACCTCCATCCCTAGCTCCTATAGATGACTTTTCAACACTAAAAAGCTCAGAATTAGAAGCCTTTCCCTCTGTCAGGGCATCCCCACTATAGTTCAGTGGTCTGACCAAACCAACTAATCAGTAAGCTGGGAGGGACTTTGGGCCCCACCCATGGGAGCCCCAGCAAATCGAGGGGGAGTCCACTGGCAAAGCTCCACTTTATGCCCAGGAACTGCTTCCAGGGTTGAGGTGACTTCAGAACCAACAGGTGCTTGTTCCAAATTCCAGGAAGGCTGCCCCCTTGTTCCTGCTGGGGATCCAAGACCCCTAGCTAGTCTCTACCCTTCCCCAACAAGGTCATATGCACTGAAGGATTGTTGTGCAGCAAGAAGGGCATGGTCCCTCCCTCCAAGGCCTGGGAGAGCACAGAGACTGTCAGGATAAAAGATCTTCCTTTGAATTGCTATGAAGTTTTCCATAGACCTTGGAAGCCACCCTTTCTGTGTTCCTGGAAGCGACCCCCACCCCAACCCAAAGTTTCTCTGTGTAGCCCTGGCTGTCCTGCAACTCACTCTGAAGAACAGGCTAGATGGAAGGGCTTCTTATATACACAGCTACAGCACTTATGCCCAAGGGCTCCAGCAGCTTCCTGCTGACCCAATTCCCACCCCCCTTCCTCTTGTCCTCAGGAATGAATAAAATTGCTAATATTCAGTGCCTGGGTGTACAGAAAGCAACCTAGTAAGGCTTCCTGGAGAAACGGGGCCTTGCCAGGGGTTTCCACTAGCCTGCCTGCCCATGTTAGAGAAATTGGAGCTGTTGAAACAAGAAAACTTTAGTAGGGGTCAGTGGTGGTGCGAGCCTTTAATCCCAGCACTCAGGAGACAGAGGCAGGAGGATCTCTGTGAGTTCAAGGCCAGCCTGGTCTACAAAGGGAGTTTCAGGACAGGATCCAAAAGCTACATAGAGAAACCCTGTCTCAAAAAACAAACAAAACAAACAAAGAAAGGAAGGAAGGAAGGAAGAAAGAAAGAAAGAAAGAAAGAAAGAAAGAAAGAAAGAAAGAAAGGAAGGAAGAAAGAAAGAAAGAATGGAAGAAAGAAAGAAAGAAAGAAAGAAAGAAAGAAAGAAAGAAAGGAAAACTTTGGTATATCCTTCAACTGGAATACATCAGTGGCAGGTCAAGAGGGTACCAGACCTGTAAACCTGTAGAGACCACAGGAAAAGAAAGCGTTGTTCCCTGGAGTGTGTGTGTGTGTGTGTGTGTGTGTGTGTGTGTGTGTGTGTGTGTGTGTGTGTGTGTGTGCCTGGCTATCCTAGCCTTTTCCTGGGCTCCAAGGACTTTGCCCCAGGCCAGCAAGAGGCAGAAAGCTCACAAAGGAGGGTGCACCAGGAATTGGATTGTGAGAACCTGCTCTGAGGCAGAGCTTTTAAGAGATTATCACTTGACTCAGACTGCAGATCACAAACATGCTCGCCATAGGGAGGGTGTTTATGTTTGAGTATGAATGATTAGTATGTACGCATGTGAACATGTGTTTGTGAACATGAGCATGAGGAGCCCACTGGCTAAGGCACAGAACAAGGAAAAGGACCGAGGAGTCCCCAGAAAGGGGAGAGTGCCTTTCGGTTCCCTTGAGGGCAGGCTCTCCATCATGAGCCCTTCCTTCCTCCAGGTCAGGAGCTAGTTGGGGCGCCTCCCACCCCTGGAGTGTGGCGGGATGATAAACCTAAGGTCACGGGTTGTGCCACTCTAAGGATGTGCCATGAGGTAGGTGAAGTGGGGTTGAACCTGCTCTCCATGAAGTCTCTCCCATGTAGCTTAGAAAACTTTTCCTGTTTGGGGAGTTCCCAGAATAGGTCAGCGGTGGACTAGACCCATTATCCGAGAAACTGGGAGGGCTGTGGGCTCCACCCTTGGGAGCCACAGTGAAACGAGGGGGAATCTAATGGTAAAGCACCACCCTATTCCAGGAAACTGCTCCTAGGGTTGACATGACTTTAAAAACAACAGAGGCTCTTGCTTGGCTTCTGGCAGCCCCTCGTTCCTGCGGGGGATCCAAGACACCCAGCTAGTCTCTACTCTTCCCCAACATGGCCACGTGCTCTGAAGACCTTTGTGAGGGTCGCCGTGCACCCCGAAGGGCGCGGCCCCTCCCTCCAGGGCTGCCCGGAACAGAGAGCGGCCCACGGCCCGCGGGCGGGGCAGTCCTAGTCGCGCGCACCTGGCGTTTCTGGTTTCCTCCTGTGGAGATGGCTCCCAGCCAACTCGAATTTAACTCAGGGGAGCGGGAGGGGACCGCGCTACCGAGCACCCCCACCCATTATCAGCTGCAAACTGAGGATTGGGCGGGGTAGGGAGGCACGAACAGGTGCACCCTGAACGACCAGGGAGGCCCAGGGGCCGCTGGCCACCCTATCCCTTCCGGCCCCGCGCTCCACTGCCTGCTGTTTCACTGTGGAGCACAGGGTTGTGGGGTCTCCACAGATGGGGAGTGGCCAAGGCTTGGCCGAGTGCGGGTGGGTTTCTAGGCTCTCCCCTGGCTGCCAACCAGGTTCTGCCCGCGCCAGCGAGAAAGGTTTGCGTAGCCAGGAGACCGCGCCTTTGTTTGCTTGAGATCCCCACCTGTGTCCAATTAACTCGGACAAATGAAGGCGAACTGGATTGAGTGAGTGCAACCAAAATAAGAATCCACCCCAGGGAGTGGCCAGATCCTTCAGCCACGCAGGCGCCTGACCCAGCAGCTTTCCTCTCATCTGGGAGAATTTTAAGATGCTGCACTCAAGACCCTGCTCTTCAGGCAGGCTTCTGTGTGTACTAGCCAGCCCGGCCCCTTCCAGGCCTGGGGCCTCTTCATTAGCCTCGGACCTCCAGGCCCTGGCAGGTCCTCGGAGACCACCAATGCCCACTGCTCTAGCCTGCCCTCTATGCCCTACGGTGTTTTCTTCCTTTTTCCTGTCTAAAGAGGGCAGAGCCATCAGGCACTTGGTTGCAGGGACTTAAGAAAATGGAGGGATGAAGGAGATAGCCTCCTCTTAGTTCCAGACCTTTAAACCCCTTCTCTCCAGCCAGAATGTCCCTGACCTCCCATGCTCTCTGACCTTGCACAGGCAGGGTAGCTTCCGCTTTCTCCTGAAACCCATCAACCCTAGCCTATCCTCCTGGTGTGAACTTTGAGGCTTCTCCACAGGACAAGAGCACTGGACATCCTTGCTGAGTCCCTCGGGTGTCTGTTTGGCACCTGCCCTACCCCACCTGCATCCTTTAGCGTATGCTCACCACTTGAAACCTGCTGCTCCACACCATTGGCGGAGGATGGAGAAGCCCCTCCCACCTACCCCAGGCTGCTAAGAGATTGGTGGACTACTGGCTCCCCCTCGGCCCTGTTGGCTATCTGCAAGAACAAAGAATACTCAGCCAGTATTGGGCATTCAGCACCATCAAGAAGCCAGAAGCCCTATACACAACACTAGGATCTGCTCTCTGACCTGGGCTCAGCCCTTGGATGGAGGGAACCCTTTCTAATTTTAAAATTCAAAACCGAGGGCTGGGGTTATGGTAGAGTGCTTGCCTAGCACCGGGTTTAATCCCTAGCAATGCCAAAATAAAACAAAACAAAGAACAACAACAAAAGGAGAGGACTTAAAAAAATGTAAAACCCAAATTTTTAGAAGCCAGGCCTTTGAGCAGCATGATCTTTCTGTGGTGCCCACATGGATGGCAGCTGCCAACTGATAAGGTGTGGGTAGGGACTAAAAATAACCAATAACCCCACATTTCATGGTTAGAAAGTTCTAGAAGGCTCTGACCCATGAGACACTGACAGTGGCTTGATCCAGAAGAGCCTATAATATATAATAAGAACCTACACAGTGGAAATCTGTGGTCAGTCAGCACTTTTGGAACCACCTGACCCCCACTCTCTGGGGACCAGGAAATAGATATGTGTGTGTATGTAATCCAGGTCCAAAGTACTCAGCACCTCAGAATGCCAGCAGCCTCTGGACTAGTCAGCGGAATAGTCAGGGGGAGAGAAAGGGACCGTGACGTTGGGAGGGTAGAGGCTCTTGTGGAGATACCCACTTTGGGAGGTAGGACCACCAAGTAGCTGGCTTGATGGCATCTAGTACTAAAGTCTTTTGAAGCTAAAGTACAGGTCAGCCAGGAGAGTGAAGTCATTGATTTAAGAGGAACTCCAAAAAGCCAGTCACTTCCTCCTGGGCCTTACAGGAACCTGTCAAAGAGACCATGCCCTCTTGGGTGTCTTGCCTATGAGTGGTAGCTTCATAATTTGCCTTGATGCAGCTGATTTGGAAGGAGCTGGAGATGGGGCAAAGTCACTCCTGGGACCCAGGGTGATAACATGAAATAAGGAGCAGAGGGACGCAGAGCTCAGGACATTGTACCCACACAAACTTTTTCAGGCTTTTGTGAAGTGAGGATCACAGTCAAGGCCACTGAGCAAGAATATGCATGGATAGATCCTGGGGATTCGTGGATAGAGGGGATCTGTTGAAGACGGTAGCTAGCATGTCAGAGGACCTCCAGTGACAAAAGCAGGAGGATCTGGGGGCTGCTCAGATAACCTCGGGTTATGTAAGGAGGAGGCAGATGAGGAATCCAAGAGAGCAGTGACTAGACAGGAATAACTAGGGTGTGACCTGAGGCCTCAGGGCTTCAAGGGTTCCTTCAGAGAGCAGGCCTCCACCACAGGGTCAGCTAAGGTTCTGCAGTAAAGGTCCCAGACATAGACTAGTAAAGCAGATTTCCACTCCTCCATCCTGTTCTCCCAAGTCTCAGAAGGTCCCTTCCCACTCAATGTCCTCCCCACCTTCCCTTATGCACCATCCACCTCTAACAATCCTTCCTGGAGCCCGTTCTGCCAGAACAAACCCAGAGACCCACTGTGAGCACTACCTCTCAAGTGGGCCTCTTTGGATGTCTCCTGCCATCCAGGTGCTCCATGTGGTCTGGCTTTGGGCATCTGTGGGAGATGCTGAGGTCTTTCCTGTATCTCTTCCACATGGCTTTTGACTGTAAGAAATTAATATCTAGGACTCTTCATGGGGTTCTAGTTCCTGTGCTGTACAGCTATACTAAAGGTTTGTGGGAACTATAACACTATACCACTACCTAGCACCTGCTGAGGGACTATATGGTTATGCCCCTTAAGGTAGTCTCTTCTGGTGTCTGAGGGACAAATTCATTGTCCTCACAGGACAGCAAAAAGTAGTTTGAAGGAGTGCAGTGACAAGGTCTGTTCTGATGTGCTCAGTGGGACCAAGGACGAGGAGAGAAATGGGATTAGGCAGCAGGGCAGGGGGAGCAGAGGCTGTGGCATTTCACACATTATAGTATTTATATGGTCTCTTGGGAGAAAAATTTTAGTTTCTCTGACACTAGTGTCAAGTACTCAGTCAGTGGAAAAAGTTAATCAAATGCTATGTCCAAGAAAGACAACTTGGGACAGTAGCTTTTATCCCAGCAACTACTGAGACAGGAAGATGTCTGTGAGTTCCAAACCAACCTGGCCTACATTGTGAGTTACGTCAACTAGGGTTACGCATAAAACAAAATCCAGACTCTAACTTCTAAGATGCACCTTTCCCCACACACAGGGGCAAACTTCAGGGAATTTGCTACATCCAGGCCAGATAGGAACTCCGGTGCTAACTTCTAATAAATTGAATTGTGTATGAGCCCCAAAGCTCTTGCTCTCCTTGGAAGGAAGGTTTAGCATCCCCTATAGGCAGTCAGGCTACTTTGTGCAACTGGGTTCAAGGTCATACTTAATCATGTGAGGGAGGAAGTGAAGTGTTACAAAGCAAGATTAGAGGTGGCTTGCCTTCCCAGGAAAGCTAAGGACACTGGAGAAGTTAGATATCTATAAGGCTGGACAGGTACCTTGAAGGGGCCAGCCAGCAAAGGTGACACCCATCCACGAGGAACTGAGTACTGGAAAGAATACATCAGGGTTAGCAGACTGACCAGCCCTACGCATGACCCCAGGACCTCTGAATGTGAGTGTGTTTGGAGGTGGACCTTGGAGGATGAGGTCTCAGAGTGGCCTTTGGCTAGTCTGCCTGGGATCCTCAGAGAGGTTGGAACATCCACATAAACACCAGGGAAAGCAGATACAGAAAAGAAAACCATGTGAATATACTTGAAAATACACCAGGAAGAGAGGCCTAGAAAACAGCCCTGTGTACATCTTGGTCTCAGCTTGTATCCCCCAGGACTATGAGGAAACAACCTACTTTTGTCTAAGTCCCCAGTGTGCAGTGTTTTATTATGGCAGCTTCAGCTAAGACATACACAACCAACCCAGAAGGCACTCACTCATCTTCCTACCAGACATTATAGGAAGCTACAGGGATGTCCTCACGGTGCCTAGCCACCTTCCTCAGACCTGCTACAGGGATGTCCTCACGGCGCCTAGCCACCTTCCTCAAACCTGCTACAGGGATGTCCTCACAGTGCCTAGCCACCTTCCTCAGACCTGTTACAGGGATGTCCTCACAGTGCCTAGCCACCTTCCTCAGATCTGGGAAGCCTTACTGGGAAAACTATGGGGGCATCTGGTGGAACCAAGGTCTACAATGAGGTTAACAAACACTGAGCTCTTGGCTGGTAAACCAGATGCCCTTCCTGAGCAAAGGCTACAACCCTCAGGATCTCCAGCAAAAACTGCTTTGCTACTTCCTTCCTTTTTTTTTTTTTTTTTTTTTTTTTCAGCAGATACATCAAAAGTGAAATGAGGTGTTCTGGGCTCCTCTCAATAGGACCAACCCTGATACCCAAGGTTCACAACCTTGGGGCAGGTTGGCCATTCTGCTTCTTCAGGAACTGAAACCCCTCTAGACCAGGTATGGTGGTGTGAGCCTGTCATTCCAGCATTTGGGAGGTACATAGGAGGATCACAGTGAAAGACCCATCTTGCCTGTATTTCCAATTCAAGGCCAATCTGGACCATGTGAGATTTAGTGCCCCACTCCCCAACAAACAGAGAGCCGGCAAGATGACTCATCAGGTAAAACCATCTGGCACCAAGACTGACAGTCTAAATTCAGTCTCTGGGACACGTATGGTAGAAGGAGAGAGCGAACTCCTGTGGTGTCTTTTGCTCTCCACGTGCATGCCCACACAAATACACTCACAAGTAAATAACAAACAAATGTTTAAAAACTGAAAACAAACAACAACAAAGAACATGCAGGTCCCTGAAATTGAGGAATGAGGAATTCCAAACTGGAAGAGCCTCTGGGCTCTAGCAGAAGGGAGGAGAGAGTAAATCCGTGTGAAGGTTCATATTTGTGAAATGTCAGAACCATACAGACAAAAAAAAAAGTCCCCATAAACTCCAAAGAAAAAACAAAAATCAAGTGTCATATAAAAACCAGGGATTAAAATGTCATTACTGATGTCCACAGAGGCCCTAGAGACCACTAGGGGGATGTTCACAGCTACAAATACTCTCCTAGTAAGATCACAGAGTAACACCTTCAAAGCCATACATTTCCTATATTTTTTTAATATTTATTTTTTAAAAATAATATTTGTTTTTTAAAATTTTTAAATTTTAAATATTTGTTTTTTAAAACAATCTTATTTTACCAACCCCAACCCCCACTCCCTCCCATCTTCCCGATCCTCCTACCTTCTCCCCACCCTACCTTACCCCCATCCACTCCTCAGAGAGGGTGAGACCTCCCATGAGGAATCCACAAAGTCTGTCACATCACTTGAGGCAGGACCAAGCCCCTCCCTACTGTTTCTAGACTGATCAAGGCATCTCTCCATAGGGAATGGCTCCAAGAGCCCGTTCATGTACTAGGGACAAATACTGGCTCCCCTCCTAGTGGCCACACAGACTGCCCAAGCCACCCAACTGTCACCCACATTCAGAGGGCCTAGTTGGGTCTTCTGCAGGTTCCCCAGCTGTCAGTTCAGAGTCAGTGAGCAGCCACTTGCTTGGGTCAACTGTTTCTGTGGGTTTCCCCATCATGCTCATATTATCACTCCTTCCTCTCTATGACTGGACTCCAGGAGTTTGACCTGTGCTTAGCTGTGAATATCTGTACCTGCTTCCATCAGTTACTGGATGAAGGTTCCTTGATGACAAGGTAGTCATCATCTGATTACAGGGGGAGGGGTAGTTCAGGTACCCTCTGCACTATTGCTTAGATTCTTAGCTGGGGTCATCCTTGTGGATTCCTGGGAATTTCCCTAGTGCCAGGTTTCTCCATAATCCTATAATGGTTCCCTCTATCAAGGTATCCCTTTCCTTGATCTCCCTTTCTGTCCTTCCCCCAACTTGACCTTCCCGATCCCTCGTGTCATTTCCTGTGTCTTACTTTTAAGAGGCTACAGAGGACTTTGTAACCATTTTTTTTAAAAAAAAAAATGTGAGCTCTAGATCCAGGGAGTCTGATGAGAGAGGTAAAGGGGATCTTCAGGATGAAGATCTGAGGCCATCTCAGGATGCCAGCCCCACCCCAGGCACAGGAGGGAGGATCAGGCCTTAAGCCTCCCCAGAAAGGCCCAGTGCAGATGAATTAGTAATTTGATTAGAGAAAACCAAGCAAGCGAGGAAGAGAAAGACAATTATTAACCCTATGGGAAATAGTACAAGAGTTCAGGTTAGAGCAAGTATCAGAAGCCATAGGCCCCTTGCATGCAGATCTTGTTGTCACAAAACCGTTGAACTGAACTCCCAGAATAATAATGGGAGACATAGGAAACCCAAGTGTTGAGTACCAAGACAGGAAGTGAGAGAAAGACAAACATGCTCCCTCCTGGGTGAGGTCAGTGGGTAGCAGCTCAGTCCTGTCAGAGCAAGTGTCGGTGAATCCCACTAGAGTTGGGGCAGGCACAGGGTGTGGCTGAGAAAGTGTTTGCCTAAGTCTTATAGAATATTTGTCTCAAACAACAGTCAAAGATAATGCTAATAGAAAACGAAAGTAAAAGCTATATTGGTGAACTCTGTGGGGCCTGAGAGTGGTGAAATAATGCTTTGGTAACCTATAACTGAAGGCCTGATGAAACTTGGCTAAAAACAACTGTTCTTACTTCCAAGGATGTGTCTCTAAATCACATCCCCCACGCTTTGACAACAGACACTTCACATTTTACACTTCACCTTGTTTTGGTAGTTGATACTGTCTGAACTTTCCCTTTATGGATGTCCTCATGAAGTCTGGTTTCCCATGTTTGTGAGCCTCTCTATGCCTGGCACAGTGCCCAGAAGCTTTGTCTGTGAGGCCAAGAGCAGGCCCACTCTGGTAATACCCTGGGCTTTTGGATCCTCACTAGTCTGAATTTCAGCTTTAATGGAGAAAACCTGGAACACCCAATCTTACCCTAGCTTACTCCAGATCCTACAATTAAAGGGCAAGTTAAGTGCATGTGATACTTGGTAAGTGGAATAGAACATAAGCCCTTCCTTTGGGTACCAGACACAGGCTGGATGCAGCTGTGCCAAGTTAGGATCTTCACAAACATTTCTCACAGGAAGCTTAGCATCATAAAAACATTGAGTGGTTCAAGACCCCGAAGTTCTCCTAGGGATTAAAGGGTGACTCCATAGTTTTTCTATAAAAGTTTCTCGGGCCATGGCTTTGAGAGAAACAGAGTCCTTGACTTCCCAGCTATCCAGGCTAGTTCCAGATAACCCAAGATCACAGTCTGGTCCTTGTACCACCTCCCAACTCACACCGAAATCTCTGCAGAAGGTACCTCCTCTCATATGGACTTGAGTCCGTGTCAGTATCTGAGTGTCCAGACTGACATGCCCCAGAAGACACCCTCCCAAGACATTGGCATCTACATACAGGGCCAGGAAGAAAAGCTTTCAGGGCAGGGCCTTGGTTCTGTTCAGAAGCACAGAGGTAACTGCAACCCACAGATAGTTATTCCCAGTTCCCCACAGACTCCGGTGGAGTCTCGGTCCTACCTGGTCCCTGGGGCTTCGGGTGCCTTGTGGGCTAGCAGGGCTGTCTTATCACAGCCTGGCTGGACGGAATGTGGTGAAAACCTTTGCCTGGTACAACTGCTGCTGCTCCACAGCCCAGGAATTTTGCGTTGAATAATTTTTAACTTCTGCCCTGAGAAAAAACAGGGTTTGTGTATAATGTTCATTGACACAGGAATGCCAAGGGGCTTTCATTGAAAAGAGAAGACTTTGAAATAATGAAGGAAGCCTGTCTTAGAGAAACAGGAAAATTAACAACAACAACAACAACAACAACAAAAGATCAGAAGAAAGCAGGCCTTGTGGCTTACACACCCTGCTGGTATCTAGTCCTGGCTGCTGAACCCTGGCCACTGGCAATTCAAGGGCAACTGTTCTCCTTGGAGAAAAACTGAGAACATTGTGGGGGTAGGGGACAACTCCCTTTTCCAAGATAACTTTGTGTTTCCTGGTAGGAGTGGAAACACCCTCCTCCACACATTTCTGCATACACTACTGGTTCTGTGGTCACTCACCCCATCTGGCCCCTAACCCAGTGAGACGTCCTGTGACTTTTAAAGATCTTTGTTTTACAGAAATTGCCCTGTCTAGAACCACTCTGCGCTCTTGAGCCAACCTTCACAGTCACCACAGTCTCAGTGGTGGGCATTTAAGGGTCTACTCCAGAAGGGTTAGTTCCCTTCTTACCCAATATTCATGTCTGTAT
This sequence comes from Cricetiscus sungorus, assembly GCA_030556225.1. Lineage (NCBI taxonomy): Eukaryota > Metazoa > Chordata > Mammalia > Rodentia > Cricetidae > Cricetiscus > Cricetiscus sungorus. The sequence goes on along the minus strand of JANBXA010000311.1, from coordinate 271,802 downwards.
TCTGCCTCCAGGCCAGGCCTTACTCACCTACTAAGGTCCTGAGCCATCTATTAGTCTGGGCCCTTCTCGCTCTGCCCTGGTGGGAGTCTAAAGTGATGATGACCTCAGGACTTTACAGCTAGACAAGTAGGAGACTGCATATGGCTGTCGTGGACCCTGTGGCCACTTGCATGGCGAAGTATCCATGGGTAGGGTCCATATGGGACAAATGTAGACTCACCAAGCTGCAGAGGGACAGGAGTCCGCAGGCAAAGCTTTGTTGTACCTTGGGAGGGGGTTTGCTTCCCTGTTTTTGTATTCCTATGAACTGTGCAACAAGGATTGTTTTAGGTATGGGCCCTAACCCTGTTTCTCTTCCATCCTCCCCCTTGTTCACCTACCATCAGGTATAACACTCATCCATATAACCTCTGAGTTATTACCAACTGGTGTGCTGGGACACTGTCCAGCACAAGGCTCTGTTTCGCTGAGTCTCTCTCAGACTTCCCTGTTTACATTGCTCATAATCCCTACAGCGCCAGTACTTGGCCTTGCCAGCTGATGGGTGATCTAAGCCCTTCTCAGACTTTTACTTTCATGTCTCCAACCACCGATTCTGGGCCTTTGTTCATGACAGCCCCAGTTCAGGGGCACCTTTTCATGAAAATGCCGCTCACGGCCTCTTGGTAGTTTCCCTCTTTCCTATGGAATTGTGGAACTCTCATTAGTCCTAGATAGCCAACTCCAATCACATTAATCGCATTTAAATTATTTTTATTACACGTATTGATTGATTTAGTGTGTGTGTGTGTGTGTGTGTGTGTGTGTGTGTGTTTAGCATGTGTGTGCCATGATGAGCATGTGGAGGTCAGAGGACAACTTGCAGAACGTAATTAGTTCTCCACTTCTACCATGTCCGGGGGATTGAACTCAGGTCATCAGGCTTGGTGCCCACACCCAATCACATCTAAACATGGTTTATCGATGAGAGGTCAAAGCCTGGCACCCTTCTTCACCCCATCTCAGACCCCAGAAGTGGGTAGTTGCTGAGGGGAGACGAATCCCATTTTCTTCCCCATCATGGACTGACAAACTCATCCCTTTGGCTTGTGGAGTTGTGTTAGCATATATTGTAGGAAGCCTCTGCCCACATACCATTTGCTCCTGTACCAAGTACAAATGTGCCAACCACTTTTCCATAGGTCCTTAACATCTGAAGGACCTAACTCTCTCTGTTCTCTCCCCCCTCTCTCTTTTAAATATTTATTTATTATGTACACAGTATTTTCCCTGCATATATACCTGCATGCTAGAAGAGGGCACCAGATCTCATTATAGATGGTTGTGAGCCACCATGTGGTTTCTGGGAATTGAACTCAGAATCTCTGGAAAAGCAGTCAATGCTCTTAACCTCTGAGCCATCTCTCCAGCTCCCTGTTCTTTCTCTCTTAAGATTACTTATTTATTCACACCTTTCTTTTGTATGTTTTTTGAGACAGTTTCTTGGTATAGTCCTGGCTATTCTCAAACTTGCTCTGTAGAGCTGTCTTCAAACTCAAATTTTTCTGCTTCTGTCTCTGAAGTGCTAGAATAAAGACACGTGCCACCACGACTGGTTCTATTTGCACCTTTTTATTTCATAAACTTCATAATGTTTTAGGGTAAGTTTATTTAGTTCCTGAAAAATTCCAAGCGCAGTTTGGAGTAGGTTTTGTAGATGTCACATTGAGTTGTAGGATCTAGGTTTCTAACAATGTTTATCTTCCCAGAAACTAGAGACACCTCGGCACAGGCTCAAGTCCCTTGAATTTTAAAGACGTGTAGATGTGGTATGCACCCATGTAAATTAATTACTAAATAGATACTTTACAGTATTTATTCTACTGTGAATTCTATTTTTTCTAGTTGGTTAACATTGATGTTGAACAATACTATCTGTTCCCCCCCCCCTCAGTGGAAAATTGAGATAAGGTTGAGCTTTGTGGTTAGGCCTGTAATCCTTGCATTTGAGAGACTGAAGCCAAGGATAGCCAACCTAAGGCCAACCTGGGATACAGAATAAAACCCTGGCTCAAAAAAAAAAATTTTTTTTTAAAAAGAGGATGTGAAATTTATACAAAACTAGGCATTTTAAATTGTACATTTCAGTGGTGTTCAGCATATTTACCAGCCTGGGAGTCACCCTTTTATGTTCTCACAACGTGTTACCATCCCAAAGGAGACTTTGTACTTCCTGGGTCTAGCTCCCACCTGCTTTTTGTCTCTATAGATTTACCTGGTCTAGACATTTTATATGAGTGGAACCACACTATGACGCATTTATATATATTTATATCTGGTGGTAGTGTTTCTTCTTCTTTCCTCCTCCTCCTCCTCTTCCTTGAGACAGGGTTTTACTGTGTAGAGCTGGCTGGCATGGAGCTCACTATGTAAACCAGGCTAGCCTTGAACACATAGAGAACCACCTATTAAAAGTGTGCTCTATCACACCCAGCAGTATGTTTGGCTTCTTTAATACTGTCTTCTTTTTTATCATGGTAAAGTACATTTGAAAAAAAATGTACAATTTAAACTTTCCCCCCTCCCCTTCAATTTAAACTATTTTAGTAGATGCTTTAAACACAGCATTAAGCACACTCACCTCTTGTGCAACCATTATCATTGAACACCTCCACATTGAATTTTTGCTCTAGAGACTTTATGCCTGTAGATCATAAGAATCATCACATGATGCATTTTAAGATAATACTATTGATTTTGTAGATTTTTTCTAATATTTTTATTGTTGTGAGATTTTGTTTCTTTGTTTTTGATGATAAATATTAAACCCAGAACCTTGCATGTGCCAAGCACATGCTTCAAGCTACACTGCCAGCCATGTAGGTTGGTCTTCTATATAGCAACCTTTATATATTACCTTCTTCATTGGTTATGTGGTTTTTCTAGAAAGAGGAGTTAGTCTTATGCAGATATCATTAAATATATCATGCATGCGCTTATGCTCCTTATACCTCTCATGTGCTTTCCTTCCCTGTTCTGTGGTACTCAGTGCTGTGTTCAGATGTGGGGACTCTGTTGCTGGCCCAGACTTCTAAGAAAATGCCCTGAATTCAGTGTTAGAGTGATAGGGGGCTTAGTTTGTAAACTTTACCATGTTAGTAAACTTCTTCTGTCTGTCTCTGATTTACTTAGAATTTGCTCCCCCTCCTTCCCTCCCTCCCTCCCTCTTTCTTTCTTTCTTTCTTTCTTTCTTTCTTTCTTTCTTTCTTTCTTTCTTTCTTTGTGAGACTGGGTTTCTCTGTGTAGCTTTGTAGACCAGGCTGGCCTCGAACTCACAGAGATCTGCCTGCCTCTGCCTCCCGAGTGCTGGGACTAAAGGCGTGTGCCACCACTGCCCAGCTCTCCACCTCCTTTTTTTAGGACAGGATCTCATGTAACACATTTTGGCCTTGAACTCCTCATCAATCCTCTCTCCATCTCCAGAGTGCTGGGCTCATAGTCTGTTATCATGCCTGGTTGTGTTGCTGAGGACAGACAGAATCCAGGTCTTCATGTGTACCAGGAAAGCATTTGCCCAATTGATCCACACCCCAATCTTGTTCAAAAGTTATTCAAGACTTTCTTTTGAAATTTATTTTTACTTTTGTGTGTCTGTGTGTTGATATGTGCATGTGAATGCTGGTGTCTTCAGAGGCCAGAGGAGTTGGATGTCCCTGAATGGAGTTATAGATGGTTGAGAACTGTCCAGTATAGGTGCTGGGAATCAAACTTTGGTCCTCTGCAAAAGTAGTATACACTTTTAACCACTGAGGCATCTCTCTAGTACCCATTCAAAGCTTTTTCTGCATCCGTTGAGATAATCAGAGTTTCTCCATTAAGTCATGAGACATTCTTTCATTCTGTGCTGGCTGATTTTGTGTGTCAATTTGACACTAGTTAGAGTCATTAGAAAGGAAGGAGCCTCAGTGGAAGAAAGGCCTCAATAAGATCCAGTTATAAGACGTTTTTCCAGTTAGTGATCACTGAGGGAGGCTCAGCCCATGGTGGGTGGTGCCATCCCTGGGCAGGTGGTCCTGAGTTCCATAAGAAGGTGGCCTGGGTGGGCCAGAGGAAGCAAGCAAGCAAGCACCTCCTCTCCATGGCCTCTGCATCCGCTCCTGCCTCTAGGATCCTGCCCTGTTTGAGTTCCTGTCCTGACTTCCTTCACTGATGAACAGCAATGCTAAAGTGTGAGCCTAATCAACCCTTTCTTCTCCAACTTGCCTTTTGGTCACGGTGTTTTATCATAGCAATAGAAACCCTAACTAAGACACATTCCTAGGACACAACCCATTTGCTCATACAGTTTTATTTTCTAAACATTGGTGAAATAAACTCTAGAGAAACTTCCTTTCAGTCCACAGGGGTGCAGCGGGTAGCTTGGTCCTTCTTGATATCAATTATCATGAAACCCTTCATGGGACTTGAGGGGCTATTGAAGTATAAACCGCATAGCGACCATGGGAGTTACTATTTGTGGAATGAGAGTTCTGTTGACTCTTTAAATTGGCTTAGCCTATAAAGACACCTACAGCCCAAACCTGAGGGCCTGAGTTCAAACCCAGGGCCCACATGATGGAAGGAGAGACATGACTCCTGAAAACTGTTGTCTGACATCCATATGAGTGTTGTGGTATACACACACACACACACATACACACACACTGCGTGCATACACACATACACAAACATGGCCATACACATATAAATAAATAAAAGATAATACTTTAAAATGCTACTGGGTGGTGGTAGCACATGCCTTTAGTCCCAGCAGAGGCAGAGGCAGATCTCTTGAGTTTGAGGCCAGTCTGGTCTACAGAGTGAGTCCCAGGTAAACAGAGAAAGTCTGTCTCAAAAAAAAATTAAAAATAAAATAATAAATAAAATGCTTATATCAGCTGGGCATGTACATAGTGAGTTCCAATACAGCTAGAACTACATAGTGAGATTCCATCTCAAACAAACAGACAGACAGACAAACTGCTTACATCAATCTCAGGAATGAGAATCTGGGTATGTGAATAGAGGTAGCATTTCAGAAAAACAACCGTTATACAGGGGAAAGGGACATAGCGCCAGCAGGAAACATGAAAAAAAAAAAAACAAAAAAACAAAAAAAACAAAACAAAAAACTCTATGTGATCCATAAAGTATCTAAACAATTTAAGTATTTTAGGACCCAGAGGCTCACCAGCATTTCCTGCCTGGTAAGTATCTCTAGGAAGCTGGCCTCTGAGACACTGGCACCAATAGTTAGAACTAGTATGAAGCAGCTACAAGCTTAATTTTGGAGAAAAAATTATTTCCTAGTACCCATGTACTAGGATGGCAGACAGATAAAAAATATAAACCAAATGGAGTGAATATATGCTACCACACAATTCACAACCGTGTATTTCCTTCTGATGAGTGCTGCTGCTGCATGTAGCTGAGCTCTGGGGGAGGAAAGGACAGAGAGGGGCCTATCCCTGCCCTAAATACCATTTGAAGCTGGTTGCTAATGCCAGAAGCAGGCTGGTATCAGGCACATGGCTGTTACACCAAAGGGCAAGTACCAGCTGGGGAGAAGGCATCTTTGGGAAGCCATACCTTGTAAAAAGAGCTAGGATAGGATCTGGGAGGGTGAGCAGCTCAGCTCTGGAAGGAACAAGGCAGTTAGGGCTGCAACCAGGGTTCTAAAGAAGCTGTGCTTCTCTAGGGGAATGTCTGAGAGTGGAGTAGCTGGCAGGGTTAGGTCAGAGAAGGCCAGACTGATGGGGAATGTTCTTCATGCTGTGGTATATGTTTCTCTTATTGGAGATGAATAAAGCTGTTTCAGCCAATGTACAGGCAGGATGTAGCCAGGCAGGAAATATAGGCAGGGCTACCAGACTAGGAGAATTCTGGGGAAAGGAACAGAGAGTGAGTCATAAGAGAGACACCACGTAGCTACCAGGAAGGTAGAACACCCGAACAATCTCCAGTAAGTCAAGACCACGTGGAGATACACAGATTAATAGAAATGGGTTGATGATTAAGAGAGAGCTAGCCAATAAGAAGCCTGAGCAATATGCCAAACAGTTCATAATTAATATAAGCCTCTGTGTATTTATTTGGGACTAAATGGCTGTGAGATCATGCAAGACAGAAACTTTCATCTACACCAGAGAGAGACCATGTCTCTACAAAGGACTGCCATGCTACTTGGTTATAGGAGTTTCAGATGTGCCCTGGATAGGTCATGTATTGTCCTGAGCCAAAGAGCATGAAAGGAACATGTAGGCAGCCCCTGCTCTTTGTCCTGTGTATCTGGGACCATCCCCTCTGTTCACAATTACTCCATATGTCCAAATAATCAAAAGAGGAAGCGTCCACCTGGAGGCCTCCTCAGCTCTAGAGTAATTGAGGTTAGACTTCTTATGTCCACTAAACTGTGTGGTAGCTAGAACCAAAAAATGCAGCAGGAAAGGGTACTAGAGGGGTGAATGCACTAGACACGTGTGTGCACACATGTATGCCTGTGTGAGCCTAAGTGTCTATTTATACATGTATGCCTATGTGTCTGTGTATATGTGTACATATATGTCTGTGTAAATGTTTATGCTCTGTGACATATGAATACATGTGTGCATGAGTCTGTGTTTGCTTTTGAATACATATGTGCACCTTGTATGCTATGCATGTGTGTGTGTGTGTGTGTGTGTGTGTATGCTGTGTGCATATATGCAGCTATGCCACTTGATGCACTCCACCAGCCTCCCATAAAGGAGACTACCAGGAGCTGGGCATGGTGGTGCACACTTTTAATCCCAGCACTCAGGAAGCAGAAGCAGGCAGATTTCTGTGAGTTTGAGGCCAGTCTGGTTTACATAGCAAGTTCCAGGACAGGCAAGGCTTAATAGAGAAACCCTGTCTCAAAAAACAACATCAACACCAAAGGAGACCACCAGAGCCAGATGCCACTTGGCCAATTCTAATGCTAGTCCTTTGACTGAAGAGGATGCTGTCTGGCTCCTGATTTGGGTTATGTGATGTGTTGGAAAGCTAGGGTCAGCCAGAGATCAGGACCAGCTGAACCCAAAGGCCCAGGTATCTCTTCCCATGAGGCCCCAGACCACTTAAAGTTCAGCTTGACATAGGATGGAGAAGGCTTCAAGGTCTGTAGGGCACTCTGAGTTTCTGCAACTTCAAAAACCTACAGGGTTTACTCAATACCCACTTTTCTTCCCAGAGTGGAAGGGATGCATTTTAATATGTTCCCTACCAACTTTGCCTACCAGAAATAAAGATAGGGCTAAACAATCCCTTTTATTCTTACTATTCAAGGTGGGCAGATTCTCCCACTATATCTTTTCATGTCTGGCAGACTGTTTAACCTCTGGGTATTGTGGTGGTGCTACATGTCCATCAGAATGTTTGCTTATGTTGGCTTCCTGGTAAATACTTCAATCCACTTCCAAGTTAGAAATCCAAGGATAAGGTCATAGCCCAACATTCAGAGCTGGTGACGGTCACACCTATACATCTGTGGTATTTCACCTTGATTCATAAGCAGTAGTATGTGCCCCACAAAGGGACTGCAAGTCCCTTCAACTGCTGCGTTTTCTCTGAACACGGAGCAGTAAAGAGCTGTATCAGTTGCACAGCAGCACTCTGTGTCTACCAGATGGATGCTACTGTGGTTTGAACTTTTCAGGGAGGACGGCCTGTGTTCTGTCCTCCCACAATCCCCAAAATGACAGGTGTTTTGGAACCCCATGTGCTTAAGAAGCCAGTTATGTCTGTGGACAGATTCTTGCTTACCAGAAAGCTGATGCACTCCTCCCATTAGCACCGGTGAATTGTGGGTTTTTCTCTATGAGGGAGAGACAATCACTGGAAACAGGCCCCTCCCGAAGGCTTCCTTCTGACTCTGGGAAGAGCTTGGGTGAGATTGGAGTTGGTGTCCATTGCCTCAGGCTGTACACCCTGGTAGCCACCAACCCCCTCCAAAACTGTGCTTTCCAGATTTCCAGACCTTCAAAGGGTGGGCTCAAGGTCAGAGCATGAACCAAGGATTCTTTCAGTCTCAGGCTTGACTGACTCCTTGCCTGGGGAAATGCAAGGGAGAGGAAGGGACACTGACTTTTATTAAATCCAAGCTCATGCCAAAGCTGAACGTGAATCAATCCAGGCAGCCCCACGGTGTCTACAAACTGCACACAGTGTCCCAGTTGTACGAGTCACTCCTTTGGGGTCAGAGAAGGGGTACTTAGAGGTGATCAGAGGCAATCCCCTTCCCGACTCAGCACATATCTGGATTGTTGCAGACGCTTCAAGACCTGCAGGTGGAATTACTAGGAAAGTCTGAGGAAGACATCACCTTTCACAGTATTAAAAATTCTAGGGTTCACTTTTGGTAAGGGGTGGGAATGAAGACCGAAACAAGCTCTCACAGTGTATATCTGTGTTAATCATTTTGCCACTACCTCCTGAGTGTTGGGATTACATTAGTACCCTACAATGCCTGGCCGTAAGATCCACTTCTGAAGTCAGCAGATATACTGTGCTTCTACAGTTACCACTGTGTTAAAGAACTTGATGGTTCAGGGGAAGCAGAGGAGAGGTGGGTGGAGGAACTGGGAGGAAAGAAAAGAGGGGAAATAGCAGCTGGGCTGTAAAAAAATAATTAATAAATGATAATATTTAAAAAAAGAACTTCTGGTGCCTGGTAACTCTGGGCCACGGCTCCCTGCCTATCTTCTTGAAAGCTACCCTTAGGCATCTTTCCAGATCATAGCCCTCATCTACTGACAGTACCATTCTGAGCGCCTTAATGGTCTTCCTTTTCATTATCGCCTCATCAGAACACAGAGACCAGGCTGGTAGATGAAAGGGACATTGGGATCTATCCTGTGCTGGTCTGAGCCACCAGCCCAACCGCTGGAACTCAGGTTTCCCTTATACTTCGTACAAGGGCTGTGATCTAAAGTCCCCCGTTCTGTTTCCTGCCAGATGGGACAGTTTTGCTTTGTATCTCTGCAACACTGACGCCCATCTTAGCTTCCTCTATGGCTGAGAGGCCTCAGACACCTTCTTCTTACCCTTTTCTCCTGCTTCCTTCTCCTCATACTCACAAACCCTTCCTGGTACCGTCTGACACTAGTTTATTTCTCTGCTGCTATGGCTGTGGCCTTCATCCTGGTGAGCCATTATTTGCCAAATAAATATTTGCACAGGGTGGGACTTAGTGCTCAGGGTTGAGTATTAAATGGGCCTAAAGTTGAAGGATTCTGTGGCAGTACCACAGAGGCTCAGGGGTGAGGGAACTTGGTAGAAAACTGACCTAACTTGTACTTCTCTAGCCTTTGAAGTAGCTTGTGTTCCTGACACCCTGCACAAAGACTCCAGAAGGCAGAACCAATTCGCCTGGACATAGAACCCAGACCCATGAGTTTCCAAAGGAAGGATGAAGGCCAGGGAAAACTTGAGAAATGCAGGGTGCATGGGACCCCATCATAAACATCAGAAATCACCAAGGTAAACTAGGGGAAAGGATTATGGGACAGAAGCCATATTAGTCACTCTACCCTAAATTCATTGGTTACTGCTGCATAACAAGTACCTCCAAACCTAATGGTTGGGAACATACATGTATTGTTTCTGTTCTGTACTTTAGGAACCAGTGGAGTCAATGTAACTGGAGGCTGGACTACACGGGGACAGGGTTGACATAATACCAAAGTTCAATGGTAGTAGGTCTTCCTACATGTTCATTCCATGGAATTTTGTTTTTGTTTTTGTTTTAAGATAGGGTCTTATGCAGGCTAGGTTGATCTGGAACTTGTTTTGTAGCTAAGGCTGGTCTTGAGCTCCTGATCTTCTTTCTTCCACCTGCCAAGTGTTGGGATTATAGGCATGGACCACCACGTCTGGCTCCAAGGACCTTACTGCTGGGCTACCGGAAAGGATTGGCTATTCAGAGAAAGTCATCCAAGAAAAAAATACCCAAGATAGCCACAGGGCTGGTGGTTCATGCCTGTAATCCCAACTACTTGGGATGCTAAGGCAGGAGAATGTAGTAGGATATTCACTGTGTCTGCTTCTGTGGCACTGACCACACCCATTGGGGTGGAGCCAGGGGCGGAAATGACCCATGGAATTAGGTCTGAGGAGGAGCCGGGACGCTCTCTTGCTGGCAGTTTGCAGAGAGGAGAGCATCCGGTTCAAACTGATGGTGTTCATCGGTCTGTGTTGTGAGTTATTTCTCCCTGAATAAACATCTATTCGGCCTATTTGTTTATCCTGATCCTTATTAAACCACATTAGGAGAATCAAATTTCTTGTTGTTATTTTGTTTTGTTTTTTGAGACAGGGTTTCTCTGTGTAGCTTTGAGACCAGGCTGGCCTTGAACTCACAGAGATCTGCCTGTCTCTGCCTCCCAAGTGCTGGAATTAAAGGCATGTGCCACCACTACCTGGCTGAGAATCAAATGTTTAAGATCTACCAAAATAGAAGAAAAAAAACAGGATGGGGGACAGTGAGATGACTTAGTGAGGCAATGGCACTTACCATACCAAACCTGATGGCCTGAGTTCAATTCTCAGGACTCACGTGGTATATGGAGTAAACCAACTCCTGTAAGTTCTCCCCTACAAGTAAGCCATTCTGGTGCACATGTATTCATACATACACAATTAACCAATCAACCAAATAAGTATAATTAAAAAAATAAATGAAGATATTCCTTAGTGGTAGAGTGATTGATTACCCACCATGCCGGAGGCCCCCAGTTCAATCTCCAGTAACAACACACACACACACACACACACACACACACACACACACACACACACACCAAAATAAGGCTGCATGCTTTCTATCACACAATCTTGTATGTGTTGCCTGTAGATTTTATACTTGTTCAAAAGCAAGTGTATTTAGGGAGCCAGTGGGTAGATGTGGGAGTATGGGGAAACTCGGGGTGCTGCCACAATGAACTGTCCTGGATTTAGGGCAGCTGCTGGTCAGGATTCTGGCCCACCAACTTTGCTTGTTTTGGCTTTTTTCCTGGAAGCCAGTCATCCTATTTATGGGTTTGTCTGTGTTTTCTGATGGATTATCAGTTGTTTGGTTAAGAGTATAAAAGCCAGAGGACTTTTGAAAAGACCCACATTTTGTTTTAACTTAAATATGCAAATACACAGAACATGCCCACTTGCTGTGGAGAGCAGACTACAGGGAGATACACTCAGAGGCCTGTGATCCTACAAGTACTGCTTCAAATTGTGGTACACATGTTCATCCGGTCTTCTTTTTTCTTTCTTTCTATGTATGTAAGTATGTATGTATGTATTTTTTGGGACATTTCTCTACATAGCCCTGGATATACAAGAACTCACTATGTACACCAGGCTGGCCTCAAACTCAGAGATCCACCTGCCTCTGCCTCTTAAATGCTGGGATTAAAGGTGTATGACACCATGCCTGGCTTTCGCCTGATTTTTTCAAATAGTCCACTTAATTTCCATAAAAGTAGCTCAAATTTTTAATTTACTTAATGTGTTTATGGTTTATTTAGTTTAAGTCACATCCTCTCAGTGTCAAAGCCCAGTGACACCATTGACTTGTTTTACAGCAAACACGAGCCGTCTATACATTTCAGAGTGACTCACATCAGTGATGGAGGGGCCTGTATAGGTCACAGAAAAAAAAAGCAGAACTTTCAGGCCTGGAGTGGGGGTGGGGCAAAGAATGTTCATGGTACACAAAGTGTTCTGATTTGAGTTCTTTTTGGTTGTTGTTCTTTTTTTCAAGACAGGCGGTTTTTCTGTGTTGTCCTGACTGTCCTAGAACTCACTCTGTAGACCAGGCTAACCTGGAACTCAGAGTTCTGCCTCCTCTGCCTGGGATTAAAGGCCTGTGCCACACAATACACCAGCAATATGTTGTATTAACAATAAGAAGAGGTGAGTGTGTCTCTAGAAATCTGGAGGTTGTACTCTGGGTGGCTGATGAGGTTTGGGGACACTTGGAAGCCATTTCAGGCTATAGGGGCTGGTATTGTAAGCTTTTCCAGGAAGAAGGAGGGATGATGACAGGTTCACATGATGCTTTTCCTACAAAGACAACTTGGCCCAGGGGTTGAGGCAGCCCCCAACCCTCAGGCCACCTCCATGTTCTTTGGTTGTTGTTGGGGGGGGGTCCTGGAAAGGACTCAGGCTATTCTCTGTCCTTTCTTTATTAGTCCAAGTGGGTAGAGTTGGAGCAGAGATGTGACTGGAAGTGTCGGCCTAGTTTTGATGGACAGCTGCTGGAGAGGGATGCCACCTGCAGGGTAGCTCAGGAATGCATTGCTCCCAGAAGCTCTAACTTCTGCCCCCATGGCCTTGAAGCACCTGAGTCAGAGTTTGCAACTGAGATGCAAAGAGGCCAAAGAGGAGGATAGGCCCTGTGTAGGCCCCATAGCAAAAGCTGGGTGAGTGTCCTGGCGACTGAGGCAGTGTCCCTCCTCTAACCAGTGGAGTCCAGTGGCAACCATGAGCAATCTTCTCAACCTACCATGAGAGCAAGGCCGTCCAGCGGTGGCTGAGCCTTGCTGGCAACTATCATGCCCACTCTCGTAGGAGCTAGGACACCCAGGTATGGTCAAGCTCCTCTAGCTCCAAGGTTCTAGCCCCGCTGATTGTTTTGTTGGCTTTGAGGCTTAGCAGGATTCATGGAGTCAGCAGCACACTCTAAAGACTGGAGCTAATGCTGGCACCCCCTTCTATACAGTGCTCTAAAGCTCTTCCCTCCCAGACCTGTGCTAATTATCTGTTTTGTACAGCCCACCTCATATAATCTCCTTACCCATGCAAGCACAGCACCTATCTAGGAAGATTGTACATATCTCAAGTTCATTCGGCTCCGACTGAGGCTCAGGTGTATCCCTTAGCCTCGTCTGCAAAGCAGGTGCCATTTAGAGATACTCTCATTCCCATCTAGCCCTGTTGGTTACCAATAGGTGTCATATGTAGTTTGTAGAACAGTCTGGGCTGCAGGAGGAGGGCTTGTTAGTTATCACAGCCCACTTAGCCTGCTTCCTTCTGTGTCCTCCCTCAAAGGATTCCACACAAGATGTTCAAGTCTATAGCCACAAGCCTGGTTAGAGAGGGTGGGAGGTAAACACAGCAATTAGGGCCTCCTTCTATTACATGGATTATGTAGCCTGTTAACTGAGCCTCCCTCAGCTCCAGCTGTTTGGGAAGGAAGCACTGAGGATTCTTACCTATTCATTCCTCCCATGTGGGTGGGGGGCTTCTGGGCTTTGCTGGTGGTGGGGGAGGGAGGGGTGGAGGGTACAAGGTGCTTCGGACTTGCCTATAGCTGGGGAGTGCTAGTCAAGGGCTCCTTGTGCTCTATAAGGCCCTAGACACCATCATCTTGGGCCTACCAGCTCAACGCTAAGGCACCTTCCCAGGAAGCTACATGACCTTGTCCTGGAGACAGGACCTGGGAGCCAGTGAGGACCAGGAAGAGCAAGCCTCTGGGAACAACATGAGGATAATTGCTTCCTTGTGAGATACACAGAGCCAGCAAGCCTAGGCACGTCTACCCCAGGGGCCCTCCTTCCTGATGTGACACAACACAATGAGTTTTGCTGCAGTCTCCAAGGACCCCTGAGGAAACTGATGAACTGGCCACTCAGCTGAGCCAGGCTCTGCAGCCTTCAGAAGAAGAGTCCCTAGAGCTGTCAGGAGCTCTGCCTTGGTTGTCCTTCTCTTTAAATGTTTGCTTGTTGGCCAGGCGGTGACCACACCTTAGATCCCAGCACTCAGGAGGCAGAGACAGATGGATCTCTGTGAGTTTGAGGCCAGCCTGCTCTACAGAGTGAGTTCCAGGCTCCAAAGCTACAGAGAAACCCTGTCTCAACTGCTCCCAAAAGTTTACTTGTATTATTTTTAATCATGTGTGCCTATGTGTGGATATGTGTACATGAGCTCAGGTGCCCAGCGAGGCTTCAGATCCCCTGAGCTGAAATTTTGAGCAGTTGTGAGCCACCCACACACTAAGAATCAAAGTATGGTCAAGAAAAGCAATAATAATAATAATACATGCTCTTAACCACTGAGCCCCCTCTCTCCATTGATGTGGCATATAGTCCAGGGACTATGGATTCTGTACACACAGCCTCTTTGTAGAGAAAGGAAGAGAGATAGAAGCCAAACCAGCAGAATCAGGCAACCTCTCGGATATTTGCGGAGCTCTGGACCCCATGGTGGCAAATCTTGCAGAGTACAATTACCACTCAGAAACTGATGTTACACCAGTGTGGTTCATGCCTCCTCTCCATACAGGCAGAAGTTTAAGAATGTAATGTCAGAATCTCTTTGCTGCTCAGGCCCCAGTCTTTGCAGTAACTTTTCCTGTTTCACAGATGCTGATGGCATCCTACTGAGACAGTGAGTCTATATTTAACAGACTTCCTGGTGACAGGATCCCTAACCTCAAAAGTAAGTTCACTTCAAGTTGAATATTTCTCAGGGAAACATTCTGCTCCCCATCACCTTCCCTGATTCCTGCATAGGAGCTAGAGATCCTGGCTGCGAGCTCCTCCCCATCCTCAGGAAGGTTTAAGAACAGGCCTCTCTTGTGCTATGTGGGTTGACTCCTCTTTTTAGAGACTCCTCTTTGCTATTTGGCAAAGGTTACTAGGGAATTTATTGGAAGAGTTATTAATACCATGGACAGACAGATTGAGAAGCAACAGCATGCTAGGGTCTCCCAGGCGGGGTCAGACCCCAACACCAGAGACAGTTTCTCCTTGAGCCCCTCCACCTGAAACCTTTTAGGAGTAACATGGTCCTGTCCCCTGCCACCACCCCTTCTCCATCATCTGCTCCACTTCCATTGTCTAACGTTTCAGGGATGGTTGGTAGAAGGTAGCATTCAAATAATAGTGGATATGGATGACTGGTTCGCTTTTATGCTGTGATGGTCTTGGGTGATTGCCTCAATGAAGGGACATTATGAATGTTTTCAGGTTTGGGGCCATACAAATGAAGCTACTATAAAAACTATATAGGGGATTATGGGAAGTAAATTTTCATTCTTTTGAGACATGGTTCTGGACCATGTAGTAAGTATGTGTTCAAGAAGGGGCTTTCAATTTCAGGACAATAGACCATTATATCCTATCAGCAACATGTGGGAGCCCTTGGCAACAGGGCAATTGTTTTCAGTTTTATCCCTTCTGATTGATGTAGCAAGATGTCATTTTCTTAATGTACATCTCTAAATGGCAGTGATACTTATGAGAAACTTTTTTTAATGCCCGAGGTTATAAGCCTGACAGAGACCATATTCCTTGAGCCTCCCCCTTTTCCTTTATACTGATTAGCCAGTCACATTAAACTGTGCATGTAGTAGTTTCTTACTTCCAATTTATGGGCTGAAATATAGATGAAATATAGTCACCACCTATGTTAGGAATAAAAGACAGAGGCCATCTTGGCTGTGGGAGCTTGTTGTTATGATAAATCGTGAGGGCAGATTCCATGGCAGGCATGAGTGGAAGGGGGGGCACATGCCAGGCAGACAGAACTTAGTGAGAAGTTTTATTAGAAAGGGAAGGGGAGGTAGGAAAGAGAAAAGAGGTAAAGAGACATAGAGACAGAGAGGACAGAAGAGAAGAGGGAGACAGGAAAAGTCTTGTCTGTCCCACGGGAACAACAGCATACTGCCTGAGTGCGTTCTGCCAGGTTACAGGAGCTGGCCAGCATACTGCCTGAACCCTTACACTCGTTAGAAATAAGTTCTGGTCACAAAGAAAGAGACTTCCATTCTAACTAAAGTGTCTGGACAAGGCAAACTTCACTCCTGATCAAGAGGAGGTACTCAGAAAGAGTAAACTCATATCAGGACAGGAAATGGGCCACACATTTGGCTTTTATTCTAACTTAGGTGGTGGTTGTATTTTTTTTCTCCCGTTTTATTCGTTTGGCTAGTCTGGAAGGAAGTGGTGCACAGGAAATGGAGGAGGGGGAAAGGGATCACTGCTCCTGGGAGAAAAGGGTCATTGTTCCAGGTCATCAAACTCCTAGAATGGAGCAGTGGGCCTTTTCGAAAGTAAAAGTTCTGCTGAGTGGGGAGGATTAAACCACTTGCATAAAATCTTACAAAGTAGGGGAGATAAAGATTTTAATTCCTTGTCCTAAACACAAGTTCTATAGTATTTGATAGAATAAACTCATATTTGGTATTTCTTAGAGTTCATTAGCCTGGTGTGGCCCTGGTGCACAGAGAGTACGTTGCTGGGTTACTTTTGCTTTGTTCATGGGCTTCTTTGTGAGACACTAAGATTATTCTTTTATAACAATTTGGGTGTTTGGAACGAATCCCAGGATAAAAGTATCTTGGCAATGTGGGAAGGGCCAAGAAGATACTACAGAGACCAGGAATCTCTTGTGCATTTGACTAAGGTAGGGAAGGAAAAGGATGGCAAAGTACTCTAGTGAATAAGAAGCATCACTGACACAAAGCAAATGTGGAGCCCTGATCCAGAGCTCTGTAGTTATCCTTGGTGACTTCTGATAAACCCGACACCTTCCCGTGAGGGAATTGGTTGGCGATGGATAAAGCACTGGAAATCAGAGGGCAAGAAACCTCCATTATGGGGCAGTAGGTGTTACTGACAGTTTAACTCATACAAAGCCAAGTAGGCCCAGAGGCTCCCCGACCCTATTCAGCATTCACAATCTGATTTCTACTCATCTCTTTCTCCTGTGGGACAAAATGGTGCCAACGTCACCTTCTGCTTCCCAGTTTCTACATGTGCTCCCAGAGCAACAGCACCATCTATGGGTGTTAGGTACATCCCCTCTTCCTTCCTTCCTTCCTTCCTTCCTCCCTTCCTTCCTTCCTTCCTTCCTTCCTTCCCTCTCTCTCTCTCTGTCTTTGTAATTTTTATTTTATTTATTTATTTATTTTTGTTTCAAGACAGGTTTCTCTGTAGTTCTGGCTGTCCTAGGATAGATCAGTCTGGCCTAAAACTCACAAAGATCTACCTGCCTCTGCCTCTGAGTGCTGGCATTATGGGTGTGTACCAGCCAACACTGCCTGGCTCTCTCATTCCTTTGGCTTTCCTGGGTCCCCTTTCTCAGAAACAGCTTGTTTCTAGGAGTTGAGGGGCAGTCAAAACAAGATCCAGACACATCACTCACAATTATAATTTGTGTAAGACACAAGAACTCATCTTTTTTGGTTTGAAACCATCGACTGTTTTCCTGTTTCTTTGCTTTTTTCAGGCCTACATGCCGAAGCCATAGGTAACTGTCTCCATGCTAATACAAGCCAATATCTTTTTTCTTTTCTTTTCTTTTTTCTTTTTCTTTTTTTTTTTTTTTTAAAGGAAAGGTGGTAACTGTCTGAATTTAATCTACAATATGCATGGATATTCCAAGGACTTGTGCCCTAATAGGGAATGGGCTCATTTTATCATAGAGCTGAGTTCGCCATAAGCAAAAGGTAATCATGTTGTTTTGTTGATATCTTGTCTGGTGACATCATTAAGATGGAGACAAATATATAGTTTGCTCACTGTAAGGATTCAGGCATTATGCTGGTCTGCCCCCGTCACCTGGCAGAATGCATTCAGGCCGTACCCTGGACAGCCCAGGGTCCTATGACTGCTAAGTCAGAGCATAGTCTGCATACAGGTGCAAAGATTTCTTTAAGAGGCGCACTCTGCCCACCTCCCCGTTTTTTCTTTTCACCATCTCTCTGAAGAGGCAGACAGACCCCTGTCTGTTCTGTCTCCCCCACCCCTTCTCTCTGCCCTCTTTTCTTTCTCTCTTTTTCTTCTCTCCCCACTTCCCACTCCCTTCCCAATAAAACTTCCTTCCCATGTAAGTTTTTCCTGATGGAATGTTTGTCCCCCACCACGGGATCCGACAGGGTCCCACCATTTTGCTTTGTGAACGGCATCAGGATGTCAGTAACCAGCTGGGCAGTGGTAGCAAACACCTTTAATCCTAGCACTTGGGAGGCAGGGGCAGACGGATTTCAGAGTTTGAAGTGGCCTGGACTACAGAGTGAGTTCCAGGTCAGCCAAGGCTACACAGAGAAACCCTGTCTTGAAAAACAAACACACAGGAATTTAAAATGATGTCATTATGTCACCATTTTCTTGGTTAATCCACTACATGGCTTCCCAATGCCACTGAACCTCCCGGGATCACTACACCCCTAGAATTTCAAACATCACAACCATTTAGTCACATGTCCTGGTTTTCTTTTCTCAAGTATTTTCTTTTTGATTTTCACCTTCCGGGATAGCTAATAGCATCATGGAAAAGGGAGACCAAACTGATAAACTAATGCCACTTGGAGAGAGGGGAACCACAAAGCAAAGACAGTGCTGTACACTGAGACAGGCTGAGCACACTACACTTGAGCCAAGAAGACCCCCACTGAGAAAAGACCCCCCCCCCACAGAAACTGACGGAACTTGTTGGAAAACCAGACAGTAGCTGACGAGTCTCTAAAACTAGGCATTAAAAAGGCAGACAGGTACCCTCTGATGTGTCATATTGAACTCTCCTCCCAGTACTACCCCCAGCCTGCTGTTGTATGCTTTGGTATTGCATTTGCCAAGTCTTGAGAAGCTTGGGTCCCGGAACCCTGGCCAAGGGCAGTGAAAAAATGGAGGACAGACACAGGTACAGAGGCAAGTAGTCTTAGGCTATAAACATCCTTCAGGATGAAGCTGCAGTTGCTAATCTTTGCATATATTGATCAATCACCTATAAACACTCATACTCAGACTCCCAAGAAAAGTTATGCATTTCTCTTGAGCTTGTCCCATATGGATAATGGCTTTATAATTCTTCCGTGGTTCTGAGGGTTGGGTGTCCTCAACATGGTTGTATCCATGTTAACATACACATTTACTTATGGCTTCCTCTAAACCCTAAATCCCCTCATTGTATTCACTGTTAGAGTTATAGTTGTATTTCCATTCTTTCCTTCTCAATTTAGACTAACTCAGTGTCAATCCCACCCAAAATACACTAAAACACAAAAAGATATAATTTACTTTTAACAAGGTTTTATTAATATTCTAACTCCTTATCCTGACCACTGAAGCATTTTGGCATTTATGTGACTAAACTAATTTATCTCTAACAGTTTTGATGACTTCCTTCTTTTTCTCTGTGGAACCAAGGGTTATACCATTAGATATGACTCCAATATTATATACTTTTGTCCCCATTCCCATTCTGCCATAGGACACATTCTAAGCAAACTGGATGCACGTCTCTCTTGTACAGGGTATGCAGATGCCCTTTTGGTAGAATTGTGGGGGGCACGCTAAATCTGTGGTGACATATATCTTAGTTATTTTTCTATTGCTGTGAAGAGACACGAGGAAACATAAATAAGCATTTAATTGAGTTGCTGAGTCCATAATCACCATTGCACAGAGCTAGGAAATAGACAGGCAGGCATGGCACTGGAGCCATAACCAAAAGTTTATATGTTGAGACAATAATTGGGAGGCAGAGAGAGGAGACAGACAGACAGACAGACACACACACACACACACAGAGAGAGAGAGAGAGAGAGAGAGAGAGAGAGAGAGAGAGAGAGAGAGAGAGAGAGAGAAACTAAGTAGAAACTGAATGAAAATGAGGACATGGTAGAGAAGGTTTTTATTGTAGATATGAGAGAGTACAGCCAGAGGCATCTGTAAGAATCCAGAACAGGGAGAGAAAGTAGTGGATGAACTAGCATTCATTCTCCAGCCACACTGAGGAGAGCAGAGCAGGCTGGGGTTTCAGTCTGAGGTTTGGTGGAGCCAGGATCGCCTGTCAGTCTGAGATAGAGGTAAGAGTTAGTGGCTGTCTGCTTTGCTTTTCTGATCTTCAGCTTGAAGCTTGAACCTTAATATCAGTCTCTGGGTCTTTTATATATTTATTTATATTTATTTTTGTGCTACAGTTCAGTAGGACGAAGAAGTTTTATGGTTGTCGCCTTAGTTGGTTTATACCATAGGGCCATTGTAATCAAGATGGAGGTGAAGTTACATAGCATGTACTTTTTAAAACTTTTTTTTTTTGGGGGGGGGGGGGAGGATTGAAATAGGGTCTCTTTGTGTAGCCTTGGCTGTCTGAAAACTAGCTCTGTAGACCAGGCTGGCCTCTGACTCATAAAGATCCACCTGCCTCTGTTTCCCAATTACTGGGATTAAAGAGTGCACCACCATCGCCTGGCACATGTGCTTTGTTTTTAAGCTCAGTAAAGGTGGTTGCCAACCACATGTTTGCTTCCATCCTCATGAGACCATTAGCCAAGATGGAGGAGAGACACATGGTTGCAATTTTTAAATTCCTATTTTCCTAAACAAGAGTTGAATCACATATAACATGTTAAAGAAAATTAAGATTACCTGTTTCCCAGCTGTAATTTTTTTCTTTTCTCCCCCAGCATAATATTTTTATCAATTATTTGGAAATTTCATACAATGCACAATGATCACGCTTACTACCCATTCCTCCCAGGTCCACCCTCCTTCTTTGGTACCTTCCAAAACAAACAAACAAACAAACAAAAAAAAAAAAAAAACACCAAGTCCATTTGTGTTGCCCATGTAGTCATTGGAGTATGCTCAGACTCCCAATAACTCCCTTAACTCAAACTCCCTTAACTCAGACTCCCTTAACTCAAACTCCTCACCTCCCCCAGCCCCCTCCACCTGCCAGAAGCCATCAACTGTGAAGAGCTATGCCTCAAAATGTTTATCACAGCTTTTAAGGACTCTCTTCAGTATCTTCCTATCTGGACTATTTCTTTTGGGGGGAGATGGAAGTTTGTCATAGTGTTGTGGGGTCCAAGGGTCAAATCAACCAAAGCTGGTACAAGAGTCCAGTTGGGGACAAAAAAAACAGACTCAGGAGCTGACTGTTTCCCCAAACGTTCATTTCAGCAAGTATTTAAGGAGAAAAACCACAAGCATCTGTGCCAAGTTACAGTTACATTTTTCACCAATCAGGATTCAGGGATAGGGTACTTTCCTAGGAGCATTTCCCTGTGGTACGATTTTCTTGTCCTCATTGGTTGGTTTACTCAGTTGTGGTGAGGCAACTTGCCTAGCATTCATGTCTCAACTTGCCAACCAGGATGCCAGTTACCCAGGGAGATCTGGGGAAGTCTTGGGAACTTACACTTTATTTGACCTTCATTCAAAATGGAATTCTATCCAAAATGGCTTCAGTTTGGTTTTTCTTACAATGAAAGCCTTCAATGTCTCCCATTCTCAGTCATGAGTCTGAGTCATTGATACTATTGCAAAAGAAGCTTCCTTGTTTATAGCAGCTGATGGCAGCCCAGACCATGGATATCAACCTGGACCCAGGTAGCAGTATGGGTCACTGATATCAACATGGTCTGTGGTGGTAGCCCTGATTACAGACCTCATCATGGGCCACGGACATCAACATGGCCTCCAGCAGCAGCAGGGAGCACCAAAGTCTTTGGAGGAGGCTTAATCCAGAAAATGAACCATTTTTCATCTTGGATATCTTGTTGTTTAGAGTCCAGGTGACCAGACAGTTGGGCAGCGTGTCTGAGGGCAGGACCTGTACACTACCCTGCCCTTGGTGCTAGGTGCCCTGGGCACAACCATCATGTTTGCAGCCCGAGGCCAGCACAGCACGGTGAGCAGCTGTAGTGAGTCTATGTCACAGCCCAGGCCTGTGAGCCTAGCATCTAAGGTAGATTAGCTATTGGCCCAAACTTCTGGGCTGGCCCTACTTGGCAATGGCACGCTCTTGTTGCGTTCCCATATCTGTCCCTGTTGCTGCGTCTCTATTTCCACTTTTCTCAAACTTTTGAGCACTGCTCTGTTCTGCCATATATTTTTTCAATTTCATGAAACTACTTTTTAAGAGTTCCCATTAGAACTACCTTATTTTTAGTTGGAGATGCTGTGGGTATAGGTGTCATGTTTCATCTCAAAGCCACCATGGGTCTCCCAAGCTCCCTAGGGCCCCTTGGATACTGGCAACTGCCTCCATCTCAAATCATCTTTCCCCACTACATATATATTTTTAAACTATCAATCTTTTGTTATAAGTTTTATGCTAACTTTTTATTACAAATTTTACAGATTTTTTTTTTTTAGCTATGCCCAATGAACTTACAAATCCTGAGATAGTTTACAGTAGAGAGCAACGAAATTGTAGAGATAATAGATTTTTAAGGCCAGGCAGTGGTGGTGCACACCTTTAATCCCAGCACTTGGGAGGCAGAGGCAGGCAGATCTCTGTGAGTTTGAGGCCAGCCTGATCTACAGAGTGAGTTCCAGGACAGCCAGGGCTGTTACAAGGGAAAACAGTGTCTCAAAAAAAAAAAACAATAAAAGGAGCAGAAAGTAGAAAAACCTTAAAGAAAGACTTTTGGAAGTATGGAGAAGAGAAAGTTTAGATACAATAGGTTTGGGGATCATTTGTTTGTGCAATGGCATCAGCTGTTACCATATGAAAGAATTTAAATATCAAGTGTTCAGTCTTTGGCCATTGAACTGTACTGAAGCCAAGCCGTTTTCGATAACAACAAAGTTTTCATGAAATCTCAGAGTCTGAAGAAGAAGAAAGGAGAAAGGGTCCCAAAATGATCTCTGCTGTTTCCCATTAGATCTAAGAAGGAGCTGAGAGACAAAGGACAGGGTCACTGTGAGGGACAGGGTCATGAGGGGGGTGACCCCCAGAGGAGGATTTTAATGTTGTAGCTGCCCAAAGGCCGTAAGCAGAAGACAGAGCAGGCAGCTCCCAAGAGTTGTCTTTTGACCCCACAGGGCTTAGAGAAGCTGGCAGACTTCCAGGAGGGAGCTAAGAGGGAGCAGAGTCAACACAAGTGTAGGCCCAAGAAGGTATAGCCAATAGAATAGAGAGGTAAGTGTCTTAGTAGTCAGATGCCTACAAGGGTGTAACAGGCAGGAGAAATGGAGAGATGCCCAGGTGACAGGTGCCTGTGGAGGGTGCAGCAGGCTCCAGGAGCCAGAGAGACTGAGAGATCCTTGACAAGATGCTTGACATAGCAGAGTCCAGGAGCCAGAGAGGCAGTCACCTAGTAGATGAGGAAAGGTGATAGGTGATAGTACGTTGGAGAGAAGAAGCAGCTGAAGATGTGGACTCTAAAATTAGGAGTCAAAATTGATGGGTGGCAGAAGCCAACAGAAACAAATGATCCATTCATACCTTAGGACAGCCAAATCAACAACTTGGTTTGGTTGGGAGAGAGGTGAGTCTTGGAAGGAGGCACACATATGCCCACTCCATAGTTTCGAGCACTAGATGAGTGAAAAGGGGCATGCCTGCTCCAAGTATGGTTGAGGTTTTATTGTAATTATGAGAGTATGGACAGAGATATCTAGAAGAGTCTAGACTGAACCAGACTCTGAGAGGAGTGAGTGGGGAGAGATAGAAACTTACCATCTTGGCCATGGCTCTCTTGATCTTGCACTCTGGCCCATGGCCAAATAAATGGCAGTTTTATATAGCAGTGAGAAGCTGGGGAAGGGGAAGTTAAGCCCAGCCTCTGGGCTGGAGAGGATTAGAGTAGGGGGTGGTATGAGAAGTGCTGGGAGGAGCCACGGGTGCCGAGAGAACCTAGAAGCCAAGCACTTTAGCATACTAATAAGTGCCACAGTTAGTCAACTGTCATGAGAATTTTGGGACCTGACAGAAATGTCGTGGGTTTTTGAAACCTCAAAGTTCACCTTACAGTGACACACCTCCTGCAACAAGGCCACACCTCATAACCTAAACAGCTCGCACATCCCAGCCTAAAGGGTCCATTCTCATTCAAATTCCCACAGTGCATTTGGAACCACCCAGCCTTTGAGAGAGGACATGTGAGTCCTCAACAGAATGGAGACAGGAATAAATTTTATCTGTGACTTTAAGGCCACACCAGTGTGCCAGAAAAAAGCTCCTCTCACACGTGGACATTTCTCTCTGACAAGTCTTTCGGTCTGCTTAGTTGCCCCAGATTGGAAATCTTGTCACCACTACATTTGCTATCTCTGCTCCCATTGTCCTCAGCTCCTTCCTTGCCTCCCCTTCAGAGCTTTGCTTCTGCAGGTTTCCACTCCCTCCTGGGCCCATATGATATTGGAATCCTCCCTTGGTCGGTATTTCTGCTTGCGAACCTTGTCCCTCATGGCTACACTGTCCTCTGTCTCTCAACTCCCTCTAGGACCTAATTGGAACCATCCATCCCACAACATTTGTTTTGTGACTCTTTCTTCTTTTCTTTGCAGACTCAGTTTCTTCCCTGGACTCAGAGATTTCATTAAAACCTCACTATATTACTGCAAATGATTTGGCCTCACTATATTACTGCAAATGATTTGGCCTTAGTACAGATTAATCAATGGTCAAATGGATACTTGATTTTCAAATTCTTTTATATGGTAAAAACTTCTGTCACTGCACAAACAAATGACCCCCAAAATCTTTTATATCTAAGCTTTCTCTGCTCTACACTCCCAAAATTCTCTTATCTCTAAGCTTTTTCTACTTTCCACTCTTCAAAATCTTTTGCCTCCACATTTCTCTGTGCTCAGCTGTCTCGAAATCTTTTAAGACTATTATGTAAACTCTTTCCCTCAAGATTTGTAAATTCATTGGATGTGGTTAAAGAATCTGTAAAAATCTGTAACAAAAAGTTAGTCTAAAACTTGTAACAAAAAGCTGGGCACCTTTAATCCCAGCACTCTGGAAGCAGGGGCAGATGGATTTCTGTGGGTTCATGGCTAGCCTAGGCTACAAAGTGAGTTCCGGGACAACCAGAGCTATTACACAGAGAAACTCTTTCTTGAAAAACAATAACAACAAACAACTGGTAACAAAAGGCTGATAGTTTAAAAATCTGTGCAAAAGTGTATCTAAAATATTACGAGTTGCCCCCACCCCAACCCGCAGGCCTGTTCCCACTGCCCCAAATAACACACAGAGACACCGTAAGACACTGTATTAGATATAAAGCTGTTGTTCTGTTACTAGCACTTCTTATTGGCTAGCTCTGTCTTAAATATTAACCCATTTCTATCAATCTAAGTATTTCCACGTGGTCTTATCTTACCAGACAGAGGATCTACCCTGTTGGTCCTACATGTTGAACCTCCTTCTATCTCTTGCCGAATCCTCCTTCTCTCCTAGTCCCACCTATCTTGCTTTCCTATTGGCCAACAGTGCTTTATTCATTAACCAATACGAGAAACATATTTATAGAATGACATCTTCCATCATCTCCTCTTTTATGTCTAAAATAAAAAGAAGGGTTTTAACCTTAACATAGCAAAATCTTAACAATTATCAAATAAGAACCACAGTTAACAATATGTAGTTCATTAACATTTAGCAAGATTTAAAGAAAATATTCCATCATCTATCCTGTCTTTGTGAGTCTAAAGTTCTATGTGTAACTTATCTTTAATCCTAACTAAGGAAAACTATAACCATAACTATCTATCTTAAACTCCTTCAAAAACCACAGAAGGATAATATGTAAACTCTAAAAACAACAGGGACTTTTGTCTCTTTTTATATTTATGGTTTTGAATCTAGTCTTTAACAGATGAGCCATCTCCCTAGCCCTTGCCTCTTTTTATAAACTTAAAAATTAATGTAAGCTTCAGAGAGTCTCCAGTTGGATACACCTGTCATAGGTCAAAAGGACTCCTGTCGATCAACAGTCTAAGCCTTCCACCCTACTACCTATCCTTGAGGGTGCGCCCCACTTTTCCAGGGTCTTGGGACTCATCCTCTTCTTCAACTACCAGGATCATGGGCCTGGAAGATTCAAGTGTACACCCAAGATAAAGATTTTCCCCTAAGCTCCTTAACTTTACCTTCTGTCCCTAGTCTATATCTGGCCAGGAAAATTTCAAATGAACTCCAGATTGCAAACTGCTCTAAAACTGCCTCCAAAATGCCAGCCCTAAGTGCTTCTGACAGTTTCCAACCATCCTGAGCCTCTGCACCCCGGTTGCTCCCAAACAGCCTGTACTTTACTTCAGTGGTTCTGAAGAACCTGGCACCAAGTGAAACAGGTGTTCCCTAGCCCACACTTCTCTCCATTCAGTTTTGACCAACATTCCAGCCTTCCTGCTACCCCCAACAGGGATGCCCCAATTTGAGCTAAGAAGCCATTGCAGAAGAGATTACATTGCTCATCATCAACGACAAGGTTGGAATGTCAGATCCCAAAGTAACCTGGGGCAAGACTTACTCAGTGCCCATGGATCCTCTCAGCTCTTTTTATCCTGCTCTCTACTGTAAACCATCCCAGCGGATGGGCTTTACTTTCCTTATATGGGATGTCCTCCTGTATGCTGCAAACATGCATTGCTTTTATTGGTTGATGAATAAAGACAAAATATAACTAGGGAGGAATTCCAAACAAAGATAAGAAGAGAAGGCAGGCAGTGTCGGAGAGATGCATCGTAGGTGCGGAAGGAGTAACATCCTAAGCCATCACTGGTAAGTCATAGCCTTGTGGCAATACACAGATTAATAGGAATGGGTTAATTTAATTGTGAGAGCTAGTCAGTATATGCCTGAGCCACTGGCCAAACAATTGTTATTGATATTAAGCCTCAGAATGTTATTTCATAATTGACTGTGGGGACCCAAGAACAGGAAAGAAACTGGTCTGGGAGACTGAGCAGAACATGGAAAAGCATCCAGCTACATCTGGCACTCAACGTGGGACAAGAATTTCCACATGAAACCTGACAAAAGCTTAAAAAGAGAGTCTAAACACAAAACAACAAAGTCAAACACGTTTCTTGGTAATAGCATTTTCTTGGATGGGCTCTGTTTGCTAGAGGCAAGCAAAGGCAAGCACCTTCTGGTTTGTGCTGGTGGTAGCAAGGCTCTTGTGGGAGGTTCTACTACAGAGCATTTGTGTTCTACAAGTTACTTGGCAGATTTAACTTTTACTCATACAAAAAAATAAATTGTGGGCTGGCTGCTCAAATTCCTGGTAAGCAGGACCCCCAGCACGCCAGCCACTCTAGTCCTAGCCAAGCCCACCTACCATTTAAAAAAACTCTTCTGGTCAAACAATGATTACAGATACACAATAAAAACAGATTCAGACAAAAAGATCTCTAAATGGGTCATAGTATGTTTAATAAATGTACATAGCCTTGAGAGAAAAAAATAGAGGATAGGCAGAGCCATAGATAAAAATAATTCAACAATAATAAACTAAGGCCCTTAAAAGACAAAAAAAAAATATAAAACATTATAACTGGCCATGTAAAAATAAAAATACATAAAGAGTCTGGAGTATGTATATTATGTTTTCTTTAAATTTTCTGATGGTTCATGAAATTAATACAGAGAGACATTTGATTGTACAGGCTGCTAAGCTAAACCAACATGTATATTTTAAAGGTATCGTGACTACAAAATTTAAGTCTAAAGACATGTTTCTTTGAAAAAGAGGTTCTACTTTTGTTTCCATAGAGGATAAAAAATGATGGATTCCTTCCAGGCTAATGTGGTTCAAAGCAATGGCCCAGGTGATTCAACATTCATGACAGCTTCAAGACTGCTGGCTGAGGGCTGGAGAGATAGCTCAGTGGTTAAGAACACTAATTGGTCTTCCAGAGGTTCTGAGTTCAATTTCCAGCAGCTGCATGATGGCTCACAATCATCTGTAATGAGATCTGATGCCCTCTTTGGTCTTGGAAGGATATGTGCAGACAGAATACTATATTCATAATAAATGAATACATCTTAAAAACAAAACTAAAAACTGCTGACTGAGACGGATCAACCACACAGGATACTCCATCAAAGACCTGATTACCAACACTCCCAACCAACAGAAAATAGTATAAAAAAACTATAACCAAATTCCCAAAATTATTGTTTATAAATATTTGGTTTCATTTAAATGAGGTTGATTATAAATGGTTGATGATCACAGTCAATCTCTTTTTTTAAAAAAGGAGATATGAAATAGAAATGAATACATTGGTATGGATTTTGGTTTATTGACACAAATTTAATGTCAATTTTGTTATATGTATATTTCTACTCTTATTTAAGGTGTTGTGTTTACACAGTTCATTAAAAATGTAATGCATAGTTAAGAAATACAAATTAATAGTCATTTATGATAATCATATTTCAGATTGATAGATATTCTTTAAACCTTTCAAAGACCTATAGAATATGACATTTAAAATGGTTGTTAACGTAGCGCTTTTCATGACAATGAGACACATCTACTCCTGGCAGCACCAGTTACTGCAAAGAGGATGATGGACAAGACTAGCCATTTGGGCAAGAAACTGCTCTTGCCTATACTGCTTGACCTTATGTTGTACAGGACCCACAGGAAAGTAACTGCTGAACTTGCCAAGGGATGGGATGGTCCTTCAGGGTTCCTGCTTCATAGAGGAAACTGTCAGACATTCTGCAGGACACAGAAAAAAGCAACTTTTCAGTACAAGACAAAACAGATCTTCAAATTTCCTGCCTTTTAAAAAAATCCCCCAGCATTACAGAAGAACTTTGGATGACTATCCAGGGAGCCAGATGTCTATGTCAATTCTAGAGTTTTGGAATTGCTTACAATGCACTTCCTGTTTACTTAGGTAATATTATATCCTTCTGGGGTCTTTGCTGGAGTTTGAAACAGATAGTTACAGTTTTCTAGATATGATTTTAAAAATTAGATATAAAACTTTAGACTCACAAAAATAAGGTAGGTGATAGAGTATTTTAATTTGGCAAATACAAATAGACTAAATATTGTAACCATAATTCTTGCTTGGTAACTGTCTTGTTATACATAATTTTACTATGTTACACTTAAAACCTCCCTTTTTATTTAGACAGAAAGGGGGAGATGATGTGACATGACTTTCTATATGCTGTGAATATGTGTTGCTTGTAAAACAACAAAATAAAAGACCCAGAGTCTGATATTGGGGTTCAAGTTTCAAGATGAAGATCAGAGAAGCAAAGCAACCGAGCCAGTAGATCTTACCTCTACCCAAATGAATGACAATCCTGTCTCCAGGAATCCTCAGAGGCAAAAGGCTCTCAGACCCTGTCTCTTCCTCATATTCCTTCCTCTACCCAACCATATCCTCTTGTCTCCTCCTCCCTAGCGCCGGTATTAAAGGCATGTGATCCCAAATGCTGAGATTACCTTTGTGAGAGCTGTTTCTTTTAGGATTGAATCAATTTAGTGTAGTCTGTGTGGCCTTGAACTAAGAGAAATCAGTCTACCTCTTAATCTTGAGTCCTAGGATGAACGGTGTGGACCACCACCTCCTGGCTTCTGGCTGCTGGCATTAAAGGTGTGTATCACCACTGCCTGATCTCTATAGCTTGGGGCTTTTGCTTTCTGAATTCTCAGACAAGCTTTAATAAACCATAAGTATCATCACACCCATATGGTAGAAAGAGAGAGTTGACTTCTGTAAGTTTTCTTCTGATATTTGCATGGTTTTTGGCATGCTATTTGTGCTCACTTGTATGTTTAGATAAACAAACACACAACAAAGAAAACTCTATACCAAAAAGGATAGAAGGAATTCTCTATCTGATGAAAATTCTACTTTGAAACACAGGGTAAGGGACAGATCAGAGTCCCTAGTGAGGGCTCCAAAGTTATGTTTTGGTTTTTTTTAATTTAATTTAATATTTTTATTTAGAGACTTTTACTGGTCTTTACCAGCATTCTGGTTTTGTTCCCAGGGTGTACTGAAATAAAAAACAAGCAAACACACAAAAAACCACAAACACATCCAAATCATGGGTTTGTGGTATATTCTTGACATACCAGAACTCAAAATTCAAAACATTACACACATAAAATAAAATCATCACCCTGTGACAACAAGAATCATGTTAATATACAATCTATTGTATTGTAGGAATGGCAGTATTGTAGGCACAGTTCTGAATTTCAGAGTCCCCAGTTAAGTGCTGAGGCACTTGTAAAAACAAGGACCAAGAGCTGAACCGGGTATACATGGTTAGAAATAGAGGTCGTTTGTTAAGAAAAGAAAAGCACTCCTGAAAATGAAAGTAGCTACTGAGCAAAAGAAAAAGTATGGACTTATAAATGGATCCAGGGATGAAGAGATGGCTTAGGGATAGATAGAACACTGTATACATAATAAATAAATAAATCTTAAAAAAAGAAAAAGTGCAGGTCCACACTGAATGTGGTGGCACATACCTTTAATCCTAGCACTTGGAGACAAAGGCAGAAGGATCTCTGTGGAAAGAGAGTTTCTTAGTCTCGGCTGGGTCCCGCTGCTCTTGATCTATAGAGCTAGTCACACACACACACACACACACACACACACACACACACACACACACACACACACACACTGATGTAAAGAGAGGTTCTTTGTCCCGGCTGGGTCCCGCTGCCCTTGAGAACTCTAAATAAACACACAAGACTTATATTAATTATAAAACTGTTGGCTAGTGGCTTGGGCTTCTTATTGGCTTGCTCTATGTTAATTATTAACCCATTTCTATTAATCTATATATTTCTACATGGTCTTGGCTTACAAGAGACCACTTAATATGTCCTCTCTTCCCTGTCTGCCTATATTTCCCAGAATTTCTCCTTGTCTCCTAGTCCCGCCTATCTTTTTGCCTCATTGGCCACAGTATTTTATTCATCAACCAATAAGAGAAGCATAAATACAGAAGGATATTCCTCCCCCCCCCCATCAAAGTACAGACCCACAAGCCTCAAAATCCTTAACCCTTTATAGCTGTTTTTCTTTCTTTCTTTCCTTCTGAGACAGGGTTTCTCTGTGGCTTTGGAGCCTGTAGTGGAACTCACTTTGTAGACCAGGCTGGTTTCAAACTCACAGAGATCTGCCTGCCTCTGCCTCTGCCTCTGCCTCTGCCTCTGCCTCTGCCTCTGGAGTGCTGGAGGATTAAAGGTGTGCACCTCCACCACCACCCTGCCACCTTTATAATTCTTTTACATAGCTCTTGCCTCTTCCACAGTCTTCCCCACACCCTGGCCCCACATATGTTGTATGACTAACTAGATGGATAAAAGTACTCAGAACTACCTCTAAGATAATTCTTGGAGAGAAAAGACATCACCAGCTGCCACAGAAGTCCTAGAGACACCCAGGGATTTGAAACTCAAGTGAATGATGACCTTTTCCAAGGCTAAAGCTTATTTTCATAAAAATTTTTGATATTTATACCTTGAACAAAAATACTGAGACAGCACCTATAAGCAATCATAGGGCTCATATTGGGTGACCAACAGACAGGTCATGGGAAAATTGAGCAACTGTGAACGCAAATCTCTGAGCAGACACCCAGGGTAATGTAGAAAGCCCAGATTTAAGAAAAACCAAAGAGTGCTCTCTTTGGAAGGGCTGACCAATCAAATCATCCCAGAGTGAAGGGATTGGGGGGGGGGCGGGTGCTGTGGGAGGAGGGGCACTAGTCACCTATGTCTCATCCCCTCATAGTCACTGGCGTAGCCAGCTTTCAACAGATGTCAAGTCTCTGGTGAGCACACACACACACACACACACACACACACACACACACACACACACACACACACACACACACACAACCCTCTCAAGGACATCTGTTCTTTAAAAAACATGTGAGAAATACTAGAGATCCTGGGGTAGCCCAGAGGAAGAATCCAAAACCACACAAGCAGAAATCCTGCCTGTCCTCATGTCACTCATCTGAGAAGAATACAGCCCACTTTACCACCACAGTGGTCACTGCATCTAGCCAAGAAGGTCAGCAATTCTAACTCTGAATTCTTAGAGCCGCTGAGTCTTAGAGCAGAGTTCCGGGGAAGAGGTAAATAGAGATGTCGCGAAGAATGCTGACTTGTTTGACCGGCTCTACTAGATCAGAGAAACTGAGGTCACGTCAGTGAGGGAAGCCTGGTTCAGAGCTAGGGCGTGGCAGCGACACTGTACTGCAGACAGCTCCAGAGCAGGGTGAATAACCAGTCCCGATGCAGGCACAGAACAAAGCCAGACGCTCTGTAACCTTTATTCAAAACCGGCCGTTGTGCTGTCTGCAGGTGCTGCCTAGTGGTCCAACCCCACTTCAGAGAAAACGTAACTTGCTGGACTGAAAAAAGCACATTTCCTTCTCCTTGTGTCAAGGTGGTGCGAACAAGGAGTTTTTAGGATAGCTTCCGTTAAGAAATCCAGCTGCCTGAGTCCTGTAAATTGAGAGATCAGGAGACCAGGTACCAGAGACAGATTCCTAAGTGTTCCCTGCGGTGACCTCAGACGCCCCATGCTTTTTAGCTCAGAATTGGTGTGGCCTCCCACTTGAGAGGGACAGGAGTCCAAATCTCCAAGCAACCACCAAAATAAAATAGAAAACCCAGATTTTTACAAAAAAAAAAAAAAAAAAAAAAAAGAAAAGAAAAGAAAAGAAAAGAAAAGAAAAAAAAGAAAAAGAAAGAAGAAAAAAAGAAGAAAGAAAGGGGGGAAAAAAGCTTAATTTGAATTCTGTACGTATTTACTTTGAAATGGGGCTGGCCAATCAAATCATATTTTTAAGTGAGTTTGAAGTACATTCGCCCCATCTCCATCACAACTTAGGGATAGTTAAATATTTCATAAGCTACCGTGGCTTTGAGTGGAAGATCTGAGATCTTTTCAGATCCTCGGGGGCGAGTCGGCAAGGCACTCAGAAGTCACAACTCCTACCCAACCTGCCCAGAGCCAGACCAGGCACCGATTGCCCGCCGCTAGGGACATTGGGGGATGTAGTCGTCTACTCCCGCCCCCATCTTTCCCTCCCGTCTCCCGGTCCCCCCCCCCCGTTTCCCCCAGTAAAGTCTCAGACAATATTTCCCAATCAGTGCTCCGAGAACAACCCGGCTTCCTGGAAGGAGTTCCGGACGAACACTCTTGGGTGAGGGGCCGCTAGGAGTTGTAGTTTTTTGTGCAAAGCGACACCCGCCGACGCCTGGGCGGGGGTGGACCAGAGACTACAAGTCCCAGGGGGCGCTCGCGGGGCGTTCGCTGGGCGGCCGGTACGAAAGAGGAACCCGCCTGCCTGGTGTATGGTGAGTGAGGGCCCTGGTCTGACCCAGGTGGCTGCAGCAACAACGCGATAAAGGCGGCGGGGCTCCGGGTAGCTCAGACTCCTGGACTCGCCCAAGACCCAGCGGAACAGTGCCCAGCCTGTCTCGCTGCCTTTTTGTCAGTGATGCGGCAGCACGGGAGGAGCCGGGAGCGGAGCGTGGTGATTGCTCGAATGGACAGATAGAGGGGCGGGGGAGGCCCCGGGGAATGGACCGCAGGCAGCACAGGGGTGCGCTGGAGCGGAGCAGGACGTGGGAGATGTGGGTCTTCCGTTGGTCTGCTGGTGTCAGGAAACGGTCGAGGTCCTGCCACGGGATGTGGTCTTCTTGAGGACTTTGCTGTGCGTATTAGTATGTCAGTGTGATACATTTCCTACCGCATTTCGGCCTTTGGCCTTTGCAGTTTCTCCCCGCAACTCTATTCAGTGATTTCTTGATTCAGTAGGTCTATTAAAGATATCAAACTTGGCCCGGTATTTTGTTTTTGTTGATTTGAGACAGGGTCTGGCCATGTATCCCCTGCCGTCCTCAAACTTGTGATCATCCTGCTTCTAGTGGCCCATAATCTTGTTGTTGGTATTTCTTAGTATTACTATAGTGTACATAGAAGACAAAACGGAAGTTTGTTTTTTTTTTTCTGTTTTTTTCCCCCTTGGCGGTGCTATGTGTGGGGCCCAGGGGTGTGGGTGGAGGAATTAACTCTAGGGCCTCTCACATTTTAGGCCCTTGTTCTTCATTTATAGCCTCTGGTTTTTCTCTATCATAAATCCTGCAGAAAGCCATGGCTTGGGTTTCCCAGGTTGATCCAGATTGATGGAGTGTGCACTTGATAGTTAAGAGCCACACAATTTGAGTACCTGTTTATTTGTACTAACCCCGAAGCTTGTAGACGGAACCAAAGGCCTGGATTATGCAGAGAGTTTCTTGGCTTACATATCCTGGCCTCAGCAGTCTTCCTCGATGCAATGCAAGCACATATTTTGATGAGCTTGAGCTCATCTTGGGTGAGCTCTCTTGTCCACTGGCAACATCTGTCACAGAACCTCTGAACTAGCTTGCATCTGTTCTCCATGTTAATTTAGATCTATAAAATGACTCATTTAAAGAACAGTGCCACCACTTGGCACACACCTTTAATCCCCTCAATCAGGAGGCAAAGGCAGGCAAATCTCTGAGTTCCAAGCCCCAAGAGAGCCAGGGCTATACAGAAAAACCCTGTCTTGAAAATCCAAAATAATAATGATGATGATGATGAGCATTGCTTAGGGGCTAGAGAAATGGTTAAGAGCAAGTATTCAGCAAGAAAATGTGAGTTCTAATTCCATCACCCATATCCAGGTGCTCACAGCCACCTGTAACTTCAGCTTCAGAGGCTGCAACTCCTTTAGGCCTCCATTGGCACCTGCGTTTATGTTTATAAATATACATACATATAATTACGTAATTAAAAACAAATCGCAAAGAAACTATGTGCTGGAGAGATGGCTCAGCAACTAAGAGTACTTGCTGCTCTTGCAGAGGACCAAGGTTCAGTTCCCAGCACCTACATGGTGCTTACTATTTTCTGTAACTCCAGTTCCAGGGAGGATCTGGCACCCTTTGGCCCTCTGCAGGTACCAGTCACCCATGAGTAGATTAGGCTATTCTTAAACTCAGAAATCCATTGACCCCTATCTCCAGAATGGTCTTATTTTTTTATTTTTGTAGGTTCATTGAATTCAGTTAATGCTGTCTGTTGGAATGTTAACTGATCTCATTGCTGGCTTGATCTTATACAAGTAGCCATAGTTTCAGTAAGTCCATGTGTGCAATAGTTATGTCATGTCCAGAAATCAGCATTTTCCAACATTATTCTTCATCCTTTAGCTTTTAAGTTCTTTCTGTCCTCTCTTCCACAATCTTACCTGAGTCTTGGGTAGAGGAAGGTTGAAACAGATGTCCTGTTTAGAACTGAGTATGCTTATTCTCAGTTCTTCAACCATCAGCTAAATTACCTTTTTATATATTTATTTATTGAGACGGGATCTCACTGTATAGACCAGGTTGGTCTTGAACTCTCAGAAATCTTCTTGCCTCTGCCTCCCAAGTACTAGGATTAAAAGTGTGAGCCACTACACCTGGCCTAGTTACCTTTTAAGGGCCAATACAATAGTTGTGACATTTTAATCTTTGGCATATGTCAGTATGTTATGTCACTACCCAGGGCCAGATGTATTTTCGCCTTTTGAGCTGGATGCCTGAGGAGGGACAGTCAAGATACTTTCTAGTGTTACCAGGTAAATGGGAGGTGGTGCCTAATCAACCATGAGGGAAGGGTGTAGTTGGACTTTTCTTTGGGTCACCACCTCAAAAATAAAGATACAGTGACTTCATTTTGAAAAGTTTGGCCTATAGCTTATACTTGTTTATAGCTAGTTGTTATAGCTTAAATTAACCTATTTCTATTCCTCTACATCCTGCCACATGGTTTGTGGCTGTTACCTCTCCTCCTGCACACCTTGTTTCCTCTGCATCTGCCTGGCAACTCTGCCTTTCTTCTTTCCCAGAGTCCTCTCTGTCCCTGGAAGTTCCACCTAACCTTTCCTGCCTAGCTGTAGGCCATTCAGCTCTTTATTAAACCAATCAGAATCCTCCTTGGCAAAGACACATCTTCACAGTGTAAACAATTATTCCACAACAGAGTGGTCTATCCTCAATGGCCTCCAAGACAGTTAATCCTTGTGTAGTTACCTAGTGATGAGAATCTATCTCAAAAGAAAATCAGTTTGAAAGCCATCATGTGCCGCATACAGAGTTTGAGGCCAGCCTGAGATATATAAGACCAAAAACACACAATGGTAGGTGTGGTAAATAAGCACATGCTTATAATTTCACCACTTGGGAGACAGAGGCGGGAGTTGAAGTTGAAGACCAATTTGGTCTGTATAGCCTGAACTTCATAATGAGACTTAATTCAGAAAACAAAAAGGTGCTGGGGAGATAGCTCAGGTCAGTGCCTGCAGAGCAAGCATAAGGATTTGAGCCTGTATCCACAGCACCCTCGTAAATGTGAGAAAGGGAGACAGGTGGATTCCTGAGCTCGTTGATTAGCTCTTTGACTATTGAGCTCAGGTTCAATGAAAGAACCTATCTCAAAAAATACAGTGGATAGGGACTGGTTAAATGGTTTAAGTGCCGGTGTAAGCATGAGAACTTGAGTTCAGATTCCCAGCACCCATGTAAAATCCAGGTAATGTGACATTGGGTGGGTACAGGGGCAAACAGGCAGCTCTCAGGGGCAGGATTGCCATCCAGCAAAAGTGATAAGGTCTGGGTTCAGTGAAAGTACCTGTCAAAAAATACAGTGGAGGGCCTGGTATGGTGGCACACCTTTAATCCCAGCGCCTGGGAAGCAGTGGCAGGAGGAGCTCTGTAAATTTGAGGCCAACTGGTCTACGTAGCAAGTTCCAGGACAGCCAGAACTACATTGAGCAATGTTGTCTCAAAAACACAAATGGTGGAGAGGGGGTAGAGGAGACACCTGTCATCCATTTCTGGATGTGTACCATGGGTGAGTGAACCTGTACACACACGTGTGCATACACACATGCACAACAGAAAACACCAAAGTATGGTGGGGAGGGATTAAAGAAGACAATGTTGACTTCTGGCCTACACAGACTTCTAAACATGTACATACACCACACACAACAGAGAAGATATGACGGTATCAGACGGCTCCGCAGCTAAAGCGCTTGCCACCAAGCCTCAAAAAGCTGAGTTTAGTGCTCAGGACCCAGATAGTGAAAGAAGAGAGCTGAGTCCCACAAGTTGTCTTCAGACTTCCATGCATGCCACAGCAGGTGTGTGTGTGTGTGTGTGTGTGTGTGTGTGTAAAAAGTAATCAAAAATTAATATGTAACTGCTGAGCCAGGGTGGGTAAAGGGATTTACAGCAAGGCTGACAACCTCAGTTTGATCTATGGGACCCACATGGTGAAAAAAGAGGACTGACTGTTGTTCTCTGACCTCCACACACACGCTATAGCATGTGCTTTGTGACACGTGTGTATACTAATCACGTGTGCATACTAATCGTGCTAATGTGCGTAACACACGCTAAGTGAATAAATAAGTACATGTTAAATCACTGCCATTTCTTACTAATTGAAAGACAATCCAATTAAAACCGGTAAAAGATGTGAAAAGACACTTCAGCATGGACTTTTGACATGTGAATAATGGCATGAAAAGATGGCAACCATTACTAGTCAGGGAAATGCTAATAATGAGATACCGTTTTGTGCCCACCAGTACCTTACCAAATACTGGTGACTCCTCAGAGCCTTTGAGCTCTGCTGCTCTGTTGGTGGGAAAGTACAGAGGTACCACTATATGGGGGAAAGTTGACATGTTAAACATACCTCTGATCCAATACAAATTCCTTGGTTATTTACCTATGAGAAACAGAGATACAGGTTTACACAGTGTGTGCTCAAGTGTCAAGGGCCATACAGAGAAATACAGCAGGATAACTAATATTCAACAGGCTGATCTACCACATGAGAGATAGGGTACTCCACCTGGCAAAGCCACGGGGCACACTGGCTGTAGAGATCAGTTGCTCCTGTTTGTATTTTCTCTCGTGAGTCACTTCATCCCTTCCCTAAGAATAGCTCTGTCTCCCAAGTGCTGGCATTAAAGGCGTGCACCACCACCACCTGACTTGAGGAGAATTTTTTTTTTTTTAATTTGGTTTTTTGAGACAGGGTTTCTCTGTAGCTTTGAAGTCTGTTCTGGAACTTGCTCTGTAGACCATGCTAGCCTCAAATTCACAGATTTTGAAACTCAGCATGTTTTACTGAAACAAAAAAGTATGTACTAATAATGAGTGTCAGAAAGGCTCTGGATAAGGCTTTATAGGTAACTCCTGCAGGCCTGAGTACTACCTCTTCCCCCAGCAATGTGGTCATTTTCCTGATAGTCCTGGCTTAAATCCAGTATAAGGTAAATTATAGTACATACTCCCACCTTCCCTCCTGATGGGACAGGGGCCTATACCATTCTGAACCTTCACCTCCAAGGGTCATATAGACCCACATAATCTTTTTCCTAGGTCCCTTAAGTGGAGCTTCCTACTTCCCCTAGACCAGAGAGTACAGTTCCTCATTTTTAGCCTCAAACTGAAACTTCACTATGTTCTCTCAGAGACTCTACCTAGAAGTGAAGCTCGGGCTACTATTGTACCAGAACTGGAGATGCCCAGTTTGTCTGCTGTTTCAGTCTTGCAGGGGCCTCTGCTAAGTAAAAAGTCTTCATAGAGGTAACGTTTATTTTGTTATTATTTATTGTTATTAAAGACAGGGTCTCATGGTATGTCAGATTGGTCTGGAGTTTACTATGTAGCTATATACTTTTGAACCTCTTGTCTCCAGCGCCAAAGTGTTTGGATTACAGATGTGTACCACCATACCAGGCTATGCCTCACTTGAAAGTACTTTACCAACTAAGCTACATCCTTAGTCTCTTAAGAGATAACATTCTGTTTGTTTGTTTAAAGATTTATTTTCTTTTTATGTGTTTGGGTGTTTTACCTACATGTTTGTCTATGCACCACATGCATTCAGTGCCCTTAGAGGCCAGAAGAGGATACTAGACCCCCTAGAATTGGAGTTAAAGACAGCTTCCATGTGGGTGATAGGAATTAAACCCAGGTCCTCTGGAAATGTAGCCAGTATCTCTCCAGGCCTGGCTGGCCTGGAACTCACTAGGTAGTTCAAACTGGCCTCAAACTCATAGAGATCCACCACACCCAGCTAACTTTTTTGTTTTTTAAGAGGTAACCTTTGAGGCAAAAAATATTCTTATTTTGGACTTCGATTGGTTAGTAAGCACCACTTTATAAGTTAAAATGTTTGTTGTAAAGGGGATTTGGGGAAGAAGGAGACTAGAGAAATGGCTTAGTGGTTAAGGGTAAGGACCCTGGTTGTTTTTGCAAAGATCCCAGGTTGACTTTTAGCAATCATATGCCAGCTCACAATTATCTACAACTCTAGTCCCAGGGATCTGATAACATCTTCTGGCCTCTGCAGGCACCAAGTACACATGTGATGCACATATATACATACAGTTAAAACATTCATACGCATATATGCCAGGTGGTAGTGGCACAGGCCTTTAATCCCAGCACTTGGGAATCAGATGCAGGTGGATCTCTGTGAGTTCCAGGCCAGCTTGGTCTACAAAGTTACATAGAGAAACCCTGTCTCAAAAGATCATTAAAAAATAAACAAACAACCATATACATAACAATTTTTTTAAAAGTAAAAAAAATAGTATTGGTACAGATTAAGTTCAGAGTCAACCAGCATACGTGAAACCCTTATCCTTCAAACAGGAAAAAAAAAGTATTAAAAACTGTACACGTGGAAGGTGGGCTGGGGGGGGGGGGAATGGGAGAGTGGGAAAGGAAGAGGGAGGGAGATGGAACTTGGATTTATATGTAAAATAAGAAAAATAAATTTTAAAAAAACTACACGTGATTTTACCTTAAGGCTCTGTGGCAGGCACATATTTCCCTCTATTATATTAAAAATGAAGCAGATACTCACCAAGCCATCAGTTTTCAGGGTTAGGGTGCTCTTTTTTTGGTCTCTAGATCCTTCCTCTTGTTACTACTCTTTTTTGTTTGGTTGGTTTTGTTTTTTTGAGACAGAGTTTCTTTGTATACCCCTTGCTGTCCTGGATTCACCTGCCTCTACCTCCCATGTGCCACCATGCCATGTCACAAATGTTTGTGACAATACATTTTTAAGCTTGGGTATTACTCTGGACCATGGTTTTACATCTTCCTTCCTCAAATTCAGAAAGGCAGGACACTGTATCACTGAAAATTCCCAATGAACTCATGTCTACCCCAAACCCCTAGCTACCCACAAGGAAAACAAATCTTGTTGGTAGTGCGTAGATGTGATTCACTAGGACAGTGTGTCTACACTCTAAGAAATCAAATGTACAGTGGTCTTGCTTTCAAATTCTGATATCATGGTGTTATTGGAAGGAGGCATTAGGTCATCCCTGTCAATCAAGGCTCTGTGCACCTGCCTTGATTCCTGAGTTTTGAGCCTTAAAACTATAGTGTGCAGGCCTATGAGCTTCTCACAACCCTAGTTATGCTAACAACTGATCCCCAAAGTAAGGAGGGGCTGATGTTTGTAGTTCTTACCCTGGGGGGCAGGCAAGGGTGCTTGACTGCATCACTGCACCCCTGAGAGGCTGCTCCGCTCTCCCAGTTAAGTCCCTAGCCCCCTGCCTTGTCCTGCCCACCTTTACCAGTGCTTCCTCCCTGCACACTGTTCTGTCTTACAGATCTCTGTCAGCTCCCCAGCATGACACTGCAGTACCTCATGCTCCTGACTGGCCTCCTGATGGGAGGCACTAGCAAGTGCACAGAAAGCAAGGTGGGTAATCCTGTGCCCAGTGGCAAAAAGTTGAAGCCCCCTCAGAGGTAATGGATCCTCACCCCATAAAAATTTCAGTCTTTGAACGTAGTGCTCATTGATGTTAGCCTAACCCTGGTATAATCTCCTTACAATCTACCACTAGTGTTGGAAATGCCTGAACTTTGCCCATCACCTATTTTCTGCTTTCTAGAAATTTCTCTGCCAGACCTACTTATTGCTATAGTTGGCCTACAGTCTCTGTAGAACCACCCTCCAGAACTGCCTGTGCCCCAGAGTTACCTGCTCAGTTGTTGCTTACTTGGGAGAACTAGTGACTGGTAGGCACACACGGCATCCTGGCTCCCACCAGAAGTAGTTGAACAAAGCCAGTGACACTCCAGTAGGCTGAATTTTGGTATCTGGAATTGCGGTGCCATTGTCCTCTCCAAGCCAGGCAGGATGGAGGTTCACTGGTTGGATGGTGTGGGGAATTCCTTACTCACTTGGCCATGGGTAATGAAAGGGATGGCTTGTATACTGGGCCTTGATCTTTCCCATGGTGGTGTGATACTCCGCTGTGTCCCTGTTGTCCTTTAGACACTCCTTACTATTAACCAGGCTCAGAGCATAAGAAAAGTCACAAACTTCTAGTCCTGTCCCACAGGAGACTGAGGCAGTAGAATTCTCTGTGTAGCCCTGGCTGTTCTGGAACTCATTCTGTAGACCATGCTAGCCTCAAATTCAGAGATCTGCCTGCCTCTACCTCCCAAGTGCTGGGATTAAAGGAAGGTACCACCCCCACAAGGTGATTGTGAGTTTAAGACCAGCCTGGCCTACATAATGGACCTTTTTTTTTTTTTTTTTTTTTGAGATAGAGTTTCTCTGTCTGTTCTGGAATTTGCTCTGTAGACTAGGCCAGCCTCAAACTCAGAGATCCAGAGTACTGGGATAAAGGCATGTGCCACAACCTGGCAAGAGCCCTGTCTTAAACAAACAAACAGGGTCAACAAGATGGCTCAGCAGGTAAGGGCACATTCTGCCAAGCCTGAAGACTCCGAGTTTAATCCCTGGAACCCACAGAACCCACAGTTGAAGGACTCCCAAAAGTTGTCCTCTGACCCCTGTGTGAATGCACATAGTGAGTTCCAAGCCAGCCAAAGCTACATGATTAAATCCTGTCTCAAAATAAAGCAAAAATAATAATAGATAAAATTTAAAATTAAAAATAGAAAAAAGGCAAACTTAATTTAAGTTTTACATTTCTTGAATGCTTCTAGAATGAATTAAGAACACTTGTGTATTTATGTTAGGGTTTGGGGAAGTGGGATATTTCTAAGGAAGTGTGATTGGACAGAGGATGTGATCTGATGGTCATTAACTAGGGACCTAGCCAGGCTGATGTTCATTCAGATTCTTGTCCCTGTGACTTCAGAGACAAGGACCTACCCTTTCAACACAGGGAGGGCACTGTTCTATGAGGGCCTTAGCCTTTACTTGAAGGTAAAGGTCAGGAGATAGTCAAAGACTTCCTGAGCTCTCTCCAGTGTCAAAAGTATTCTATTTTGGGGGTACTTTTTTTCTGTGCCATACCATGCCAGGCTATCCAAGGCCCAGGCCCCAGGCCAATTCATCAGGTCTTACCCTTCCTGACCTTTGGGAATCTGGGTAGCTGGTGTTGAACATCCATAGCCAGAGTCTAGCCTAATACTTGGTGGCTTATTCAGTCATCAAATATTTACTGCCACAGGTTCTGCATAGTCTAGACTTGGAGCCAGTGGGAGAAGGACCTGTTAGATAGAGACTCATATGATGAGACAGGAGGGTAGTCCAGGTGCTTATAGAAATATCCCCAAAGGGAGATAGCCCCAACTCTGTTTGTACCAGTAACTTCCAGGTTTGGTCTCTATGTCTAGGGCTGGTGTTTCCCATCCGCTTTGCCAACATGGACTGAGTAGGAATAAAGTAGGAATACTCACTAATTGAAGGGATTCCACTTGACCCTAGAGTGAAGATGGAGTTTCTTTCCAGCAAGTTCCCAAAGCTGTTTAGTCCCAAATAAACAGAGGCTTATGTTAATTATAAACTGTTTGATGGTTCAGGCTTTTTATTGGCTAGCTCTCCCTTAATTATTAACCCATTTCTATTAATCTAAGTATCACTACATAATCCTGGCTTACTGGAGAATGTCTGGCATCCTATCTTCCTAGTAGCTGTATGGCTTCTCCCTCGAGACTCTTCTGCAGTTCTCCCAGCTTTCTCCTAGTCTGGTAGCCCTGCCTATCCTTCCTGCCAGTCCATTGGCTGAAACAGCTTTATTCGTCAACCAATAAGAGAAACATATTCACAGCATACAGAAGGACCTCCACCATCAATAGAGAGTTTGGGATTTATGGGTAATGAGAAAGATAAGATTGTGTTATGATCAATGCTGTCCTTGGCATTGAGCTAGGCACTTATTAACCTGTCTCACTGATGTTTCTCCTCTAGGCCCAGCAACCTGAATGTTGTATGGATGTGGTAGACTTCAATGCTACCTGCCCAGGCACAGGCCTATGTGGCCCAGGTAAGTGTCATTGTAGATAGCAGACTAGTCACCACCCCACCAGCATTCCTAGATGTCTCTTATTCCTCAGTGACAAGACAGCTGAGGGGATGGAGGGACTTGGCAGCACAGGCTGTGGCATTGTGCAAAGGAGGCCTACCTGGGTTTCCTTCTTAAGCCTTCTTAACCACAACCTTGTCTGGTCCAGGCAGGACCCTATGGAGGACTGT
This sequence comes from Cricetiscus sungorus, assembly GCA_030556225.1. Taxonomy (NCBI): domain Eukaryota; kingdom Metazoa; phylum Chordata; class Mammalia; order Rodentia; family Cricetidae; genus Cricetiscus; species Cricetiscus sungorus. The sequence continues at coordinate 228,498 of JANBXA010000311.1, read as the reverse complement.
TTTCTGTAAAGGGCTGAGGCACAGAGAGGAGGAGGAGGAGGAGGAGGGGGCACAGGTTCAAAAGGAGACTAAGCCAGGATAGCACTTCCAGGAACTTAACAACTCTTGGGGTACCTTTTTTTTTTATGTTTATTTTTGTGTATGAGTGTTTGCCTGTAGGTGTGCATGTGTACCACCCTCAGTTGAAGAGAGTATCAGGTCCTCTGGAATTGGAGTTGTGGATGATTGTGAGCCTCAGTGTGGGTGCTGGGAACCAAACCCAGGTCTTCTTTAAGAATAACAAGTATACTTAACTGCTGAATCATCTCTCCAGCACCTCTGGTACACTTAACTGTGCCTTGGGGGTAACCTTGACCCTGGCATATCTAGCAATGTCTGGAGGCAATTTTGGTCATCACAGCGGGCTGGTGCTAAATGAGTTAAGGAGGGAGGGTGCTTCTGGCATCTGGAGATGGAGGCCAGGGTGCTGCTCACTAGCCTCAGTGCATAGAGGACTACCACAGAAGACAGTCCAGCCCAGTGTCAGAATGTCCTAGGTGAGAACCCTATCCCACAAAAGGTTCCAGGAGGCTATGAAGGTAGAACTTTGTGGAGGCAGCTAACAGAGGTTAGGGCTGGTGAGAGAAGGCAGATAGGGGCATCCAGGAGAGGAAGGGAAATGTCAGCGCCACCTACTGTCTTGGCCTGTCCTGAGGCAAGAAATATTTGTGGTACACAGGTGGTCAGTCTTGAGTGTGGTGACTCTGGGCTGCTATTAATTTTAGACTAGACTGGCCCAGAGCTGTCCCTGGATTTGTCAAGAGGCACTCCTTGGCACCTGTCCTGAGTTGCGTTTCACTTAAGACTACAAGACCCCAGACAGACTACTCAGGAAATGAGGCACCCCAAAACATTGATTGGGTGCCATGGGAGGAGGACATGAACAAAATGTTGAGACTGGAAGGGAGCTGGGGACCAAGGATGAGTGTAGTGACAAGGGAAGAAGACATTGTTTTGCAATGTACAGAGAAAAAATCTGAGGATGCTGTCTTAGGGTTTCTGTTATATGAAGAGACACCATGACCATGGCAACTCTTATAAAGGAAAACATTTAATTGGGTCTGCTTACAGTTTCAGAGGTTTAGTCCTTATCATCCTGGTGGGACATGGTGGCCTCAGGCAGATGTGGTGCTGGAGAAGTTGCTGAGAGTTCTACATCTTAATCTGCAGGCAGTGAGAAGTGAACTATGTGCCACACTTGAACCTAGGAGACCTCAGAGCCAATCCCTACAGTGACACACTTTCTCCAACAAGGCCACACCTCCTAACAGTGTCTTCCTATGGGAGCCATTTTCTTTCAAACCACAGATGCCAAAGAGCCTTCATCAGCCTTCTAACCTACAATTCTGGAAGTTGAACTTTCCTGGATTCCTTCACATTAACAGGAATGTCTGGGACCTGGCATCTCATGGGGCTACAAACTGTCCAAAGATGGCTGAGTGGGTGCAGGCTACTAGGCCAAGGTAATGCTAGCCACAGAGGGGCTGGAATAAGGATGGATGCAAAGTCAGAATCTAAAGTCCAAGGTGGCTCTGGACACAGGTTTGTGTAGGGAGACATAGAGCCCCATAGGTCTTCAGGACTACCACGTGTCTGTCTTCTCTGGCTACCGTCTTCCCCTGCATTATAATTTAGCAACTCAGCAGCAGCCTGTGATAGAGTCAGATGCATCCCAATACAGGAACTTAGTATAAGGGATGATTATGGGGAGTCTCACTCCTTTTTGTTTGGTTTGCTTTTTTTTTTTTTTTTTTTTTTTTTGAGACGGGATTTCCCTGTGTAGCTTTTGAGCCTGTCCTGGAACTAGCTGGTCTTGAACACACAGAGATCTGCCTGCCTTTGCCTCCCAAGTGCTGGAATTAAAGTTGTGTGCCACTGCCTGGCTTGTTTTATTTTTTGAGACAAGTTCTCACTATGTAGCTCTGGCTGGCCTGGATTTCCTAGAGATCCACCTGCCTTTGTCTCCCAAGGTTTGGAATTGAAGGCATACACCACCACACCTGCTGAGATTCTCACTCTTTGTGCTAGGTTTTGTACTGAGTACTCATGTTCCTTGATCTTACCTTTAGTAGACACATACACCTCTCATGAGATCTACTCAGTCCTTGAATTGATAAGAGGAATAAAGTCAGGCCACTGTAGGAGACCTATTCCTCCTCTTATTCCATGTTTGAGCAGAAATCTTCCACCCGAGTGGAACTGAGCATTTGGACTTTGTTCCTGTGTGATTATTTACCCACAGCATTGGAAGAGCTGGAATGGGCTGATGTTCCTCTTAGACCACTTCTCCATTGTTGTTGCTGCTATCTTGGCCACCACAGAAAGGCTTCAGCCTCACCACAACCCATCTGTTCAAATCAGACATTATAACCATCATTATTAAGGTCCAGTGACTCATAGTTTATCTCTACATACTGCCCAATATCCAGCCTTGGCTTCTAGTACTCCATCAATATTTATGGGACATGTCAGTGTTAGAGATGTTAGAAGTAAAGGTATAAGATGACCTTCAGGATGCCCTGACCAGAGGGGAAGTAGCTGTCTATAAATCACTAGCCATTACAGGCTGGATCACTCCTAGAATGAAGGTGTGGCTTTGGTTAGTGCCAATCTTGGATAGAAATTTGGCTTGACCCTGCTACAGAGACACTGGGAAATGGCACAGGGACAACAAACAAACCTATATGCACTTGCCCCAGTGTAGAGGTCCAAGTGAGGGTACTCTGCTGTATGTAGGCAACTACCTTGTATCCTGGAGGAAGTGGTTCTGGTGGATAAGGCTAGATCTTTACATGATACCTATTAATTTAGCTTTCTATCCTAAGCACCTTTGAATAGTCTCCAGAGGCATCCAGTAAAATAAACGACTGCCTTAGTGACAGACATCCGCAGGAACTTGGTTGAGAGCTCTTTTTCTGGAATTGGAGCCTGTGCCCTCAGTTTTCCACATCATGTTAATGTTCCTGAGTTGAAAATTACCAATTTATAATACAGAAAAGCTTGCAGAAGACAGTGAGATGGCCTGACTTACTGTAGCTGAAAAACCTTAACTCCTCCTGGTACAGGTTGCTACAGGCACTGGAATGCAGATGGGAGTGCTAGCTGTATCCGGTGCTGGAATGGAACCTTCCCGGCATACAACGGCTCTGAGTGCAGTTTTCGTATGTCTTCTCCAAGTTATCTACCCTATCTTCCCCATACTTGACAAGGGTCCTCGTGTCCAGTTTGGGGAGAGACTAAGGAAACCACTGTCCTTGTCCTCTCCAATGGTGGTACCCACCTTATCAGTGAGCAGCCCCTTGGATCCCTCCCTGAGTATTCTGTTCACAAAGGACAGCTATGGGCGAGAATTGCTGCTTGCTTTCTCATCTCTAAACTGACCATATGTGGAGGCCTCAGTAGGGTCCTGGGCTTGGCCCAGGCCTCCCCTCAGTTCTGCTCTCCCATAGTCACTGGCCGGGGCATGCAGTTTCCCATGAACAGAAGCACAGGGACTCCTGGACAGACACACTTTGGTAAGTCTCTTAGTTCATAAGTCCAGAACTGTGCTTCTGCTTAGGATCTGGGGCTTGGGTTGGGGCTCATCATCAGAGCTGATATTGGTACTTGTGCTAATCCTGAACCACTGAGGCCACAGCAGACATATTGATGGTAAAGTATTTTTTGCAAGGAGCTGTGGTCAAGGAAAAAGTCTAGAGTCTAGAGTCCAGCATCCCCTGGGCCTGGGGCCAGTTGGCTTGGGTGTGGGTACAAGTTGGGGTGCCATGAGAGGAAGATACTTCATGGTCTCCCTTTTAGCTTCAGTTAATGGCAGCCCTCACTGCTACCCACTTATGCTTAGCCTCACTCAACATCCACTCTGCGCCCCAGGCTCTGCGGATTGAATTCCACATCCCAACTTGCTCTTATAGGATTTAGACTGCTGATGAGACTGCAAACACATGGCCCATACCTCCTGATCTGTTTTCAAGGAGGGACAGCCCCTGTCTACCTGATGTCTGTATCTCCAGAGTCTTCAAGCCTCCCTTAAATGAAGGCCTGGGGAGTAAAGGATGGAAGAATATGTCTGGGATAGCAGTGTGGCCAGGCAAGCAAGAGAGAGGACTGGGATGGTGGAGAGAATACGCCCAAGTCAGAGGAGCCCCATAGGTTAAGGAGCCCAACAGTGCTGGGTCCTAGGCTTGGAGGCCTATTCTAAGAGGGCTCAGTCCTTCCCATGGGTCTTAGAACCCATCCCTCCTCTCAACCAGAAATTGCACTTGAAGGTGCTATCCTCAACAGTGGAAGGCAGTTACACAGAACAGTGGTGTTTGGGGTAGGGTTAAACAGGACCTTAGCCACATCTATTGCACAGTATGATAAGACAGAGCTTGGTCCATGGAATCTTAGTAAGAAAGATACTTCCCATAGCTGGCAGTTACACTGTTCTTCAACTACTAATCCCCTAGCATGTCCGGACCCCACACAAATGGAGCAGAGCAGGAGGTAACTGCATGTATCAGAGATGAGATGCAGTAGTTACCTGCTGCCAAGGCTGGAGGCTTGATTCTCACTCCAAGAGACTGAGGCCATTCTATTTGAGAGCTCAGGGCCTGATACTTCTAGAGCCTGGAATTAGTCTGGGCCAGGAGAGAGTGGGCAGTATGATGTCCTCGTCTTGTGGCTAGGTGTGTTGGGCTCAGGTATGTTTAGGGAATAGTGGACCCCAGGGATTAAGCAGGGAGCACTGGACATCTATCCCCCAAGACCCAGGCTCTCCTGGCAGCTGTTGGTTTGCCTGCAGGGGGTCCTCATGTGGCTGCTTCCCTCTTCCTGGGGACACTCTTCATCAGCACAGGCCTCATCCTCTCTGTGGCTGGGTTCTTCTACCTCAAGCGCTCCAGTAAACTTCCTGAGGTTTTCTACAGGAGAGACAGAGGTACTTCCTCCTGTGGCTAAGTTTCCACCTGCCTAGCCTCAAGGGTACTGTCCAGTGTCTATCCCCACTCATGGTATAGGTGGTCCCCAGTGGGTACAGAGCAGGCACAGGGACTCCACTGTGCCCAGACTCACCAACACAGAGGGCCTTTGGATGCTCTTATAGCTGAGAATGTGAGTCTGGGCCCTGCTGCTTAGAGTTCCCAAGGTAAGAGATGTGGCTGAGCAGCTGTCCAGGCTCCAGGTGCTCAGGCACTCAGAGCTGAGGCAGCTGCTGGGCAGCAGAGTGACATGTTGTTTTCTTCCCCAGCCCCTGTCCTGCAGCCTGGTGAAACAGTAAGTAACCTACCCAACTAGGCTGAGCAACCTGGGCTATGTGTACCTGTGCCAGGCCATCCAAGTCTCACTTTGCCTTTCTCTTTTTAAGGCTGCGATGGTCCCCCTGCCACAGTCATCAGGTACAGTTTTCAGCATGTTATGGGAGCTGGGTGGAAGGGTTTACTGTGGACCAGTCTTCAAAGCCTATTCTGTGGTTTTATCCCCATGAAGGTCCCAGACCTGCCCTAGCACATTCTAATAGGCTGTTCCATAAGGCAGGGACAAGGACAGGTGCTCAGCAGACATGACTCCTCTTTTCCATCAGCCACATAGTTTCCATGCTGTCTCCCTTCCTCAGCTTAGGGCCAGACTTCCTACTTCTTCTGTCATCATATCTAAGTCTAGCACTGCTTGTGAGCTGTCAGTTCTTGAGCCTTTCCCTGCCAGACCTGTCTGAACAGTTATAACCCACTGTGTAGAAGAGGCCATGAGCATAGAGAGGTTGACTGGCCTGTAGTTACACAGCTGTGATCCCCAGAGCAGATTTATTTAACTTCTTACCCCACCCCATCTCATTGTCTTCACTGTGCAGAGGTCTAGACTAACCAGTGGCAGTGTTTCTCCCTCTCTGCTACTTTGTTCCAATTAATACCTGTCTCAAGTTCTCTAAAGCAGCCTTACCCCTGAGTACCTTACAGGCGTTGTCAGTGACCTGTTCCACCATACAGCAAAATGCACACAATAGCCACATCAAGAAAAGTGTATCCCTTGATAGTTCTTGGAGCCTGAAGTTAGAAATCAAGATGTTGGGGTGAGAGACATGTATTCCAAGGCCTGGTGGATGGGGAGTCCCTCATGTCTCTTCCAGCTCCTAGTATCTCACACCTCCTGTGGCTTTGTGGCCATATCATCCATGTCTCTCTTTCCCTCTGAAGAGGATAATAGTCATTGGATTCAGAGCCCACCTGATTAATCTAGGATGATCTTACCTACCCTAATAGAATTACATCTGCACAGTCTTTTTTAAAATTATGGTTACGTTCATAATTTTCAAAGCTCGGGATGTGACCCTGTCTTTAGAGGGTGCCATCCAACTCCCCATAGAGCATAATGCAGGTATAGCCTATGCTTCTGTATTAAGGAATAGCTGGACTCTGATTCAGGCCCAGGTACTAGGGTGTGGGGTCTAGGGATCTGATAGGAGACAGCTGAGCTCATGGACACCTCCATCAGAAGAAACTGCCTTTGCACAAGTAGAGCCTAGTGAGCATCACTTCCTTGTTAGAGTGAACTCCTTACAGGGCTTTGTGCCCTGTGGCTGTTGACTGGGCTCCTGGGAGCCTACAGTGCTGGTGAAGGCCTGAACTTTACCTGTTTCTGATTCAGCTTATCTCTAACCCCATTTCAGTGAGGAAACCAAGATACATCAGACGTGAGCAGCACCCAGACAAGAATAGGGATGCTTCTGCCTTCTCTACAGTGGAGGCCCACATCAGCAACGTCTGACCCGGAGGTGAACTGAGACTTCACAGCACGGCATTGGAGACCCAAGGCTCCCCTGCAGTGAGCTCAACAAAGACAGGGCCTGGGGCTTAAGATAGGCCAGAATTGGCTCCCAATGACAGATACAAACAAATGCTAGGGGGAGCTAACCTCCATGTCATGAGATCTTCTGTCCCACCCTTACTGTATGGTTTAACAGGAGTAACCATCTATTTGTAAGACCTGGGGACTCAAGAACAAGTCAGATGGAGTCTGGACCACTCAGGAGTCACAACAAAGTTCCAACATCTGTCAGCTACAACACAGATGTGATCCAAATGGTCAAAACTTCTGGAGGCCACCCAGTGGAACCCATGTTAGACAGGACTCCATCACCACAAAGCTAAGAAGAATGAAACAAAGGCCCAGACAGTGAAGAAAACAACCTGGAAACTGGTACCAGAGACAGGTTGCTCTATCATTGGTCTGCTAATTTATCTGCTGGCTCCCAAGGCACACATTTCTGAGAGTTGTAGAATTGAGTGTCTTGGGTTTTCTGGTTCCAGATACCAGCAGAACCTAGTGTCCCAGGGACATACTCTGGGTACTCAGAGTGAAATGCCCACCCACGAAGCCTCCATATCTGAACACTTGCAGGTCACTGAGTTTGTGTCATTGAGTTTGTGAGTGTGTGCTTGTCAGTGGTCCTATCTTTGCTGCTCCAAGCATCCAGAAGCAGTGCCTGTGAGCTGCTAGGGTGGCTGGTGGCATTGGCCATATGCTCCTGTGGAAGAAGGTGCCCTGTTAACCAATGCCACCCTCCCTCTATGGGTCAAGGGTGTCTAGCATCTTCTTCAACATCTGGCCCACATCTGATCTTACTAATAGTGACATGAGTTTACTTTCCCAGACTTGAACCAGTGGCTACGGTAGGAGCAGTGATTTAAAGCTGGACCAATTAAACTAAACTAGATCTTCTCTCCTCTAGCCTTACTACCTACCCCAAGTATCATCTATTCAATGTGTGTGGGCCAACTGCCCCATTGCCATGCTCAGTGGACAGGGAGTCAGAGAAGCAAAGAGGAGCCCCTCAGCAGGATCCAGGACCTGCCATCTGTTGTCTGGTGAGACTGGCAGTACAACACAGTCCATCCCTACATGTGACAGTGGCCAGTTCCACATATAACCCTTACCATTTCAGAACACTGTCTTGTATGAAATGACTACCAAGAATCTTTAGGACTTGAGATAGGTTGCCAATCACGTGTAGCGTGGTCCTTCAGATAAGATTACAGATGTAGCTGTGTGTGGTGGTGCATGCCTTTAATCCCAGCACTTGGGAGGCAGAGGCAGGTGGATTTCTGTGAATTCAAGTCCAGTCTGATCTACAAAGCAAATTCCAGGATAATCAGAGCTATACAAAGACGCCCTGTCTTAAAAACAAACAAACAAAAAACTACAGATACATCACTGGTTTTGTGGGTGCCACTGACAGTTTATGGATCTAAGTTGCCCTTCGGGGAAACAGGACCCTCCATGCTGTCCACTTGAGTTCAGCTTGGTGGTCTCACTCAAAGCCCATGAGTAGATGTGGAGATGTTTGTCTGCTGGCTAATGGAGGAATGCGAAATGAGTGCATAGGGATTCTAGAAGTCTTGCCTATAGTGGCTTGAATAAGAATGCGCTCCCATGGGCTTATATGCCTGAATGCTTAGTCATCAGGGAGTGGCACTACTTGTGAAGAATTAAGAGGTGTGGCCTTGTTGGAGGAGGTATGTCACTGGGGTGGGCTTTAGGGTTTCAAAAGCTCTAGCCAGGCCCAGTGACTTTCTCTTCCTGCTGTTGCCTGTGGATCTGGATGAAGAAACTCAACTGCTTCTCCAGCACCATGTCTACCTGTGTGTCACCATGCTTTCAGCCATGCTGATAATGAACTACCTTTGAAACAGTAAGAGAGTCCCAATTAAATGCTTTCCTTTATTAAGAGTTGCTGAGGTCATGGTGTCTCTTCATAGCAACAGAACACTGACTAAGACACTGCTCTTGCTTTGTACTTTCTGTAGCTCTCTTTATGAACTGGTTAGAGAACTGTGGACTAAAACATCTGCTGAAACCTGAAATGAGTTTGGCAACCAAAGAGCATCCCTCTACGCTTGGCCATATTTCAGATAGTGCTGGGGAGTAAGATACTGTCAAGCTAAGGTGTAGATTTCCAGACACAGATTCATTGTTCTGAAATCAAAGACCTTGCCCAGGGGACAGGATGTAAAATAGTGTAAGCAACAGGATGTCTGACCCAGCATTCTTTTTCAGCAGCTTGACACCCTAGGGCCTAAAGCAGGGTTGGTAGCTCAAGCCAACATAAGCACCTTAAGGCCTAGAGTTCCCCAGCATGATTTCTAATGAGAATTGGAAAGGGGCATTGGCAGCAACAAGGGAAGGCAGCATGAGAAAGTGGCTGCTTGTCTGGCACTCTGGGACCATGGATGGTTCCTCTCCCAGCTCATCCTGAGTAGTCAGTGCCCAAGCACTCCAAAGTGGAGACCTCAGATTATTCTAGCCCCACCATATGTCACCCATTTCCCACCCCTCCACTTTCTGGTCCCTACACCTCATTCCTTCATATGCTGTGATTTTTACTGGGCAGCACTGGAAGTGTTCCAAAGCCAGTTCATTAAGGATGGTGGGACAAGAAAGGGCCAACGAGAGCATTAGGAGGTAGGCCAGGCCAGGGCCCCTTAAAGTGATAGGACAGGATTGGTCCTGCTTGATCACAAGCACGGGAAGAACTGACAAAGGACAAACCCCCTAGATGGTGGGTACTAAACAAGAGACTTTCAGATTGGTCTTTGGGGACTTTATCCTCACGCTGGGTGCAGAAGGACAGACACCATTGGCCAGGGCATCTATGTCCAAACAATATGAGACCAGGTCTACATCCAGCCCTAAATATGAGGCAAAATGCCAAACCCAGTGGCACTCCCTACCCGAGTCTTACCTGTTCCATCTCAGCACCCATGTTCACCTTATTTGTGGGGAAACCAGTTTCTACTCAGCTAGCAGCTGAGGCCTCAGGAGGAATTCAGACCATAGGGCAGCCAGTACCAAATAAGACTGTGCAGGCAGCCTCCCATATCCATTGTTTAGGAAATAGCAGAATAGCCAGCAGAGATGACTAGCACCAGGCAAGCAGAGATGAGGGGTGGGCCTAAGACTGAACCTTAAAAAGGCCCTGGTCTTAAAAGACCTCATACACTAGCAATACCTAGTCTCCCAACAGTGCACCATCAGGTACTTGCAGCCAGGTCCATGGCCTAGGTTGTGAGGACCATAGTCAGGGTAGGTTTGGGAGCACTACTGAAAGGCTATGACCTCTTTGGTAAGGATTGGGTAAGCTAATCCTAGGGCTGTGGGGCCCTGAGTGAGGAGATAAGAAATAAGGTCGGCTTTGTGGGGACATGCTAAAACAAATACATACATGTGATCAATGATAATAGTATGTTGATGTACACACCCACACATTGGCTTGCTTGGTGATTTCTTTCACTTGCCTGCTGGGTAGGATAGGGTCAAGATGGACCCCATTTACTGCCCTTGACAGTGTAGTCTAAGTTCTTCCTGTACTGGCTGGAGCTCCTCTAAATCCTAGTCCCTCTGACATCAGGGAGTCGACTCCCCTGAGGTCAGGCCTGGGAGATTCCTAAGGCCTCACAGCATACTTGCCTCTGGACATTGACTGTTCACTGGGTAGCCTTGGTGACCTCAGAGCTTGGATATTCCCAGGAGCCCTCTGAAGATTGTTCCTAGAACATCTGAGACTCCAGCTTCCTAAAGGTAACATGTGACACAGAGTCATACTCTACACAGAACACTTGAACTGGGCCCTTAGCACCCTCATACCCTCTACAATCCTGGACCCTTCAAAGGACTCATCTCCCTCCTTAGATACCTGCCTGCTCCCTGAACCTCTGTTTTCCCTTGAGCCTGTAATTACCTGGGCCCCATTTTTGATTGCTAGCACTCATGGAATTAGGTAGGAGAGCCTCACTTCTTTCCTCTGATAGGACATCATCCCCAGGTTCCCACAATCCCCCATATCTTAGCTCCCTTCAAAGTTGGCTTTGATCATGAAGATATCTAGGAGCAAAATTGCGGCAGCGTCTGTGGATCTGGACCATGGGGTGGTCTGTGGGTACTTTCGGGTAGTTGAATACCTAAAGGCAGCCATTCCTCCCAACATGATGAGGTCCGTCCTAGCAACATACCCTTCCCATAGGCCTATGAGAGAGCTTCCGTCTCAGGACCCCACAACTCACTGTGCTTGGCCAGAAGAAAACTAAACCTCAGAGACAGAGAAGAACCTGGCCTGACCAAAGTGGATGGGGAAGAGAAAGGACCACTGGCATTATTAATTCTGGTCAACAAGAATATCTCAGCCTAATGGACCTGGGGGCCAGCAGCTGCCTATGCTACTTCTCACAGACTCCAGTCCACCCCACTCCAGTGTGGCCCTCCCTGCCCCAACCCTAGATGCTCCTTGCCCACCAACTCCTTTGAACACTTTCTTCTATGTCACCTGATCAAAGTTTCTTGGGATGCCATCTTTCCAAGAACACCTACAGGCTAGGAGCTTCCTGAAGTGTGGAACAAATGGTGCCCAAGCAGGCACCCATAATCTACTGTAGCCAGCCTGGGTCATTATTATTATTATTATTACTATTATTATTATTATATTATTACTATTCTTTTATTATTATACTAACAATAATAATTGATTGATTTTTCAAGACAGGGTTTCTCTGTGTAGCCTTGGCTGTTCTGGAACTAGCTCTGTACACCATACTGGCCTCAAACTCAGAGTTCCATCTGCCACTGTCTTCAAAGTTTAATTTAAGGGATTAAAGGTCTGTACCACCTCACCCTAATACTCTTAACTTGACCCACCATCCAGGTTGTTGCCCAGGCCTGTCTAGCCCTGACCTCTCACCCCTACTTCCTGCACTCCAGGACAAGGAGGTCCCCAAAGGCAGTAGGGTTCTGAAGCAGCAGCAGATGAGGGTTTTGCATGAAGCAATTGTGAGAATATAGGTGAGATGGGAGAACAAGGGGCAGGACATTGGTGGGCACAGGTAGATGGGGCAGAAAAGTGCAAATTGGGCTGTGTCTGAGTGTGTGCTATGCTCACTGAAGGATCCCTTCTGAGTACACTTGGGACCAGGTGGGCACACTTGCTTTCCAACGGAGAGGGGCTTTGTCTGAATACTTGAGCATCCTCTCTCAGCCTGGAGTCCTAAGACCAGAGGCCTTTTCTGATCCTAGACCCATCCTGACTAACCCTTTCCCTGGCTCCCCACCCATTCAGGGCCTGCCAGGGAGAGACCAGCCAATCTCTAGTGTTCAGGGTGTTCAGGGCCACACCCCCAGCTGCCATCACCTGGAGGGTATAAATAACCCTGCTTCAGAGCTCATGGACTGAGAATTCACACTGTCACAGTCAGCCTGCTCCTGGATGAACACACACATCCTACCTCCCATTCCCACATACACAGAGAAGAGGCACGCCAGCTAGACCAGTGCCACGAGAAGGTTTGACTGCTGGCCTGTGGAGGAACTCATGCCAGGTGGAGCGGAGGCTGGGCTGGAACTGAAGAGGAGGAAGAAACTCTGCTAGAGCTGGTCAGCCTAGAGGCACAGAGCTTTGCTGTGGATGATGAAGAGGATCATGCCCAGGAACTGCTGACTCTCAGCTACCAGGTAAGGCCAGCTCAGCCTGTACTCACCTTTCACCTATGCAGTCTCAGGGTGAGGTCCCTTCATGGAAGGTGAGGCCTTGTGCCAAGGAACCAGACCTATGAGCAGCATAGGTCAGGGGAGGATAGACCTTGGCAGACCTTGTCAAGACCACTGCTGCATCCAGGAAGTGGTGACACTGAATGCCAGAAGGTTGGGGCCCTCATGATGTCACAGTGATGTCAGATGATTCACATAGACCCAGTGATGATTCAGCAATCATTAAGCCATTGTTCTTACTCACCCATTTGGGGTTGACCAGTGGGGCAGGGAGAGGGGTCATCTCTGCTGTAGCTGCTGGGCCTCATGGATTATAAGGCCAAGGCTTTTCTGGTAAAATACTCTTCTCTGGTGAGGATGCCTATGGTTCTTGAAGTGGCCTACAGGAGGTTAATGAACAATACTAGTTCATTAACTAGAGAGCTGTCAAAGAAGGCCTGGATCTTCTATATCCCACCTTCTCCTTAACAGGCATCTATATGACTCTTGATATTGACAAAACAGGGCAGGTGCATTTGTATCTCTGTGTATGTATGTGTGTATGTGTGTGCCTGTCTATCTGCACAAGTGTGTGCGTGGGCATGTCTGAGGCAGCCTCACTCTGACCACTGGCTAAGGAGCATTTTTAACTCCTGGCCTCTGGCATTTGTCCCTATCCCTACAAACAAGCTGACCCAAGATTCCAGGATACAGCTGTTAAAAATAAAACTTATTAGGCCCCTACTAAGGCCCTTCCTGTTTCTCAGAGCTTTATGGACCCAGCTGTTCCAAAGACCCCAGAATCCTTACATATCTTCTGGCAACTCAGATGTATGTCATACAAATCAGGGACCCACAGTGGGACCAAATTCAAACCCCTTCCACCTGTTCCAGAGCCACACAGGTAGCTCATGAGCCTGCAAGGGCTCAGCTTCTAATTGGCTCTGGGCCAGAAGACCCTAGCTAAGTTACTCCACCTTGGAGCCGCCTTCTCCATATGGAGCTGTAAGTATCCTATGGCATGGGTTCAGCCTTGCAGAGCACAGATATAAATAGCAGTCGCAGTGGGCCACTCTCATTATCAGCATGAGTAAGGATGGGCAGCAAGGGTCCAGCATCATGTTGACAATCCCTAGCACATGGCCTCTATTCTTGAAACCCATCTAGACAGACCATGGGATTGCTGGCCTTGCAATGAATGCAAGAGGATAGGTTACAGTTTGTCCATGGGTGGGATTTTGGAGGTACTTACTGGTGGATAGTGTCTGTCATTGGAATCTTTGGGTCTGATGCTGGGGAAGAAAAGAGGAGGTATGCCAGGCTGGCTTAACAGAAAAAGCAGCTCATGATGGCCTGTCTCTGTTCCACAGCTCAGAATCATGTCATCAAGCCAGCGGGTGTGGCATACAGCTATGCCACCCTACCGCCAGAGCAGCTGCACAGCCACGGTGCCCAGGTCTCCTGGCACAGTTAGCAGCCCAAGATCCCCCAGTACTCCTGGCTCAGAGAAGGTGGCCTCCCCTCTGGAGTGCTCCATCTGTTTCTCAGGCTACGACAACATCTTCAAGACGCCCAAGGAGCTCTCCTGTACTCATGTCTTCTGCCTTGAGTGTTTGGCTAGGCTGGCGGCTGCCCAGCCTGCAGGCCGCCCTGGCAGAGAAGCTGTGCCCTGCCCATTCTGCCGGCAGCCTACAACTGTACCTGCAGCTGGGGCTCCTGCGCTGCGCACCAGTCGTCAGCTACAGGCCAAGATGCCAGTGCACCTACGGAAGGAGGAGCCTGTGTGGCTTGAGGGCACCAAACTATGTTGCCGCCCCTTGCCCACCACTTCTGGCCAAGAAGCCAGTGACTTTGTGTGTGTGGATGTAGGCCTGAGCAAACCACCTGAGCCCACCCTGCCTGCACCTGTCCAGGATCCTGCACCCAACCAAGGCTACCTGGCCCGCTGTTGGGCACGATTTGGAGACTGGCGTCGTGTAGCACTGGTGTCTGTGCTGTTGCTGATGCTGTTTTGTGTGGTACTCTGGCCTGTACAGTGTGCACTCAAGACTGGAAATCTGCGCTGCATTAACCGGCCACCTGCAGCCACTGCCACTGTCACTCCCATTACCAATGCCCTCTTTCTTGGATCTCTAGCTAACAACTAGGGTCAACACTTGGGCCAGGCCAGCCATCCACTTGCTCCATGGGTGGATCCCGGCCTACATAGGTCAAGAAAGCAGCGTTGGAAGTTGGTTCCCCAGAACCAAGGACACATATGTGTCCCTCACTCTCTAGGGCTAGGTGCCAGTGGGGACAAAAGGGTCTTCAAAGCCTCTAAGAAATATAGGCTTCTAAGAGCCCCAGAAACTGCCCTCTAACCCTGTCATACAGATGGGGAAAGGAACCCAGGAGTGTCTGTCTGGTCAGGCCTCTGACCTTCCTAAACACACTGAATTGCCAAAAAAAATTTTTTCTTTTTGGTGAATTAAATTTATTCATTTATTTTGCATCCTGATCAAGGTCTGCCCCCCCATGCTTCCTTTCATAAGACATTTTTACCAGGATCCCTCCTTCCTCTGGGAAGGGTTGGCCCTTTCCATTTGCTGGGGATGCTGAGCAGCTTGGTCTCTTAATAAGAGTGAAAATGAAAGAGCAAGATGTCTCTGCCCATGCTATAGCAGCGACTGGCCAGCTGCTTCTGGCCATTGTGAATGGTTCATTTTAAATAAATTATTTTATATGAATATTGTTTCTCTGTGTTCTGTCTTTCCACCCCCACCATTCAGTTTGTACTGTTAGAAAGTCTCCCACAACTCAGCCTCCACCCAGGTATCCTGACTGGATCACAGTAGGACCAAGTTGGGACAGTTGGGGAGGTGGGCAGGAACCAACACTCATCATCGTTCCCTGGCTTCAGAAGGGTGAGGACAACTCTTGACTTGGCTGCTGGCTATCCAACACCATGAAGCTGAGAACTAGTAGGTAGCCTGAAAACCTATAGACCATAGGACCTTTCCAGCAGATACTTAGCCTTCTTTGGCCAGCCTGGATACTGAAACATCAAAGTTTAATGTCATAAGGATCTCTGCCCACCTCACATCCATTCAGGTTCTGCCATTAGCCCTAAGACTTCTACGTTATCAGGTTGAGTATGGCCAGGAGAGCCCAGGCCAGTTCCAGCTTGGGCAGGTCTCAGCCTCCTCACCTCTCACCCCAAAGCCCAGGTACTTCCTGTTCTAACCAGCTGAGCCTTTGGCTAGGGCAAGCAGGAAGTTTAGGTAGGTCCTAGAGAATCTGGGTCCAGCGCTGGGGCGGAGGGTGGGGGAATAGGGGAGACACACAACACCCAACACACCTTAGGCCCCGGTGTCAATAGATACAGAACTGAGAACTTTACCAGTCGCCACAAAGCCAAGGCCACCCGTGATGGGGACTGGTTCTTTCATGTCCCATGGGTTAGTGACTCTGCATCTTGTCACACAGTGATGCACACATGTGGGGCCACACCCATGTCACTGAGAGGGCCAAGCATGTGAGAATGCCTGCATGGTCACATGAGCATCTCACATTCACATGTGCCATCATTCCACAAGCCTTATCCACTGTGACCAAAACAATGCTGAATCATCACAAGGATGAGATCCCAGAGCACCCTGAAGCGTGTAGGGTTAAAGACCGGGCACAAGGGAGCTGGATTAAAGTATAGATCAAATCAGGCTCAGATTATCCCTGTCCTTGTCGCTAAGGTCACATACAGGACCACACAGTGTCTGGAATTGTGGCACACACAGGTTGACGCGCACAGGTCCACGTATAGCCACTTGTCACAATCCTGGGGCCACATTTTAGCTGGGGGCCAGGAACCCGCAGGACACGGGGATCTGCAAATTCTCCTCCTGCTGCTGGAACCCTGGCTTCTCTGGACTGAGGAGCAGACTCTTAGGATGCCTTCCACAACTCCAGTCAAGACCAGTCAGAAAGGGGCACCCCGGGGTTCCCTTGCCACCTGTAGAGCCCAGGTTCTTCTGGCACCCGGTCCTGATCCCCGTCGAGACTCCCCAAGAAGACACAGGCTGCAGGTACCGCTGAGGTTGGGGCTATGGCTAGCTCCAGGCCACCACTCAAATATTCTCAGTGCTCACTCTGTAGAGGGGACCTGGTGCCAGTTCACCGTTGCATGCTGGCGCCTCCCCTCCCGACCTGTTCTCACAGTAGCAGCTTCTGACCTTGGATTCCCGCAAGCCTTTCTGAGCCAGCCTGAAGCTGAACCGGTGGTGGTCGTTGCTCATTATTCCAGAAGTCAATGTCTCAGTCCAAACAAGGGGAATATAGAGTTTGGCGGGGGTGTAGGGGGCTGGGGGGGGGAGGGGAGAGGCCCGGCAAGGGCAGGTTAGGGGGCGTGGCCTAAATGGTGACTCAAAGAGAGGCAAGGAGGAACGGGGTGCGGGGTGGGGTCGGGGAGGAGGCGGAACCCAGAGAGAAAGGTGGCTCTTTGGGGAAGTACCCAGCGGACAAAGGTGAGTCCTGAGGTGGATTCATGGGACGGAAGAGGGAAGAGATCTCTAATTAGTGCGACTCACAAGCCTGCGTATTAGATGATGCTATTGGTGCATCCGATACCCGTCCAATGAGGGCCACTGGCAGCTTGTTGGACCCATAAGGATCCCGGTGGCCCATTCCCCCGTCACACCTGAGATACACTGCACACTAATTCTGGCTTTGGCTCGCAGCTCTGGACCAGGTTCATCGCCTCCAGGAAGCTGAGGATGTCCGCGGGCTCCAGCTGGACTCTTCAGCCGCCGTGGAGCCCGCTGAAGTACCACCCAGTGCCAGGGCTTGAGCTGGAGCCTCGTGCTCGGTTGTGGAGTTCACGGATGAGAAATACGCATTGCTGGGACCCTTGTGGGTGCACATGGAGATGAGCCACAAGTGATCACTTAGAGGGACTGTTGATGGACCACCCTAAAAGCTCAGATATCATCTTGGGCTTATAGAGAAGTTTCCTCATCTCACTCACTTTAACTGCTTCTCTGTTGTACCAACTTCGCTATCTGCTAGGGTGGGGGTTGTAGAAAACCCTAAGAGCAAGGAGCAGTCCTTCTTAAAGGGGCCAGCCCTCGTTTTCCACATTGGCCCATGTTGGCCTGACTTTTCCTCACTGGATGACCAAGGGAATAAAGGGTCTCCATATATTACCAGGACACTTACCCACAGGCTTGAAACAGGTAAGTACTTGAGAATGGGGAATTCAGAAACTGTTTGGAAACACTGTCTCTTTACTTAAGCATGTTTTTGTTTTTGTTTGAGACAGGGTGTCTCTTTCTGCTGTCTTGGAGCTCCCTATTTAGACCAGGCTAAACTCTTGGAAATCCTGCCATCTCTGCCTCCCAAATGCTGGGACTAAAGTTGTGTACCATGGGGGAGGGGGGCAGTGAGTGGAGAAGGAGTTAGGAGAAAGAGAAGGGGAGGAGAGGAGAACATGTGGGACCAGGAAGGTTGAGTCAGGGGGCGAATAGACGAGAGCAAGAGAAGATACCATAATAGAGGGAGCCATTATAGGTTTGAAGAGAAAACTGACTCTAGAGAAATGTCCAGAGACCTACAAGAATAACCCCAACTAACAATCTGAGCAACATTGAAAAGGCTACCTTAAATGACCTTCCCTGATAATGAAATTGATAACTAACTTATATGCCATCATAGAGCCCTCATCTAGTAGCTGATGGAAACAGAAGCAGACACCCACAGCTAAACACTGAGCCGAATCCAGTGTTTAGCTAAACACTAAACACTCTTGGAATCCAGTTGCAGAGAAGGAGGAGTGATAATAAGAAAAGGGGTCACGACCAGGCTACAGGAACCCACAGAGACAGCTGACCTGAACAAGGGGGAGTTAATGGACCCCCAGACTGATAGCTGAGAAACCAGCATTGGATCAACCCAGACCCTCTGAACATAGGTCTCAGTTAGATGGCCTAGGCAGTCTAAGGGACCTCAGACAGTGGAACCAGGATGTATCCCTGGTACATGAAAGGACTTTGGGAGCACATTCCCCATGGAGGGATACTCCCTTAACCTAGAGGCAGGAGAGAAGGCTTAGTCCCTACTCCAAATGACTTGGCAGATTTTGATGATTCCCTCCTGGAAGGCATCACCCTTCCTGTGGAGTGGGTGGGGAATAGGACCAGAGGGGTGGGGTGGTGGGCAGAGGGGCATGGGGGGGAGGAAGGGAGAGGGAACTGGGATCGATATGTAAAATAAGAAAAAAAAAGTTGTATAACATCACACCCAACTGCTGCTGCTGCTCCTCCTCCTCCTCCTCCTCCTCCTCCTCCTCTTCTTCTTCTTCTTCTTCATTTTCTGAGACACGGTTTCTCTATATAACTAAGTCCTAGTTGTCCTAGAACTCACTCAGTAGACCAGGGTGGCCTCAAACTCACAGAGATTTGCCTGCTACTGAGTGTTGGGATAAAAGGTATGTGCCACCACACCCAGCTTCTTAATCAAATGCTGAAGATGAATTAAAATGAAGAAGTATGATTTAGATCAATATGTAGACCCTATTATTGATCATAATCCATAGTTTACAAAAGAGAGAACATTAGATGCTAAGAACTATCAGATAACAGTGTCAGGGGCACTTACCAGCTTTAACCTCAGAGGAATGACAGACTCAGCAAGTTGGTTTCGAGTATATATTTTACTTCACACTTATATCAGAGCAATATACACACGCAGAAGCAAAGTCCTAGGGACCATAGCTACTAGGCTCACAACCTGGATACCTGTCTGGCCGGCACAGGGCCACAGCTTGAGATGCCTTCAGATTCCTCGGGATTCAAGCAACGAGTCCACTAAGGTCTCTGGTCTTGGTGTCTGGTATCGATCAGGCAGTTCTCAGCTTAGTGGATTGGCTTCTCAGATGGAGGACAGTTTCCAGGATGTATCCTTCAGTCAGTTTTGATGGGTTCTGCTTCTCAGGCCTGAGCTGGTCCTTAAATACCTTGCTTATCAAACTCTGCCACACATACACACTCTGCTTCATTCTTATCTCTAGTAGTTGGGTAACAAGCCTAAGCTCACTTTGCTAATTTTCTTCCAGCCAGGCTTCTGCCTGTCTGGCTTCATGCTCCTTACAAATAGAAATAACTATAGAATGAATACATGAGCAAGGTGAATGATTCCTGTAAGAATTTTTAGAATTTGGAATACTGATGGTTTGGAGGCCTTGTGAGACAAAGTTAAGATACCCTCCAGGGACCAACAAACTGCTGGGAAAATTAAAATTCCTTGTCTGCCCTCAGCAACCCAGCATGAAACCTTTAGTTCAGATAAAAGTGACCAAGATTAAAAAGAAATACTAATTTTGAAGTCCAAAGAATGGCTGAAACAAGGTCTTTCTAAGGAAAGGACTAAACCAGACTTCCCAGGAGTGCCCAGAGATTAAACTGCCCTCCTTACAACCAACTTGTAAATTTTTGCCAGGTGGTAGCAGCGAGGAGGCTTTGGCAGCACCCCATGACTTTAATCCCAGCACTCAGGAGGCAGAGGCAGGCGGATCTCTGTGAGTTCGAGGCCATCCTGGTCTACAGAGTGAGTTTCAGGACAGTCTCCAAAACAATACAGAAAAACCCTGCTTTGAAAAAAACAGAACAAAACAAAGCCTCAAAACTGAGGCTCAATTGGTTAATAAAAAACAACAAACAATGAGCTCATCAACAAACAGACAATCAATCAATCAATAAATAAATAAATAAAAGTCCCTGATTTTGACACACTTAGGGGCTTCTTTCACTAACAGATAAAAACCTACAGAGTCCTTTGTGGACTTTGCTAATTTTCTACAATAAGCTATAAAAAGATAAGATAATAAAGAGATTGCTACCACTTTATTTCTTTCAGTGATGGAAATACAAATTCTGGCAAGGTCTCTAAATGTTTCAAATATAAATAACATCAGGCCTTGCCTTTTCTTAGCATTAATAGGCTTCCAATTCACAAGCAGGTTTCAGTGAAAAAAGCAAACTCAAAACTACCATGCTGTTGTTACTAAGATTTTTTTTTTTTTTTACTAACCCTTTACAGAAAGAGGAGGAAGAGGAGGAAGAGGAGGGAGAGGAGGAAGAGGAAGAAGGAAAAAGAACATCACAAGAAACATGAAGTTTTATCCAACCTCATAGTTTTATGTAAACTCACCCAAGTTCCTAGCCAATGTCTAGGTCCCTTCCCTTCATAAATTGGAGCCCAGACAGTTGTGCTTTCTCTGGATCCAACAGGACTGGTAAAGCCATACTGTGAACTGATACCAAAAAAGGGACTCTATGCTGAATTTCAACTGCATGTAAACTCTATATTACCTCATATTACTTCCCCCTCCCACCCCAGACAGTGTTTCTATGTATAGCCCTGGCTGTCCTGGAACTCTGTATACCAAGCTGGCCTCTATTTTCCAAGTGCTGGGACTAAAGGCGTGCACCACCAACATCTGGCTTTTCATATTACTTCTTACCCCATTTACCAAACTTCTTTTCATTACACTAACACCCTGTACCATATTTCATGTATTTTTTGACACATTACTCAACGCATTAATATTGTAAGCAGAGGCACAGTGAAGCCACTGAAATGAGCCACTCCATGGGTAGAAAGAAAAGTTTATTGGGGGGAACAAAACTGCCACGCTGTCTCTGAGATAGAATAGGGAGCAGCAATTTGGCAGGAAAAAAAGTGGGTTTTATATGACAGTCAGCAGGGTGGGTATCTTTGAACTGATGCAGGCTTCTCAGATTAATCGGGAAGTAGATATAGTTGACTGTAAGCCTTTCCTGGTAAACAGAAATACATCTTTCAAGATTCCTGAGGAACGCTGAATTTAGGCTTCTGTTTATCCAACACTAATCCTTCTGCTTACCTAGTCAGAGTTCTGATTAGGACACTGTCACCAACACTGCCACTTTTGGGACCCACTTTGGACCTAACAAATAATACCTTCAACACTACACTTAAGATATTAAAACAACACTCCATTATATGGGTTCCTATAAACTTAAAGAAGAATTGGCTTCAGAAAATATAAATGCTGCCGGACACAGGCAGATCTCTGTGAGTTTGAGGCCAGCCTGGTCTACAGAACAAGTCCCAGGACAGGCTCCAAAGCTACACAGAGAAACCCTGTCTCGAAAAGCAAACAAAAAACAAAACACAAAGAAACAAAAGAAAGGAAGGAAGGAAGGAAGGAAGGAAGGGAATATATTCAGGGGCTGGAAAGATGACTCAGAATTTGAGAGCACTGTCTGCTCTTCCAGAGGTCCTGAGTTCAATTCCCAGCAACCACATGGTGGCTTACAACAATGAGATTTGGTGCCTTCTTCTGGAGTGCAGGCATCAATCAATCAATCAACAAATAATATTTTAGAAAATGAACATATTCATAGCTGGGTGGTAGTGGCACACTCCTTTAATCCTAGAACTCAGGAGGCATTATAAGTAGATCTCCAAGTTCAAGATCAGCCTGGGCAGTCAGGGCTACATAGAGAAACCTTGCCTCCAAAACCCAGAAATAAATAAATAAAAATAAGAAAGAAATATTGGGACATTAGAACATTCTCATCTGTTAATAGTTTCTGGCCAACAGTTTGCAGATGAATTGCAAAGTACCTTACGGCATCTCAATCCCTTTAATATTTTACATGTTCAAGTTACTAAAATCCTGATTAATAGCTGCTATTTTTATTGTTTTTAATATGTTGTCTCTTCATTCAAAGAATCCAGAGAGGATCAATTGTACAAGAAAAAACTACTATGCCACCATAACACTACAGAATTAGAAGGGGGAGATGTCAGAGACAGATGGTCTACAACCCCTGACTCAGATGTGGCCACATAACTTTGGAAAACTATAGGCATGAGATAAGAAATAGAAAGAACATCCTCCAGGATAAAATAAGACCACAATGGCAGGATTTGTGGAAGAACTCAAGGGTCAAAGAAACTTCTCAGGCTCTGCTTGCAAGGGTGTCCCTAGTAACTAGCTAAACAATATGTAAAAAGCAATGAGAATAATGAAATTTGTTCATTTTTAAGCTCTCAAATAAGTGACTTTATTCCTGTCTATTATGACAGACATTTACAGAACAATAACATGAGATCACCTTAAAAAATAACATGTAAGGGGCTAGATAGCTCAGAGATAGCTCCTGAGCTCAATCCCCAGCAACCACACGGCTCAGACCATTTATAATGAGATCTGGTGCCCTCTTCTGGCATGCTGGCAGAACTCTGTATATATAATAAGTAAAGTCTTTTTAAAAAATTATATATATATATATATATATATATATAGTATATATAATATATAATAACATATTTATATATCTGGGTTGGTGACACCTGTCTTTAATCCCAACACTAAGGAGGCAGAGGAAGTGGATCTGAGTTTGAGCAAGTTCCAGGACAGCCAGAGCTATTCAGAGAAACCTTGTCTTGAAAAACCAAAACACTCGGGAGGCAGGCAGATTTCTGTGAGTTCGAGGCCAGTCTGGTCTACAGAGCTAGTTCCAGGACAGGCTCCAAAACAATAGAGAAAACCTGTCTCAAAATATCAAAAAAAAAAAAAAGTTATAAGGCAGTGATATACACAGCACAAAATAGTTCATCAAGTCGCCGACAAAACACAACCTTTAATAATCAAAATGGAAATGTGAAATAAAAGGATGAAGCAAAATTCCCAACTTGCTTCTACTTAAGGCATTATGTAGCTAGGCACCAAGCACAGTGGTGCATGCCTTTTTTTTTTTTTTTTTTTGTAAGAAGTTTTATTAGAAAGGGAGAGAGAGGGTGGAGAAGAGAAAAGAGGTAAAGAGACACAGAGATGGGGAACAGCAGGAAAGAGAGAGGGAAAAGAGAGAGCAGAAAGAAATCAGGAAAGAGAGAGTGGAAAGAGTGTGGTGCATGCCTTTAATCTCACCACTTGGGAGGCAGAGGCAGGTCAGCTTGATCTACATAGTGAGTCCCAGGACAGCCAAGGCTACATAGTGAGATCCTATCTTGAAAAACAAAAATGTCATATAGAATCTTACAATACCCTGTGGGTTGAAGAATGCATATTTATGTATGTACGTAGATCTACATAGTTATGTGTATATATATATATATAGATAGATAGATAGATAGATAGATAGATAGATAGAGAGAGAGAGAGCACTTTTTTTCCCCACACATATATACACAGAAAATTATTTGCAGTTCAATTTAGGACATTCTAACATGCCACTCCATTCAGTTTTTTTTAAAAAAAGATTTATTTATTATGTGTAGTATTGTATCTGCATGTATGCCTACATGCCAGAAGAGAACACAAGATCTTATGGTTGTGGACCACCATGTGGTTGCTGGGAATTGAACTCAGGACCTCTGGAAGAGCAGCCAATGCTCTCAACCTGAGCCACCTCTCCAGCCCCCCCCCCATTCAGTTGTTTGAATCACATTTGGACCCTCTTCACAAAACAGGGGAGAGAGCAGGAACTTAAAAGGTTGGTTTGGTGTAACTGAGATAGTCCCACTTTTTTGTTTGTTTTGGTTTTTCCAGACAGGGTTTCTCTGGTTTCTCTGCTTTAGAGCCTGTCCTGGAACTAGCTCTGTAGACCAGGCTGGCCTCGAACTCACAGAGATCTGTCTGCCTCTGCCTCCTGAGTGTTGGGATTAAAGGTGTGCGACAACAATGCCCAGCTGAGATACTCCTTTTAATTGAGCACTGATAAGTATAATTTTCTTTTGTAGTAGTTCTGTAAAGACTGACTCAGGTGGCTTTCTTGAGATTTGGTAATGGATCACACATTAATGTCATGCTGTGGCAGTAACTCTTACTCTGAAAATGATTTAAGAAATTTCTTCCCATTTTGCTACCATGCCTTGGGGTGCCCAGCTGGTTACTCAGGCCCATATTATTAGAAGAATTCTCATAAATACTGTCCAATTCTCTTGAGCCTACAGAACCATTCATGTGATGGGACTCCATTCCTTCTAATCCATCATGGGACCATCTCACCCAGGGCCTACTGGGAAATTAAGTCTGTTAGGTCCAGAAGGCACTGCATTCATTTATACATGTTATCTCTAGAGTTGTACTGGGCATGATGGCCCTCTACATCCTAGAAGACCTACTTAATCCTCAGGAGACACTGAGGATTATTCTATTAAATTGGCGTTTGTTAAGTTTGGCCAAGCATATGCACTGTGGTCCAGAGGCAGCCAAAGCTGTATCTTATGCTGGTAATGTGTAAGGTGGTGGTATTGGTTTTGAAGGCATGGAGGGGTCATGGAGAGCAGTAGAGGCTTGGCATTGTGTGAAAGGGCTGGCGTCCCAGAAAAGAGAGTAGGAGAGAGAGGCTATTGGTGCAAGAACAGCCCAGTTGCAGCAGAAAACCCTGGCAGTTTGGAGATGCCAGTACCCCAGGATGACCATCAAGGACAACAGCAGGCATGGAGTGGTGGAATCAGTGTGCTGCAGATGCCAGGCTGAGAGGTGGAGCCCAGAGAGTCGTGCGTGGGACCAGACGCACTGAACTCTACAGCTGAGAATTTTCTGTTTGTTTGTTTCAAGACTGTGTTTCTCTGTGTAGCTTTGTAGACCAGGCATGCACCATCACCAGCCAACTAGACTTAGAGCTTTTGGAGATTTTTGGGTGGTGGGGGTGGTTGAGACAGCGTTTCTCTGTGTAGCCCTGCTGTTCTGGAATTTGCTCTGGCCTCCTATATGTTGGGATTAAAGGGAGATTTTTTTTTTGAAGTTTTAGTTTTACAGGAATTTTGGGGTTTTAGAGATTTTGGATATTTAGAGATGGAACTTTAATAAGACTGTGGAATGTTTTAAAAGTTTGAATTTTTATATTGTGTGTGTAGGTGCTGCTAGTAGATGTTCTCTGGAGCTGTAGTTACTTATAGGCAGCTATGAGCCCTCTGACATGGGTGCTGGACATGCAAGTGCTCATAACTGTTGATTAATCTTTCCACCTATCTCCTTTTTTTTTTTTTTTTTTTTTTTAAATAGAGTTTATACTCGTCAGCTCTCTACAGAGTCTCAAGCTCTCCCATCCAGCCCCCTTTACACCATTAGAGCTAAAGTGTGGATAAATAAGAATCTGGGAAATGATAGGTTGTGGATGTTTATTCAGGGAGAAATCACTTACACTAGAAACAGATGACTGCTGCAGGTTCCCATCCCAAGGATGCCTCTGGATGGTCTGTCTCTGACCAGGAAGTAAGAGAGGGTGCTGGGGTTTGGAACCCCAGACCTAGTCCCCCCCAGGTCACGCCTGCACCTGTCCCCACGCCCCAGGTTTGGGCAGGGTGGGTATCTCACTACAAAGAGGTCCCATCCAAATGCCACCTGCCTATTTTCACCCCTGCCACCAACCTTTCACTACCTTATATGGCCTGTGCTCCACCTTGCCAAGCCTCAGGGCCTCTCCTCATGTGGTAGTTTGAGTAAGAATGGCCCCCTTAAGCTCATACACTTGAATGCTTAGCACTCAAACAGTGCTTAGTGGCACTGTTTGAGAAGGATTGGGGTGGCCTTGTTACTGGGGATGGACTTTTAGGTTTCAAAAGCCCAAGCCAAGACCAGTTTCTTTCTCTTCCTGATGCCTCTAGATCCAGATGTAGAAGTCTCAGATACTTCTCCAGCACCATGTCCACCTGCATGCTGCCATGTTCCCTGACATGATGATAATGGACTAAACCTCTGAAACTGTAAACGAGCCCCAATTAAATGCTTTCTCTAAGAGCTGCAGTGGCTGGGTGGTAGTGGTGCATACTCTTTGTCCCAGCACTAGGGAGGCAAATCTCTTGAGTTTGAGGCCAGCCTGGTCTACAGAGTGACTTCCAGGATAGCCAGGGAGACACAGAGAAACCCTGTCTTCAACAAACAAACAAGAGTTGCTATGGTCATGCTGTCTTTCCATAGCAATAGAACACTGACTAGGACAGGGGGTGTTCTATTAACACAGAATCAGAATAGCTTACTTTTAAAGTCGCAAGTTCAATGAACCACTGAGCCAGATGCACAACCTTTTTTCTTCCTCAATACTTTGGAGAGTTCCTACTTGTGGTGATATATTGTTTATCATCTAATAATAAAGCCACTGAAGATCAGTTTGCAAAGTCAGCCACAACAGTTAGCTATAGAAACCAGACAGTGGTGACACACACCTTTAATCCCAGGACTCGGAAGACAGCCAGATGGATCTCTCAGTTGAAGGCCACCCTGACCTATATAAGAGTCAAGGGTAACAGAGTTCACACCTTTGATCCTAACACTAGGGAGGTGGAGATAGGCGTGATATGGCTGGGCAGAGAAAGGAATAAAAGGAGGAGATGGGGATTCAGAGCGTTTTGCCTCAGGATTCGTGGAGACAGGATTGTCATTTCAGCTGAGTAGAGGTAAGATCTACTAACTTGGCTGCTTTGCTTCTTTGGTCTTCATCTTGAAGCTTGAATCCCAATATCTTT
Source organism: Cricetiscus sungorus (assembly GCA_030556225.1). Classification (NCBI taxonomy): domain Eukaryota; kingdom Metazoa; phylum Chordata; class Mammalia; order Rodentia; family Cricetidae; genus Cricetiscus; species Cricetiscus sungorus. The sequence continues at coordinate 201,483 of JANBXA010000311.1, read as the reverse complement.
CTCTGGGTCTTTTATTTATCATGCTACTGTATCTTTTTTGGGGGGTGTCAGTGACATATAGATATAATTCTTAGGGAGGGCTTTCTAGTTAAGTGTTTTCCATTATACACATCCGAGCCAGACAAAGGGGCTGCTGCCTACTATTCTAGCTCATATATTTCTACCAAGGCATTCTCACCCCATATGCCTGGTTTTGTTCTCAGTGCAACAACTAGCTCCCTTCCTTATATTCAGATTAGTACACGCACACACAGAGAGATGCACTGTAGCCTGTTGCCCAGGGATAGTGACTTTTTAGTTAGCTTTCATATACCCATCCTGCTTCCAGAAGTATGCATGTCCACTATATAGGGCACCTCAGCCAAAAAGAGCCATGGATTCCCAGTTCAGGTTCTACTTTCTCCATCCAGAGACAGGAGAGCTTGAAGTCTATGCCTCATGAAGCTAAGTAAGAAGAAGTACAAACACAGTGTCTACTTAAAGTTTTCACACTTTATTTTATGTATTTGACAGACACATACTGGAGTTAGTAACAAGATACCATGCAGCTCCCTCCAGCTCCCACCACAGCAGGAAAAAGGTCAGGCTGCCCCCATCCCAGATCTGTCTGGTCTTTCTCCCAAGATGATTGTGTGGCACATTAAGGTCAGGAAGTGGAGAAATAGATGGTTGCTGCAGTTTAAGGCATTTTGGGCTCTACAGCCATCTCTGCTACCTCTGTACTTGCCCTTGGCTGGAAATTGGGCAGGTAACTGTCACTAAGACAAGGATGACTACCCTTATACAATGGACTGACTGAGGGTTTCCCTCACATTGAACCAATAAATGGTTGCTGTTGAGTTAAAACAGGAATGACAACACTTCCACATTAGAAATCAAGTAAAATCAATGCTTGAAGAATATGGTTAGAGTCTGGCTTAGATATCCTTTGAGAGACAGATGTAACTGGCTGCTCAGGCAGGTAAGCAATGGAAGTCAACCACATCCCATAGTGACCCACTCCCTTTTAGGGGCTCCTAAGTGGACTGGTGTTTAGGGAAAGGATGGCCATATCCAGAGTGGCTGGGTAAGTAGGTAGGGCCAGCTGAGGGTCAATCAAGACAATTTAGATGGGTATTGGCTTGTTTCCAGCATCCCGGGACAGGCAGACACATTTGGGGTAAATAAAATGATGCCCCAATATTAACAATTTTTCTAAATCACAGTATTGGTACAGGGAACACAAGGGGTCCAGGCTAGCCTGGGATGAGGCTGGCCCTCAATACATGCAGGAGAGCAGCTTAAGTGGGAACCTATAAAGGACCCAATGACACTTGCTCTAATGAAGGACCCCTTCAGCCCCAACAGCTCCCTCCTGCTCAGGGATACAGTTCTCATCCAATAAAACATTAATAACATAATAAGCCCTGGTAATAGGGCTTACCAGGAGACCCAAAAGACCAAAACAAATGGACAGGTAGGAACATACAGTGCAAGGGGCTGAGGCATGTTACCTTAGGCAGAGGAGTGTGTCCTAAGGCTGCCTCCCAAGCCCAGGGCTCTAGGTTGCCATGGTCTACTTATGAGTCCCTCAGCACCACTTTGTTTCTGCAGCACAGCTGCCTGGACGGAAATGAGGCCAGGCCAGCAATCCTGGCCAAGGTACAGGCAAGAAAATCATATATATATATATAAAAAAAGCAACAAGTTTACAAAAATAAAAAAAAATAATTACAGTAGGGGGGGTGGTAGCTCTGGTGGTAGCTCAGGGAGTATGACAGGGCCTTAGTTCTGGTTTGGTGACAGCATCTTCTAGCAGGTGCAGCTGGCGATGGCCTACAACCACGTCCCGTAGACAGCCCACAAAACCTGTGCCATAGGCCTTGGGTAGAGCCTGTCCCACTGGCAGCTTCTGCAGGCCTCCTACAGGATAGATAATAGATCAGCAGGCAGTGATGCCAACATATGGGGCCCACCAGCACTTGAATACCAGTGGGGTACTACAATGAACACAAATCCCCACAGCCTAAGATCTACAGGGTTAGTGAAGAAAAGGGTGTAAAAGGGTGTTGCCCAACCTGGCTAGCTCATCTATTATTCAGATGGGGTTGATTTGGGTGTCAGCTCTAGGATAGTCTATCCCTCAGATGGTTTGAAACCCTCGGGTGTCCCCTCCCCTGGCTGCCTCCAAACACTCACCCAGCCACAGGGTTCCATCTGTGTCCAGCTGTGTGGCACCCAATGGGGAAGATCCAGTCACAGGGGCCTCATTGCCCACCTGAAGAGAACCTTCTCTCTGCTCCCTAGGGGATGGATGGGGCAAAGTTGTCAAGAGTTCCCTCCCTCCGCTAGGACCTAGCCTCCACATTTTCTCTATCACATGCCTTGTAGATGCCACACCCTGGGAATGACACTATATGTTCTTCTGGGGGCCAGTGACTCATCGGTTCTCCTCTGTCTTTTTGTTGCTCCCTCCTTTTCTTCTCATGAACAGAACTTGAGTCAGGCTGCGGTGACCATGAGTGACTGGGTACGACCCAGCTAAGCAAGTTCAGCCACTACCTGCTGTTATTCTCGAGGACTCCACTGACCTGTGAGCCCTGACACGAAGCCAGCGGTTGGTGTTGATCTTCACAGTGGAGCGCAGCACAACTGGCTGGGAACCTAAGTCATAGCTCAGCTGCAGGTGTCCATCCACAATGGCCAGAGCCACGTAGTCTGCACGTTCCGTGGCTTTGCCACTCCACAGTACTAGCCCCTGAGTGGCCTCAGTGCGCAGACTCAGTTCAAAGTGGTTGCTCTGTAGCGCCTTCTCACTGAAAGGTGAAAGGATGGGTCAAGGGCTTCCAGGAGGGGGGTGGGTAATAGGAGCAGGGTAGGTGTGGGTGTTGTTACAGCACAAAAGCTTGAGCTACTACCATAGAGACCAGAAGCTGGCGATTAGACACGAGCAGCTGGGTGGGCGGGGGTGGGTGGGGTGGTACACCAACAGTGGGACAAAGGAGAGAGGGAAGACGCGGTCAACTAGACAAAGTTGACTGGAGAGATGGCAGGTAAGAGGCAGGCACATGGCAAGGTAATGTGCTGGGTCTCTCAGGTACTGCCATGTGCTTACCTGAAAAGGGCCCCGGAATCCAGAGTTTCAGGGCTTAGAAGCAGGAAGAGAGGGAAGCAGTAAGCAGGAGACAAGACAAGCTGAATGTAGGCCAAAATCCCCTTTGTCAACATGTGCAGATGAGAGGAAGAGCAAGCATAACTCCAGGGTATCAAGGGCCCTTCCCACAAAGGGCTTTGGCAGTGGCATTTATGTAATACATATGTTGGGTACATGCCCTAGTGGGTAGTTCAAGGAGAGAGGCATTGGTGATATGGACACAAAGGCTCTTCTGATGACAGCAGCCGTGGAGATGCCCTAGCACATACATGACCTTGTCTGTGCATACAAACACACACTCACATACAAGACATATATTCGCATATATGTATATACATCTACACATACTCACATTCACACTTGCAGGTTGCATGCACATATGGGCATATGTAGATTTAATATATACATATATATCCACAAATCAGATACACACCCAAGTACATAACCACACACAGAAACATGTATACACAAGCACAAAATCACACTTGCACTGGAGCCTCAGTGGTGGGTGATGGTCCTTGGCAAGCATATCCAAGGTAGAAAGCTGGGCCTGACAGTATATAAACAGGCCCCAGTGCCATCCTCCATCCATGATAGAAATTCCACCTTTAGTGGGGTTCAAGACTGTAATTCGAGGAGCAAAGCATGGATATGAGTGAGTGCCAATGTATGAGTAGAGCCAAGGGCCTACTTACGGTGGAATCTCATTGGTCAGCTCGCTTGCAAACAAAGAGACAGAGATAGTGAGAATGAAGGGGGTAGGGTAGATTCTAGACCTTCCCTCCTGGGCAGAGCTGAGAGGGATATGGAGAATCTAACACCTCTACCCTGAATGGCATGCACAGACAGGACCAGACAAGACAGCTGAGGGTGGAGGAAGCATGGGACTCCTGACTGCATGTTACCTCTCAGTCACAGCGTTGAGGTATTCAATGTAGGTCCGCCCATCAAAGGCCAGTGTTTCTAGGTCCCCCACTGACTTCTCAACTAGCCCTGGGAGACAGATGGGATGAAATGGGCCTCAGGTGAGAACTCCAGGCCATGTCAAGTCTCAGCCCTGGGCTGCCAGTGCTCACCCTTCTCGCAGTGCAGCCCAGAGAAGCCCCCAGGACACAGGCATTCATAAGTTGCTTCTCTCGGGACACATGAACCCCCATTAAGGCAGGGGTTGCCTGAGGCCTGGGTACAAGGGTGGTCTGCAAAAGGTGAGACGTCCACTGCCCGCAATACATGCTCCTGAGTCAGCAGCTGGTGGCCACTTAGAGACACCTGAAGAGGAGAGAGCAGGGAGTGCCTGTCATATCTGCTACATTCTCTGACGAGACAGCCCTCACCTGGGACAGAATCCACACATACAATGGCCCTTCTCCATCCCACTGTGGAGAACCCGGGCTAGTACTCGCCCCCATACCAGCTGGATGGCACCATCAAAGCCAGAGGACACTGCAGCTCCCCGGGCCAGCTTGCTGAAGTCAGGTGCTCCTCCAACATAGAGGGGCTCCTTGAGGTTGAGCATGGTGTGAGGCACCTATAGGAGGCATGGGGTAAAAGGTCATGTATGATCCAAGGTCATGTATGATCCACCCACCAGCCCAGAGTAGGCCAAGTCCCAGGTCAATATGCCCAATGGCTTGATGTCCCACATCCACACCCCTCACTATCTAGGAGGCAGCATTAATAACACAGAGATGGAAGACATGGACCTTAGTGGGAAAAGGCTACTCTAGGAATGGGTACAAGAGATGATGGGTTGGGTAAGAAGCCAACAGTACCTTGCGGGATTTCTGACATCCGGAGAGCAGGTAGGGGAGTTGCAGAGCAAGAGCCAGAGAGCAGTGGGGGCAGAAAGGAGACAGACGGAGGCACAGGGCAGACAGAGAAAACAGTTATGTGAGAGCTGGCTATTGGGGGCTATGAAGCCCCCAGGGAGGAGGAAGGGAAGTGGTGGGAACAGGGTGTGGGAGGTCTGGACCTGCCTCAAGCCCTGGACACTCACCGGAGACTCCCCTAGCACACGGGGTCCATCACCCACTCGAAGGGCACCCTTGCGGCCATTTCGTTCCAGGGATACTCTGATCCAGGTACCCAGGGCTATAGGTTCCTTGCTCCTGCAAAAAAGTATGAATAGGCTCTGGGCTCTGTTCACCCAGGGGTCAGGTCACACATCTGTGCTACATACACTGACATGACATCCCAAGATCAGGCAGTCCTTTAGGTCCACCTTGTGATCTGTGCAAGTGGTCCAGAGACAACCCTCGCTAACGCCCAGTCTAGTTCCCATATGCTCACCTGATGACTGCAGCCCCCTTGCCAAGGTCATAGCGGAACTCCAGGTGCTGGTTATGCAGGGCCAGGGACACAAAGTCCCCCTTGCCATCTGTCTTTTGCCCATTGTAGAGGAGTAAGCCACTGGCCCCACGAGCCAAGAACACCATCTCCAGTGCCATCTTCTCCCTGGGGTCATGGGGGGTTGTGGGAGTGTATCACTGTCTCATCATCAGGCTGGCTCCCTTCCCTTACTCCTCCTGTCCTACTAACCCCAGGTCTCTCTCGAAGGTGTGCAAGCCTTTTAGTTCCAGGTAGGAGAAGCCACTAAAGTCAGCCAGGAAGGGTCGGGAGCCAGCACCAGTCTCCAGGACTGTAAAGAGCCAAATAGATGTCAAACAGGATTGCAGGCCCTGGTTTCCCTCCTACAGTGTCTAAATGATCAAATACAACCCTAACTGGATGGTACACCAGACCCCAAACTAACCCAAAAATTTGACTGTAACCCCTCATCCTTCTCCAGCATCTCTTTGACCTCACCTGTCTGGCAAAAAGCACCTCCTCGTCCCAGGGGACACTCACACTTGACCCCACCCCTGGAAAGCACACGGCAGGGGGCTGCCCCATGGCAGGGGTTTGGCTGGCAGGGGCTCTTTTCATCTGCACAAGTCGGGCCTGAGGGAAGATTGGGTAGGGGTTCCAGGGAAACATGAAGACTCTTCCCATAACACCTAGACACCTTCCCAGGCACCGGGCTAGTTCTCACCAAAGCGGCCAGGTGGGCATTGGCAGAGGAACATGCCAGCCTCCAATGCCTGGCACGGGGCCCCCCCACGGCAGGGGCTAGGCAAGCAGGGGTGGTCTCCACATTTTTCCACGCCAGAGCTTAGGACCACAGCCCCCTGCCAGTTGCTAAGCTCCAGCTGCTGGTTGTTGATGTCCAGCATTCGAATGCATCCTTTCAGGCCGATGCCCACAGAGGTCCGATCAAGCACCCTGACATGAGGAAGGGTCAGAATCAGAGGCATCGTCTCATATTAACATGCCCCATATCTAGGGCTAGGGATCAGGGGTACCCCTATGCCTACTCTCCTTATTGTGTTCACAGGGTGGCCAGTTCCATAAACAAGACAGAATCAGAAGGTAGGGATGAGGGTCAAGGGTCAGGGCTGAAGGTCAGGGATAGCCATCTTCAGAGGTTCCATCAAAGGCTTGCTACCACAGATAGCACAGCAGGAACTGGTGGAGGGTCAGAGGCTGGGATGAGGTCAAAGTCATAACTACCATCCACACCCATACCTCTATCACCCATCATTTGTTACTCAGAGTCAGAGACTAGGAGCCCAGACAGCCCCAGCCTATTTTTGCTCACATGGCAGCCTGTTCTTCTGGGACACCACCCACAAAGAGGTTTGTGTCCAGGTTGAGGCCATCAGTGCCACTGGGACTTTCACCCACAACAGGAGTCTCGCCATCCACAGAAAGTGTCCCCTGCCGCCAATGCCGTGACAATTCTAGGCGGTGCCATCGTCCTGGTTCCACTGGCACTGAGCTGGTGAGTACTGCTGGCCCTGAGCCTGTGTCAAACCTGGACATGAGAGCAGGTGCTTAGGATGTTGGTCTAGGCTTACCACAAGCCTGACCTATGTCACCTCACCCAAGACTTCACCCCCTACAGATCAGGTCAGGACTGACCCCTGCCACTGTACAGTCCATCTGACCTACAGAAGCCATGCCCACCTGAACTGTACATGCCCATCCAGCAGAGCCAGAGCAAGGAAGTCCTTGCCATGTGCATTGCCATTGTAGAGTAGTAATCCCTTAGTCTCCAGTGTCCGGAATTCCAGAGCCAAACGTAGTGTGTGGTAAGCTCGGAGGGTGGGGAAGGCCAAAAAGGAGTGGCCTTTGAAAGCTGGCACAGAGGGGAATTGTACTGCAGGGAACAAACAGACAGAGCGAAGTTAGAGGAGTGCCCGAGACTGCTTCACCCTCTGGCCATATCGCCGAGCCCTCTAGCATTGAATAATCTTACCCTCCTCACAGACAGTGCCACCCCTGCCTGCAGTGCAACTGCACGTGAAGCCCTTGCCGGAATCCTGGTCCTGGCAGGTGCCTCCATGGAGGCAAGGCTGGGAATCGCAGGACTTTGGGGGCTGTTGAGGGCCTGGGGTCTGACGCTGGTCAGTCCTGGGGGCAGTTGTAGGTGGCCGTCGTGTGGTTAGTGGTGCTGTGGTTCTGCCAATAGGCCAGCTGGTGTGACTGGGGTAGACTCGTGGGGTGACAGCAGAGGCAAGCAGTCGGCTCACAGTGGTGGCTCTGGCTGTGGCAGCTCCCGTAAAGAAAGTGGGGAACCAGTCTGCAGGGAAAGATAAGTGTTAGGTAGGTATGAAGGGCACAGGGCATGCAAAGTACTGATGAGGTATGGAGGCTAGAGGGGAGGTCAGGCACGATGAGATCTAACTTTGCACTCACCAAAGTCCAAGAATCGCACATGCTCCTGCAGGGGCCTTCTCACTGCCAGGGCCCATGGCCTGGACACCTGGATCTGTCGGAGCAGGGCCCGGCCTACATCTGGTGCCTGGAAAGTTGTGGCTAAGGAGGAGAGAGAGGGTCCTGAGCATGATCTTGCTCCATGTAGTCCATACCCATCATCTCCCATGAGGAGAACAGGAGCTTACTAGGGTCCAAGTGAACATCCACAACGGCACGGACTAATTTGCCAGGCCCCAGGTCCCGTAGGTGGACACTCCAGAAGTCCTTCTTGACGTCTGAATTCCGGAATAGGTCGTCCAGCTGTGGGTAAGTAGTGGGTAAGTAGACACTGTCTAAACCCAGTTAAGATTGTTCACTCGAGCCAGTCATCTAGGTCCATCCTAAATGGACACCCCACAAGCCCTCATACCGTGCTTTCAATGCTCCTTGCAGTCTCCCCAAACAACTCTGACTTGGGGTCAGCCATCTCGGGTGTGTAGAACAGCTCCTGTCCCTCGACCCCCTCAAGCTCCAGCACTCCCTGGAATGCCTTGGTAGCTGTGGGGGAGGGGCAGTGAGGCCCTGCCAATACCATCTAGCCTCCTAGGCAGCCACAGAAGCAAGCTCTACAGCAAGCCATGTGGGGTGCAGAGCAGGGATGTTAGTCAGATGATCATGGGGTTAGTGAGTGGGGACCCCAGGGCAGGGCTGGTGTCAGTTACCAGGCAATTCCTAGGAGCACGTGCCCCAAGCTGGCTTGCAAGGAGAAAGATGGGTTAGGTATAAGGTCCTTGGCACAAATGCATACCCAGTGGCTGAGACCAGAGTGCATGTGTGTGCCAAATCTCCAAACCCCCACACACTCTGGCTGGAGCCAGAATGCTATAACTTTATACCGACCTGCTGCCACAAGCTGAAGTCAGTACTCCTGGTGTGTTTATACGGTTCCTCAAGCTCACCCCCTTCCCTGTTGCCCACTTACCAGGACAGTTGGAGCCTTCGGAGTCCAGTGAGGGTGTCTTGCCATCTGAACAGCAGCCCAAAGGTGAGTTGTAGCAGGAAGCCCTCTCAATGGGTGGCCCATGGGTCACCACAATGCTGCCCACAGAGGGCTCGAGTCCTGGGGAAATGTAGTCTAAGCATAGCCCTGGGTAGGAGCCACTTGTGGGCTCTATCCCCACATCACCCTCAGACCTGCCCACATGCCCACGAGGCCCTGCTCACCCCCAGACCCGCCCCCACTGGCCTCCTCATCTCCGCTCAGCTCCTCATCGCCACTCCCGTCGGTGCTGCCAGATTCGCTGAAGACTGATGTGGCGAGACTGGTTACATCAGTGGGTGCCGTTGGAGGCATAGTCAGCACAGGCCATGCAGAGCTCCTGGGGATGCTGACTGTGGTCTGCGGTCGTGATGTGGGCAGTGGGGTAGGCCAACCATGGGTGGTACTACCGGGAGCCAGAGGAAGGCCACTATAAGGGGATGACAGTGCCTTGCTCAGGACATGCCTTGGGGTTGTCAGAGATGCAGGTGCTGGGGAAGTTCCAGGAGCAACAATCTCTGCAAAAAGAGGGATGTTAGGGGCTGGAGCCTGGACAGGGTCAAGTCCTTCTGCTTTGTTCTAGGTAGTTGTTCCAGGTCCTTACCCTGGCATGGGCCAAGACTCTGAGTGGAGATGTCCAGACCCTGTCGACAGGCAATAGTCTTCAGCTGGCATTCATTGCCATATGTGACACCATCTGATCCGCAGACCTGGAGTACAGGGAAAGAATGCTTGGGAAAAGCCTCCTCACCCCATCACTCTCCACATATCCCACTCCTTACCTTGGTAGAGTTAGCCTCTGGACATGTGAGGGTTGGGCAGACACAGTGGGCAAAACCAGCCTCCTCCACGCAAGAGGCACCAAACTCGCAGTGTATCTCCATACAAGTAACAGGTGTCGTGGAATCTGGAGTAGGCATAAAAGATCCCTTCCAACTCAGGTACTCCCACCCTCAACATAGGGAGTCCTGGGGTCAGCACTAGTCCCTGCCCTCACCTGCGTCACAGCCAGTTTGGCCCAGGGCTTGACCGTCTGGACACTGTCCACACTTGGGACCAGCCACACCTGGCCTACAGGAACACAGCCCAGTCATCTGCTCACAGTCATCTCTCACGGCACCCCGAGGGTCACAGCTGCAGGCTAAGGGGGTGGGAGGAAGAATCTATAGTTTGGGTAAGCTCCCCACTGCCCAAGAACCCTACCAGGTACTGGTCAGGCCAAGACATGAGCAGTGGACAGACAGGAGTACTTGGAACTCTGTTACTCACGAGTACAACCACTATGACCATCAATGACAATGCCACGGAAGTTCCAGAAGCCAGGCTCACAGCGATCACACCTGAGGCCTCCCACACCTGGTCGGCAGGAGCACTGGCCTGTGGCTGGGTCACAGGTGCCACTGTAGGAGCCATGTGGGTTGCAATGGCAGGTACCTACAAGAGGAGAAAGCAGTGGTCACAGGAGCTGTACAGCTCTATCAGATCATGGTGAGGGCTGGGTTCAGGTACTCACTTGGACAGCCAGCGAAGCCTACACCCTGGGCAGCAGTGACATTGTCTTGGCAGCAGCCATAGGGGGTTTGGGCACAGTGTGGGAGGGCCACAGGTAGCAGTGGAGCCAAGGTAGGGCCTGAGAAGAGGTGCACAGGAATTCAGATTTGATGTAACAGTGTTTGATGTTTGTTTATCTTAAACCCAATTATTCTGTCTTAGTAATTCCGGCCACATGATTTAATCCCTCTTTACATTAATTCCTACTAAAAATTTGGGGCTGTCATGTGAAATCAGCATATCACATACAAAGACACATAGTTAATGTAGAACCCAAAACCCACAAAACATAAGAAACCACATATACACCCCCATGCACACAGAAATTACTAGAGTCACAAACAGACATACATACAGATATAAACATACACATAAATGAAGACATATTTACATGCATTCACTCACATTCCTAAAAAGAAATTTATTTATTCCTGTGTATATGTCTGTGTACATGTATAAACATAAAAATCAGCACAGTTTCCTTTTTTCCTTCCCTCCTTCCTTTATTTTGAAGCAGGGTTTATCTTTGTAGCCCTGGCTGTCCTAGAACCTGCTCTGTAGGCTGGCCTGGAACTCAGAAATCTGCCTGCACATTAAAGGCATGAGCTACCAATCCCAGCCTGTCATCAATTTCTTTTCTTTTCTTTTTTGGATTTTCGAGACAGGTCTCCCCTGTGTAACAGCCCTAGCTATCCTGGAACTAGTTCTGTAGACCAGGTTGGCCTTGAACTCTCAAAGATCTGCCTGCATCTGCCTCCAAAGTGCTGTGATTAAAGGCCTGCACCACCACCACCTGGCCATCAATTTCCTTTCTACAAGAGCAAAAGTACCTAGTGGGTGCCCCTCTTGTTCCTTGTGGCCTCCATTTGGGAAGCCAGTGCTTCTCGAGAGTCAGAGGCAGGCGGATCTCTGTGAGTTCAAGACCAGCCTGGTCTACACAGAGCAAGTTCCAGGACTGGCTCCTTTCACCTCAGTACCCAAGGGAGCAGGAAGCAGGCAGATCTATGAATTCAAGGCCAGCCTGGTTTACATAGCTAGTTCCAGAACAACTAGAGCTATGTAGAAAGACTGCCTCAAAGAAAGAAAGAGAACCAAAATAAAAATCAAAAAACAAAAGACAAAGCTATCATCACTATCAACAACAACAATAAAAGTTACCATCGCATGTACATATGCCCATAGCCTTATGTCTCTGTCATGCACCACACACAGCACACTCACAAACAGGGAAACAGAAGCACAATGCGTAGAACATGCCACCACGTGCTGGATGTGTTTTGTGCAGCGACTTACCACGGCAGGCTCCCTGAGCCACTACATACAGCTCCTGCTGTGATTCACAACGGGCCTTCTTCAGGTCACACTCAGTGTCATAAGTGACTCCATCTGAGCCACACACCTGGAGGGATGGGGTCAATGTGAGCAGCCATGACCCCCTCCTCAGGACACCCACCTGGAGCCCCTGGGAAGCTGTAGCACTTACTGGGCTTCTAAGGACACTCTGGCAGCTGAAGTCACAGACACATGGCCCATCCTCTGAGTCCTCATCCCAGACACCACCGTGCTGCAGGCACAGCTCCTGCTCACACTCATTATCTTGGCCAGAACCAGAGCCCCCTGAGCCACACTCAGCTGCAGGAACAGAGAACAGTCACCTAAAAGTCTCCATCAGAGACTGAAGTCCAGGGGCTCACACAAGTTACCTGAGCTTACCCTGCTCACACGGCCCTGCACGGGCCTCCTCAATTTGTACCTGCTGCTGACAGGCAGCTTCTCGTAGCTCACAGGCACTGGGGTAGGTGACACCATCACTGCCACACACAGGGCCAGGTGGGGGATGCTCACAACGGGGACATACACACTGTCCAGCTGAGCACACAGCCCCAAAGGCACAAACTGTGTCTCCGCAGGTCTCTACGGGAGATGGGAAGAAGCATACATAAGTATGATCCCCTGGTTGAAGGAATCATAGAAGCCTATCCCTTCTTGCCCCACTCACGGCAGTGTCCAGTTGAGGCCACATGTAGGCTGATCTGGTGTGTACAGGCGTGGACATGCAGCTCGCATTCACTAGCGTATGTATGCCCATCAGAACCACACACAGGCTGGGCTGAGGCCACACATTCGGTGGGGCACACACAGCGTCCAGTCTCCATCTCACACAGGGATCCAAAACGGCACTGCCCACATCGGTCTGGGGAAGAAGCTCTATCACCATGTTGATCCAAAGCCTCCTCCCAACCCAATCCACTTGCCCACCACTGACCACAGGGTCCTCTGTGGGCCACCCGAATTTCCCGCTTGAGAGCACAGGCCATGGATTCCAGTTCGCACACGCTGCCGTAAGTGACGTCATCATCGCCGCACACAGGATCATAGATACCCGAGCACAGCTGCTGGCACTCGCACACAGCCTCCCCATTCTTCACTGTGCATACTGCCCCAAATGCACACTGCACTCCACGGCATGGGGATGGGGTCTGGTCTGGGGAGGATGTGGTACTCAGTCCATACTCTCCTCCAAATGTGGACAAAGCCCAAACCCACGCAATAGCCCCTCTTCAGGGTGGGAATGGTAGAGGAATAGCTAGATGCACAGGACACAGCAGAGAAAGGGACAGACACACAACAGAGGTGGATGGGGACATATGAGTTTCTGATTGTCCATAGCAGGTCACTGACCCTGGACCACCAGCAGCCAAGCCCTGGGGTATCATGCACATGGAGGTTAAAACTTTTCCCCCAAGAATGGGAAAACCCTGTACCCTACAATCACAGACTACACAGGGAAGAGGGTGTCTGTCAACTTGCTCTGAGGACCAGAAGGCCAGGCAGTAGCAAGCCACTCCCCCAAGCCGCGCTGGGGGCAGACCTCGGGCTGTGGGCTCCTGGCGGGCAGGCGCGTCACCTCATCCTGCCAGCAGATCAGGCTGGAAGACACAAGAGTCGGAGCCGAGAGGGAGGGAAGGAAGGACCAAGAAGAGACAGATGCAGAAAGAAAAATGGACAGAGAACTGACCAAGACAGACAGCAGAGGCAGGCAGGGCCATAGATGCCCACAGCCCCAAAGGGACCTCCTGGCCACTGCCCAATTTCCTCCACCCTCTCCACTGGTCCCTCAAATCTCAAATTATAATCTACCTCTAAGAGGCTTGGGACTGCACTGTTTTCCTAGAACAAGGAATAGCCAGTACCGCATCCATTCCTGCCCATACAAGTAGTCTATATGTCCCCTATAGTACAGAGACTAGTGACGATGGACCAGAGGACCTGCTGGTGCAGCAAGGCCAAGCGCACACTGCCTTTGTCCCATCTCCTAGGTTCCCCAGTACCCATCCTCAGTCTCCACATACCAGCACCCTCCCCAAGTGACCCCAGCCCAGGAGCCCAGGAGGTACATGACAAGGAATGGGAATGGTAATGATAGGAACAAGAAATGATGCAAGATCAGCTGTTCCCAGCTGGATCCCAAGCTGCTCACCACACGGGCCCTGGTGCTTGGGGGGAATAGCACGCTGTTGCCGACACTCAGCCTGTTGGCGCCAACAGTCATTGTCATATGTGTGCCCATCCTGAGCACACACAGGCCTGTAAGCCCCATCACAGATGACACGATCACAGGAGCAGTGGGGACGGCCCCGGCGGGACAGGCATACAGAGTTGAACTGGCAGGTCTCCGGGCACTGGTCTGGGAACAGGAAAGGCGAACAGATAGGCCAGAGTATCACACCAACTGTCAACCACATACAGAGTACTCATGGGACCTAATGAGCCACAGTGGCAGGGCTGGATCAGTCCTCTGGGAGCACCAACCTCGAGTCTGGCACTGGCCAGAGCGTACTTTCTGGAGAAGCAGGCCACGGGTTGCACCAATATGGCCCATGACACAGTCATTTTCATATGTGACCCCATCATCTCCACAGACGGGTGCATGTTTGGCAGGGCAGGTCTCTGGCCGCAGAAGCAACTCTGGGTGTCGTGTACGTGGGTTCACCCGGCAGATGTGATTCAGGTCTGAAATGCTGCCCTGGCAGGGGTCTAGGGTCCGAGGATAGAAATTAGGAGCTGTCACCAGTGATCATGGAAGAGTGATTCATGTATGTGAGAAGCAATGTATATAGCTTTGCTTACCACAAGGGCCATCAAACTTCTTGAAGACATGCTCCTGGTGGGTACAGGCATGACGCAGCAGCTGGCACTCACTAGGGTAGTCAATACCATCACTGCCACACACAGGGCCATCGGTGGCCCCAAAGCAGGTAGTAGGACACAGGCATGAGGCAGTCTGTCCATCGGCGGAGGGTACACAGGTGCTACCGAAACTGCAGGTCACATTGACACAGGGGTCCCGGGACCCTGTGGGTGTACAGGTGAGGTCACACTGATTTTCCAGTACCCACCACCACCCCTGCAGCGCACACTCCCTTACCGCATGGTCCTTGGCGAAGCAGGCGGATGCGCCGCTGCTGGCTGCACTGAGCACGCTGTAGCTCACACTCATTGCTGTAGGTGGAGGCATCCGAACCACACACAGGAGCCACCGTAGCAGGGCAGGCATTCTTCTTGCACACACAGGAGGCCTGGCCTGGTTCCTCAACACTGGGTTCACACACAGCACCAAAGCCACATAACATTCCCCTGCATGCTGAGTTTAGACCAGAGGAAGGGTATTAAAGAGACGGCTGGCCAGGAATCGTTCCTAGGTTCACACGCCCATGAGTCCTTGTATCACATTCTGTTTGTGCCCAAATCTCATGGAAGATTCATATTTATAAGTATTCACACGACTAATCTCACCCCAAACACATGAGCACCTGCATTCTGACAGACAGCAATGCACATGCCCAACCCTGCCCTGAGGCTCCTGGACACCTTCTCTTAGGGTGAGGAGGATGAGAGGTATAAAGGAAGCTGGCAGTAGATGCTACATCTGTCTGTTTTTACTCCACAAAACTCAGGATAACCACATCTGAGGTTTCTTTCTTGGGGGTCGCTTCTGTATCCACTTGATTCCTGCTACCTCTCAGTAAGGACCATCTCCACAACCTTCTGAGAACCCCCAACCTCCATCACTTTCCTCCAGGCCCGATGGGCACTGTGTACCTGGGGGGTCTGCAACCTCGTTTCACATGTACCCTTTCCCTCTCTCACTGCTCCCTCCCCCGCCACCTCTCTAGGAGTCTCTCTCACCTCCTGCCCTGACCCAACCTGTACTGTTTCTACTCTTTTCTCTCTCAAAATCTTTTCTCTGTTTACTCCCCCTCAGTTTCCAAAGTCCCCGTGGTCAGCTTCTCCTCATTGTAATCATATAATATTTCCCACTCAGAATCAAGTTAGCAGTGGCTCTGGAGTCACACAGGTACCCCCTTCTGTCTTTCTGGGTCCTTACTTCAGAAAACGTCCTCATTCAAGTCCTGAGTCTTGTTCCAAAGCAAATGCTTCCTATATTCAGCCACACACACCCATTCATGCAAGAGATTTCTAACATTGTTGTCTCGGGGTTGCAAAATGTCTAGTTCACACATTGTTGCTGAACCTCTACAGCAGCCTATGAAACTGCCTTAGGTGAAAAGCCTGGTGTTCACAAGTCAAGTAGTTACTGGTCTATTCAAGGTTCAGACACCCATTGGAGAAGCCTTCCTAAGCACATCATTGGGACTGAACCCCTCTGAGAAGATGACCATGAGCTTGGTAGGCCTCTTAAGGGCTACAGCTATCTAGATCTACTAAGTGTTTAATTGGGTATAATTATCATCACCTCACATCATGCTCAGAAATGAACCAGAATCAGTCTTGGATATCTCATAGGAGGACAGGGTGCATTGGGGGCTGGAGCCAGCCACAGCCACAGCCACGGCCTGCCCAGCCTCCCTTGTTTGTTTGGATAGCTTTGCCTCCACCAGAGAAGAGTGAAATGATAGGAACCTCTACCTACCTTCCCTATGACCTGTGTTTGTGTTCACCCTCCTCAGCTCTTTGAGACATGTGTCCCCACACTGTGCCTTGGAACCCCCTTCCCTTTCTAAAAATGGGGACAGTAAGGACTTATCAGAGCTATAGATTTGCCAATGTCTGCAAAACTTAAGAGAAGAGGCCCCTGGACAAGTATTGGGAAAAACATACAGTAATGGTTGTTAGTACCAATAGCCTTCCCTGTCTTGCTCAAAATAAACATTTATTATATCCACCAGTGGTCTCTTTTCATGCCTAGCAACACCTCTCTCTCCCTGTTGTGCCATCGTCACATTTGGCTTTCTCTTACTCAAGCCAAATTCAATAAGTACTTTCTGAGGAAGAGTTGATGCTTGCTGGCTGCTGACCCAGGTGTCCCCTAGGTCCAGTCTCTGGGTCTGTGCCTGGCACCCAGTTCTTTGGCTGACTGATAGTGTCTGTACTTCTTGGGTCTCTCTATTTGATTACCTGGCCTAGCCAATTTCCCCCAGGTCTCAAATCCACAGCCAAAGGCAGGTATTCTTTCATTCACCAACCAAGACCCACACATAGCTCTACAATTATAAGATTCTGTCTCAACAAAACAACAATAAGAAAAAAGAATGATCCTTTAAACCACAGTTATACCCATTTTATTAAAATTTATGTGTATTGTCTATCCCTTCCCCATAGGACCAAGAGATCACAAAAGCTCAAGACAATATTTTTCCCCTTTCTTTTCTTTCTTTCTTTCTTTCTTTCTTTCTTTCTTTCTTTCTTTCTTTCTTTCTTTTCTTTTTTTTTTTTTTGAGACAGGGTTTCCTCTCTATATCCCTGGCTATCCTGGAACTTGCTCTGTAGACCAGGCTGGTCTCATGCTCAGTGATCCACCAGTCTTTGCCTCTTGAGTGCTGGATTAAAAATGCACACCATCTAATCCCAGCACTCGGAGGCAGAGGCAGAAAGACCTCTGTATGTGAGTTGGTAGGCCAGCCTAGTCTACAGAGCAAGTTTCAGGGCAGCTAGGACAGTTATGCAGAAAAACCCTATCTCAGAAAACAAACAAAATAAATAAATAAAAAATAAAAAAGTGCACATCACCACCACACATGGCCAAGACATGTTTCTGTTTTTCCTTTTTGTTTTGCTTTGTTTTGTTTTGAGACAGGGTTTCTCTGTGAAGCCTTGGCTGTCCTGGAATTCGCTCTATAGACCAAGCTGGCCTTGAACTCGGAGATCTGCTTGTCTCTGCCTTCAGAGTGCTGGGATTAAAGGTGTGCGCCACCACTGCCCGGGTCCAAGACAAGTTTCTTAACTAAATGTTAGAACAGGCCCAATCTGAGACCACCTGCAGACAAGTATGGATGAAGTAATTACACACATGCACATTACTACAGCAAGCAGAGCTGCTTTTTGTTTGTTTTTAAGATTTATTTATTATGTATACAACATTCTGCCTGCATGTATCCCCTGCAGGCCAGATCTCATTATAGATGGTTGTGAGCCACCATGTGGTTGCTGGGAATTGAACTCAGGACCTCTGGAAGAGCAATCAGTGTTCTTAACCTCTGAGCCATCTCTCCAGCCCCCCAAGCAGAACTGTTTTAACATCTCTGAACCTCAGGCACCACCACTCAAGTGGTATGCAATGCATACTTATCAGGAAAGGAAGCCATATCCTTAATAAACACCAGAATTTAACTTAGTCCCCATCTGAGCTCCTGATCACTTCCCCGCACTGCCTCTCATAAATATGGGTGGCACACCTGGGCACCTATGAGTCAACAGTCTCTAATGGATATCTGGGTCCCCCAATAAGTATCCTCCTTAGCCCCTGTGGAACTTCTCCATGGCCTCCTAGCTTCCTATCCATGCAATCTTTCCATGTGATGTTGGAGGCGTCCTGTACTTTTTATATCTACCACAGTGGTAGAGAGTATATTTAACATCTTTCCTAGTCTTTGGTAGGTTGGAGATGGAACAGATGGATGCCCATGAGCCTGCTTATGTCCATTTATGTGTGGTATGAGTATTTACTTGTGTGTATGGTGGCCATGGCCTGTGTCTAAGGTGTACAAAGTCAGTGTTGGATATCAGTAAGGGCCCTGCATAAACAATTGTGGGGAATGCAGTGTGTACAAGGGAAGGAAGCCATCTGGGAATTTTGGGGGTTTCAGAGGGAGCAGAAATTACTGAGTGTACGTAGACAGCTCTAGGCCTCTTACTCCTAGTCTATAAACACTAAGACCTATAAACCACATGCACCATACCAAAGAACACTTACCTACTAACAGCCCACCCCACTGGGAGTGATTTGGTTCCTTTTTTAAAAAAATGTGGAGAAGTGATGGTCACTTCCTCCAATTTCCCAGACCAACAGGCACCAACCCAGTCAACGGTCTCTGCAACTCTAGTAACAGTGAAGGTCATGGAGCATGTAGTGGTGTCCTACTGCCTTAATAATAACTTCCCAGGCAGAGGCACCTGGGGGCATGGCCTCAAATTACCACAACCCAGTCTGGGCTTGGGACTCTAAAGGGCCTTCCAGATCTCTAGGGGAGCAGCTCAAGGAAGGACACTGACATCAGGGACCAAGACTTGGAGCCATAAAACCAGACAGAGCCCAGGGTTAGGTCAGAAGCACCTATCACTCACTATCAGCCTCTACTCCCACTGTACCTCAACATTGCCCAACCAGCAGTCCTTGGGACAAAAATCCTATTGGCCAAGTGTGTCAAAAAAACACACTTCCAGCTTGCTAACACTATAGACTCAGGGAATAAAGGGCAGTTGATTACAGATGGCCTTTCCCCATTTGGCCATCAAAAGGTAGGAGAGACCCTGTGACATCTTATATCTGCATCAAGTGCCTACTTTTGGATGTCTGGACTTCCCGTTCCCAAACAAAGTCCCTACCGGTTTTACACACTGCGGAGGCCCCCAGAGAGTCCTACCTTAACCCTGACTTCCCAGTATAGGACAGAAGGAGGGAGGCCCAGCCAGTGCCAGGACACTTCTTCTACTCTCAAGACCCAGGAAGTAACCCCAACTATCTATGTAACCCAGGACTGCTTCCTAGAAAGGGAATGTCAGGGTCTATTCTCAGAATGATGCCTACAACCTCAATCTTAGAATTCCCTAATCCCCATAACCCATATCCTGGTCAAAACAGAAACCATGGTTGGGCATGGTGGTATGCACCTTTAATCCTAGCTCTTGAGAGGCACAGACAAGAGGACCTGTGAGTTTGAGGCCAGCCTGGTCTACATAGTGAATCCTAGGACAGCCAATGCTATATATAGAGACTCTGTCTCACCTGATCCCAAACAAAAGTCCCCAGAAACCATGGCCTTGCCACTCGTAAGATAACACCAGGCATATGTCTTTTATAAAATTAGTCAGGTTCCCAGGCAGCATAATTGATGGTGTAGTGGGCACCAAGAACAGAGCTAAGAACTGTACCCCACTTGCTGTAAGGAGCCAGGCCAGACTAGCTGAGATACAGTCTATCCCTGCTGGTCTTAGCTTTTTTTGTAACACCTTCCCTTCCTCTTTTCTTTATCATTAGCTTAGTTACAGAAGCCTACACATTAGCAGGCCCTCTGGGAGGGCTGGCCTCAGCCTGCAATGCCATAAAAAAGGTCAGCCTGTCCCTTCCATCATTTGTTTCCTCCCCCAACCCAGGGGGCAGACCTAGGCCCTCTAGCCCTCAAACAGCTGTCACTAGCTTTACTGAGCCCTCCCCCCAACTACCCAACCCACTTTCCCTTCTGTGCTTCTGTTTCCAGCCCCACCCTTTCCTGAATAGGGAAAAAGACAAAGAAAAGGAATCCCTCCACAAACAGACCATTGGTGCTCATCTAAACCTCACACAAATCCTCTGACTTCATCTCTCTACTTGTAGGTTCTACAACTGGTCCTGCTCAGGAGCATTGGCCAGCACCTAAAGGTTCCCGTGGACTCCCTGGAAAGGATCCAGGTCCCTTGTCCAGTTTCCTACTCCAAATATACCTGGTGTACATACTACAAAACAGTCCTAGTCCTGGCAACCCTGTCCATGTTCACCCCCATTATCAGTGTGCCAACCACCTGCCCCAACCACCAGCACTCACCATCAGGAGGCATAGGAGGTGCTGCTGTGAAGTGGGTTCCGGGTTTGTCTAGAAGAGAGAAAAAAAATAGGCTCCTTTGAGCAGGTATATTGCTCACTCACAACCACTCCTCAAGGCTCCAGTTTAATCAGCAAGGCCGGGAAGGTCACTGACCAAGGCAGAACACCCAGAGGAGGTCCTGACCTTTTCTCTGCCCCTTGAACTTCTCAGCCACCTGCTTTCTCTGGGTAAGTCCAGCCCTTGCTCCTGTTCCCAGTCCCAGTACTGACACATCCTTGCCAATTCTCACAGAGTTTTCTGCATAAGAGGCCCAGGAAATCAGTGTGACCGATTCGATACCCAGAAGGAAAAGGTGCCCCATCTAAAACAACCCCTGGATTTGATATGATCCTTTCTGCCCTGAAACCCTTGGTAACTGAGATGAAGGATTCAGTAAGCAGAACAGAGATACACCCAGCAGCCACGTACAGTTGCTGAGGAAAAGCAGCACAGCAAAGCCCAGCGTTGAAGTAGCCAACAGGATCAAACAGATGTTGCAGGGGATCATGAAGTACCGAACCAGCAGGGAGGCACCAGGCTGCTGCCTGGATCTGTGTTCCAGTGGCAGAGGAGGCATGATACAGTTCTAGCCCACTTCCACTTCCGGGGTGTGGGGGTTCTTATGGAGCGCCCTTAGGCCTCTTCGGAGCTATTCCCCCCATGCTGGGTTCCCTGGAGCAGCAGATGGTAGCTGTGATCTCAAAGTTTAGCCAGTTATGGCTGGGGGAGCACCAGGCCCTCCCCAGCCCTCCAGGATCATGGTGGGAGATAAGCAGAATTCTCTCCAAGTAGAAATCCCAAATGTGAGCTTAGAAGCAAGCAAACGATGATAGAGAGCCAAGGCAACCCCTGTTGGCTACAATTCTTCCGCCCACTAGCCAGTGCTGTCCTCTGTAGCCCCTGGAGTCTGAAAAGCAGGGAAGGCCCCAGAGAGCAGGGGCGCCGGTGCAGGGCCTGTCCGCTCCTGCCTAGCAGAGGCGGGCGCACGATGGCAGCAGCGGGAGGAGCAACGGCTTGGCTTTGGAGAGAGAATAAAGAATCGCGGAGGCGCCTGCCCACCTCCAGTAGCAGTGGCAGTGGCAGCGGCGGTGGCAGCAACAGCGGACAGCAGGCAATGCAGCTCTTCTTGTCCTCGCTGGGCTGGGGCAGTGAGTGAGGGGTGAGGGAAGCCGAGAGGGCGGGGGCGGTGAGCATAGACAAAGGAAGATGTCTCTGGAGGCTCTAGCGTCCACAGGGAGTCGCAGTTGGGAGCAAAGAGGCTGGGGTGGATTAAGACCAGGATGCAAGATGTACAAAAGCGACAGAGCAGCTCTGGGTAGAGGGAGAAGCCTGGGGAGGGCTGGTGGCGATGCTGGTAAGAAGGGCAGGGACCAAGGGAGGGGCAAGTGATGGGAGAGCAATGGGTCTGGAACCTGGAGAACAAGGGGCAAGAGTGAGCTAAGTGTTCTCATAGGGGAGCAGAGGTTGGGCCCAGAGAGGAGGCAGTTGCCTGACCCCCACCCCATGAACACTATTGAGGAGGCAGCCAAGTGGGAGGGTCAGCTGAGGCTGCTGTGTGGGCAGAGACCTGTAGGAAGGACTGAGTTCTGCGATCTGGTGTGCTTGTGCTTATGTATGCACTGTGCCAGTGCCAGTTGTTTCTGATCCTGCAGGCTCTGCCCTGGCATGGAGGTGGGATTCCCAAATGGCATGTAAGGTGCTCAGGTGGGTGATGGGTTCAGAAATCACCCCCTTGTAATCACCTTTCCCCTTGTAATTGATCTTAAGCCACTCAACTCCCCAGCAACGGGAAAACATGCAAATAAGTCCATGCAAATAGCTATGGGGCTCCAGCCATCTCTAGAGCCTGACTCTGGAGCACACTCCCACCCCCAAGCTACTCTGCAGACTGCAGGAGGGCCATCTGGGAGAGCGGGTTTGGGATAGAAGCACAGTCGACCTAAGTTCTGTGAGGGACCTCCTGCCCTGGAGCCCTGCATACTCCACAGACTTGGGGAGTATGCAGGTTCTCACTATCTCCACGTGACATAGCCATCCTCCTGCTAAGTCTTCATCTCAGCTGAAATCACACTACAGCCCCCATACCACACACTTGGGTTATACTAACAGGCTTACAATATCCACAACTCACGTCTAGTCAGGCTTCTGTATCTGCTGTCAGCAAGTCCCACTTTTCAGCCAATGATGACGACTTTTAAACCTCATCTCAGTTCATCTTGAGAGAAACACATGTCTCTATATAAGGAGCCCTTGGTCTGTCTGTGGAGCTCCTCTACTCCAGTCTTCAAACAGCCCTTCTTGGGGCACTAAGACCCTACATTCACTGAACATTAACTGGAAATAACCCCACTTCCACATTACCTACAGGTGAAACCTCTCCAAGACTCCTCTGGTTAGACACTTGGCACCCCACTGTGCCCACTCCCTTTTAATCTGTCAAACAGGTTTCTCTAACACAGTTAACACTGTATCTTCTCTGTTTCCATCCCCTGGCCAGGCACAAAATGCAATCCTCCACTGGGTTTCTGAGCCCTATGCATGCAGACTAGGACAGCATCAGATCTACTGGGAAACTCCACTTCCAGATGGCCTCACCCACCCTCTCCTTAGGAGAGCTCTGGCCCTGAATGCCCCCTACTCAACCTTGGCACTGCCAGTGACACAGAGGGAGTCTCTGTGATGCTAGCTCTCCTAATACCAGGTACAGGGTCTGAGTTCTTACCTCCCAGGACAGGTTTTGGCCTAGAAAGCCAAAAAAAAAAAACCTTAGAATTGGAGAGCTCAGCACAGCTCATATACATCTCCTGTTTGCTTCACTGCCCCATAGAAAGTACCAGAAAACTAGTACCCTAGGCAATACCCAACAGGCCACAAGATAGTATTGGATATGTAGTTTCAGCCCGGGAATTTCCCAGTGTACTCTCTACAGGAAGCACAGGAACCAGGGTCTTGGAGGGCTGGGTCCCACCAGTAGTAGTAACCCCCCTGTAGGAGCTGCCAGAAGAAACCCCAGTTGATCTTGGGAAATTTGCTGTAGCCTTTGCCCACCCCCTTTCACCAAGAGAAACCCTGAGATCTGCCACAGAAGAGGTCTTAATAATTTTTTCAGTGCTCATATGGGGCTTTAGTCAATCCTGGGCAACACTGGAATGGGGGTTGAGGTCTACAGAGCCTAGCCATGGGAAAGGGAACTAACTAGGCAGGCAGCCTGGCCCCACCAAACCCCTGTCAGTGTCTGAGCCCCCTGCAGGGGCAGGATGCCTTCAAAAAACAAAGGGCCTTTGAGGCTTCAGGCCCGTGGGGGGAGGGGAGCACAGGCTACTGGAGTTATTTTGGGATCTTTAGACAAAATCACTCAGCCTAGACTGCCCCAGCAGGCTCATGCCCAGCAATGAACAGGATGCTGATCCAGGCTTAACCCTCTGGAATCACACCCTACTAACATGCAACCACATATATGAGCCAAGACACTAAGTACTCCTGCTTTCCAGCAGTCACTCAGATTTGCAGGAATTGAATCCCCCACTAACACACCACCTAACAACAAACACACTAGACATTCTTTGTATAGCACAAAGCTTGTCCCTCATTCCCAGGCATGATGGGTGTGACCCTATGCTCTGGTACTTCTCAGGACCAGAGGAGGTTGGGGGATGGGGCCTGCAGAGGGTACAGAGTCCAGTCATTGTTAGCTCACTAGTCCCATTCTCATGCAGGTAACTCCTTCTCCCTTTCTAAATAGCCTTCAGCTTCCTTAGAAAAGAAGGTAAAGTGTTAAGAGGTTGGATGACTAAAAGGAATCCATGGAAAAAGCTGCCTACCCGGACATTCAGCACACATTCATTCTCCAATGCATAGGTCTCACCCAAGCAAATAGACGTGCCCCACCCTCTGACCTCTGGTCAGGCCAGGGTGAGGCTCACCTGCTCTCTTTAGTGATTTTCTAGGCATGCATTGCTCAGGTTAATAGAGGTACCTGATGAATTCAATTCTGACTGCCCCAGTGGGGGCAGGCCAGTACCATCCTAGACCTCTGGTGTCTGGCCTCAAACTATACCTTTTCTTTTCTTTCTCCCCTCAGCCTTAGATAACAGGCACCTCACAGCTGGACAGAGGCACTTGGCCCTGGCCAAGCATGAGTGGGCCTCCAGAGTTCTTGCCAGCTTCAGGTCAGATCTGTATCCATCCACCCACCCACTTACCTGGTCAGTTATCTTACTTTGCAGGGTGGTTGGATTAAATTACAATTTGGAATACAATAGTGCTGTCTTTTAGGGTAGCCAGTATGCTGCCAGATTGCCCCTTCTCTATTCCTTGGCTGTCAACCTAGGGTTGTTCCAACAAACTAATCAACTGGTCTATACCTCTCTGAGAAGCGAAGTGTGTGTCTGTCTGACTTCCAGGTGACATCATGGTAGTTTCAAATGAAGGTCAGATGGGTGAAGTGAAATCTGCATGGCCAAGTGATGAGTGGTGTCAGGGCTGTCACAGGGTTAGAGTCTTTAATACGCATCCTAAACCTTTCAGATTTGGGGAATTCCACATGGACCTAGGCATTTTCCAGAATGACCAAGAGCAGCTAGCTGAGCCGGTTAAAAGGCAGTAAGGGTAGGGTCATTCATGCTGTCCTTTCTGCTTCTTAGGTGTACCTGTTTGCCAGGCCCTACCTATCTCCAGGAAGAAAAGGAAGGAGCTAGGTGACACCCAGATGTGATCAATGCTTGGTGAGTTAGGAGATCTTGATACTCTGCTTAATACTCCAACTGAGTTAGGTTAGAGGCATCAGATACAGGAGAAGGGTGAATACAGCAGGGGTCCTATGGCCCAACAGCACAGGCTTAGTCCCAGAGGGCTTCATGGAGGTGGTGGACAGTTATTAGGATGAAAAGAAAGGCAGTAAGAGGAACAGAGGACTGACTAGACGTTCGGGAAGGGGGGAGCAGAGACAGACCCAGAGAGGAAGAAGGCTGAGGCAACCAAGGAGGAACTGGAGAAATGCTTGGGATCAGCAGACAGGCAGGAAGGTCAGCCCAGAAAGGGGTTAGGATGGTGATTGGACCTGTGCAACAAGGAACTGATGGAATTAATGATAGAAGACATCGCAAGCCACTCCTTAACACCTGATGGCTTCCTTTCCAGAGTAACCCTTCTACCAATATGGTGTTTGTGCTCTGTTCTTCTATAGGTGCTGGAACCTCACTTGTGGGCACAGGGGCCTGCACAGGCATAATGCCAGCCTATATTTTCTGGGACCTAGGATGTGGTCAAGGGTGCTCTCAAACTTACCTGAGGCGTGCAACAGATAGAGGCAGAGGTGTGGAAGAGGGTCTGACAGGCTCGTAAAGGTAAGTTCCCTAGTCTCCTGTCCTCACATATCCCTCATTTTAAATGTTTGTAATACACCTCAGTCACTCCTAGAGGCAGAGCTCACAAAAGGTGCCACTGGACCTCCAGCACAACTGGACCCAACAGAACCAATAGTGAACAGATGCTGAGATTCACACCCATGTGAAAACAGCAACCAGGACCTGACCGAGTAGACATAAACCCAGAAAAAAACAAAATAGTGACAAATACCCCCCCCCCCAGTTGCAGGACTAGGCATATACATCTATATACAGTTCACACAGCTGGAAACAGTCTAGCCTGTGAGGATAGAGCCTCCCTGTCTTCCCTTCCTCCGGGCCTGGGAGGAGCCATGTCTATTCCCTGGTAAATTGCCCCTGCAGGGGGCCTTCCTCAGAGGAAATTCTCAGGATCTGGTCAGAGGATGGGAGGGGTGAGATCCCTTGATTCCCATCCTCCACCTTATCATCTCTCACAGCTTCCAACAAGGTTCACACATGGGCTGGAGGTACAGGGGGCATGGCGTCGCCTTCTAGCTGGTAACTGCCCCAGATATGCAGGATTACTATGACGACTGTTGTGGTAGCCCCTAGTCCAGCCCACCAAGGCTTCAATAGCTTAAGGCTCTATCCACCCTGAGGTAGACAGCTGACTTGAGTCTCAGCTATTTCTACCCTTTTGTGACTCCTACCTCTAGTGCACAGCAACCAGGCACAGGAAACAATAAAGGGTCATATCAATCATTGAACCTGTGGTCCTGAGTGTGTCCTCCACTTCCTCTCTGAATTCCTCTACCCTATTCTCCCCTACTTTAGCACGTATGAACTAATGAGTAACCACAGACCTGAACTGGGTTGGGAGTAGCCTTAGACCTGGGTCAGTGTACCCATCTCCCAATTCCTGTGGTCTGCAATGGGGGTTCCCATGCCAGCAAGATTGCCATGAGGGCTCAAGCAGGTGGGAACAGAATTTGCTTTGTCCAGAAAGATCCGTGTAACAGAAGTGGTTTTAAAACACCATCCCCATTTCTAATTAACAAGGGAGATGGGGGGGCATCTTCTCAGGGTAGGGATAGGAGAGTAGGATAGGTCTGGAAAAAGTCAAGACAAACTTCTACCGGCTCCATTTGCCTATTGACTGCCTAAAGGGAGGCCATCTCTGCAGAACCAACAGTATCCTGCCTGTCACCCACCTCTAAGCACCCACTGATTCCAGCAAGCAAAGCCCACCCCGCAAGGCTGCCTCCGTGAGCCCAAAGATAAGACAAGTCCATTCCTGCAGCCAACTCCTGACATTGGAAAAGAGGAGGCCCTTCCCTACCTGGGCAGGCCCTTCTCTGTGGGCAAAAAACAGTGGGGACAGTAAGTAGCCTCCAGCCTGGACATGCCTGGGGGAGGGGCCCTCAAAGGACTGAGGGTGGGGTTATAAAGTGGTACAGAACCTGGAGTCCAAAGGGAGAGCCACCTCCCCCCTCAGCAGAAGGAATGTGGGGGAGGTGAGGGGAGAGAAAATGGCAATGGGAGTCTAAGCTTAGCCTGGAGGGCAGCCCTCCCAACAGTCCAGGGACCGTCACAATATCCTAGGCAACCCCAGTACCAGAAGCCAATCTTAGTAGATCAGGCTGCTCCTATCCACTGCCTTGGGACCTGGTAATTCTCTACTCTGTCCTGAAATCCACGGATAGTTGACCTAGCAGAGAGAAAGGGCAGAGAGAAAAAACCAATCTGGCCAGCCCAGGACAAAGGAGTCACCAAGACCCCAGCTTCAGAATTGAGAAGGGCCAGGCTGGTCAGGTGCCAGGCTCACTCAACCTGGGCCCCCTGCCCTGTCTTTGTGCCAAGTGCTGGCTGGAACAGACAACACTTCCTTTCTCTGCTCCGGACTTTTAGCAGGGAAGTGCAGGTCCCCAGCCAAGCTTGTGTCTCTCCTGGGGGCTTCAGGGAGGTGCCAACCCAAGCTTCTCTAGAGACAGTGGTGGCCCTATGTTTAGTGCCCTTAACTGGCAGTGAAGAGGATTCTCCACTTCCTTGATAAAGCTTTGTCAGAGTGAGAGGTCCCTTTCCAGAAGGAGCAGCAGCCACTCTTGCCCAAAGGTGATGCAAAGGGAGGGGCACATACCTGCCCCAGTTATGCCAGGAATGTGGCTCCCCAGGCAGAGGACCAAAGGAGCCCTTCTGGGGGTGGGGGAGGTGCTGGCTGGCTCAGTGGTGTTCCAAGAGTGAACAAGAGGTCAGAAAGTGGCCCAGATTTCACCCAGTTTCCATTGTGGGTGGTGCAGGTGTAGGGGACCTGGAGACAGATTGAGAAGTCAGACTGGAGGGATGGGCTTGTTTCCAAGTGCCTCATCACCTACAGATCAGGAAATGGGGTAGGCAAAAAGAGATCTCACTTCCATCCTAGACCCCAAGCCCTGATGGCTCTTTGGTGTTCTGACTTTGTCTTAGCACCCAACTTTCTCCCATTGCATTCTGCTCTGTTTTCAAAACAGATCTAAGACACCATTTCAAACTCCTTACAGTGATGATGTCCAGGCTCCGTGCTCTCCCCACCCCATCTTCCATAAACCTGAAGACATCTCTTCAGCCTCCTTGGCTCTACCTTCACACACACACTCACACACACACACTCACACACACACACACACACACACTCTCTCTCTCTCTCTCTCTCTCTCTCTCTCTCGCACGCACGCACGCACGCGCACGCACGCGCGCGCACACACACACACACACACAGCTACTTCTGGGCTTTCCTCTGGTAAAATGCTGGTCTTTGAGTCTTGGAAAATAAGTATCCTAAGTGTCAGCCTATACAAGAGCACAGGAAGGGCGCTTCTTTCCATGATTCTTTTTCCTAGCTGTCCTCCTCCAAATTGGGCTCTGCTAGCACCAAAGCCAGAGTGCAGCATGGGCATAGCTGGCTTTGGTGAGATGCTAAACCTTGTTCTGTTACTCCCTACCATGACCTCTGATCTCAGGGGATGTCCTCAGTTACTGAGTCATAGACCCTCAGACTACTTGATCCACCCAACTATTAATGATTCACCCTCTTTATCTTGATCCTTCTCAGCCCCCTACTCAATCCAAAGTTGACATATCTGCCTTTGACCTCACATATACATCCTTCCCTGCCTTTCCTGCCCCCTAATTTTCCAAAGCACAAACTTCCACAGCAGTGCTGGAACCTCTGGTTCTTTTCTAGACAGGGTCCTTAAGGCAAGTGCCCAGAAGCTGGTCATATCTGACTGAGAGGCCACAGGGTTTTCCGTTCTGGCCCTGCCCCTCCCACACCCAAGACCAGCATGGAGACTGCCCTCCCCAAAGAGCCCAGCCAGCAACAAAGCAGAAAGACAGGAGAGAAGTCTTCAGGGCTGACAAACATATCACATAAGAGAACCAGAAGTCATGACCCTTGCCATTGCTCTGGGAAGGAAGTTTTTATCCCCAGCCCCACATCCCTTTCCAGCCAGCCATGAGGGGACAGGATGCAGCAGCAATGAGAGAAGAAAGCATTCTTTATCACATTTCCCCTCAAGGGTCAGTCACCAACTGGGGCTGTCCTGAGGAGGAGAGAGGGGAGACCTGGATGGTCATGTGATTCTATCCACCTTCTAGAGGATGGCATCCTAATCCTACAAAGTTGTCCTTCTACAAAGTGTGGGCCTCTGGCACACACAGGCCAGTCCCTACCTTCCAAACCCCCTATGCCTAGTTACAGGGGTTTACTCAAATGTATGTATGGACAGATGTTTTGGACTTCTGGAAGGACAAGACAGGTGGGTCCCAGCTTGTTCCATACCAAAGGGCCTTTCAAAGGGGAATGTGGAGTGCTGAGAGAGAGAGAGAGAGAGAGAGAGAGAGAGAGAGAGAGAGAGAGAGAGAGCAGACATACTTGTCTTTTACAAGGTAACACCTTATTTATGTCTCCAAGACCAAAGACAGTTAATATCAGAGGTTAGGGTGTCTAATCTTTGTAGCTAGAGATGTAGCCAAGAGCAATAATGTTGTATCACAGGTAGGTAGCAGAATGGTTATTCTTCTGCCCATGGCAAGCTCTCCTCTGTAGCCTGCCCCCCTCCTATAAAATTTATCGCCATCAGCAAGGCAGTGGCCCTTAAAGGAACACCCTCACCATGCACGTACCTTCTACACAGAACTCCACCTCTTCCAGGTTCCGCAAAGTGATCCGCATAAGGCTGGAGTTGAGCATCAGTTCATTCTTGTGGGCTGGCCAAAGGTAGGGTGGTGCTGGGTTCACGAAAAAGATTCTAGTGTCCCCAGTAGACACCTGGTTGTCACAGATAAGGGGGTCTCCGAAGCCACCAATCACCACCTTGTTGCCACCATCCAGCAGACTTTCCTGGGCCACCACGTCTTTGCCTTTCAAGTACCGCCACACTCGAACCTGAGTGGACATGGAAGTAAAAATGTATTGGTTCTACAGAGATAGGATGCCAGACTGGGTACCTGGACCCTTTCCCCTCTTCTGGTCTCATTTGCTCAAGCCAGTGTCCATAGTGGACTCCAGCCTTGAGCAGAGATGTTCAAAATTCTCTGAGTCAGCCCCTCAGGAAAGGCTGCAGGGAAGAAGACACTTACCACAGACACAATAAGAAGGCATGTCGCCTACGCATATTCCCACCCCAGGCCTAACCAGCCCAGGTCCAACTACAAGGGTCCATCTCAGTCATGGCTTGTCTGGCGTGCAGTGCCAATATTCTAGACCCCCTAGCTCACTACCACACAGGACCAGACACTTTAGATGAAGGGGCTTAAGAGCAAGATCCCAGCTGGAATCTTTACAACCCTGTGTGTGGGCCGACACCTCCCCCGGGAAGTAAAGACCCACTTCTTTGCTCCAGTCTGCCACAGTCTGTAGAGCCAAGGCAGCTCTGAACCACAAAGTCAAGTTGGGGCAATGCAAGTCGGCCCCACCCTCCACCTTCTCCTTTGGGGCCCTGAGGGCACCCCCTCTGACAGACATGGTTGGAGGGTGTAGCCTGCAGCACCCACAGGACAAGTCCAGGAGCCCAGGTGCTTTTTGGAAAGGAGTTCTAGGAAGGGGCCCCTTCTTCAGGTGTTCTGGGGGTTTTAGGCTCCTGGAATGAAGGGAGAAAAAGACAAGGAGCAGCTTGTTCACTGCCTAGCTCCTGCTAGGCACCTCAGAACCGCCACACCTATGGACTGACCCCCCACCCCAGTAAACTGTTGGGGGAGATAACCCAAACGGGGGAAGCTCACAGTTTTCACACCTCCCCCACCCCAGCCACACCCAGGAGCAGCGGGGAGGAAGTCGGGAAAATCCTGCAGGGACTTGGCAAAGTGCCTTGGCAGTGAGAGGAGGGGGCCCAGCCGGGGGATCCCATGAACACACGCTACTCTGAAAGTCACCATCCTTCCCACAGGAACAAGAACGATCCTATTTCTAGTGAAGTGTTTGAGGAGCTAGGAGGACCAGCAACGGGCATTCTGAGGTTACACACTATACCTATTCCAAGGTGCTTTCAAATCCAGCTTTAGTTGAAGCAGAGCTGACTCTTCTACTGTATAGTAGGGGAGACCCAGTTCTTCCAGGAGAACGGAGCACCTGCCCTTGCTCCCTGTGCACTGGAGACTCAGCCATAGCTCTCTGCCCATCTCTCGGCTCTTGCTCCACCTAAATCCAACCACTGCAGCACCTTACGCAGGCTCCTCGTACTTGTGGATTAGACTAAGCGCCCCTTTCTCTCTGCGGACCACCCCTTCTCGCCCTGGTGGAGGCCTCATCACAGTCCGAGTTCGTCCTTACCTCACACCTCCCCAAGCCCTATTCCTTTCCTTTGACGAGGGTGTACACTTGTTTTCAACAAGAGGAGCTTTGGACAAGGGTGGGGGGCAGCCACTACTGCAAATGGGGCCTGGGCACCGTGAGAACAACCTCAACGGCCCCGCAGTAACTTTCGCCCGGAGCTGCAGAGTTTTCCGGGACCTGGTGCCCCACCCGCAGGCTTGGCGGTCGCCAAGGGAGCTCGAGCTGGGGCTACAGAAGCGTTTCGGTCTCGTTCCCACGGCTTGGGGCCGGGGTCCCAGCAGGGCGGCCAGCACGCCAAGGGCGGGCCTCGCGGCTGGGAACCACGGGGAAAAGGGCCCCCGGCTGGGATTCCAGAGGGCTGGGGTCTCGTGGGGTTGTGCCGGGGCCCACCTTGCACGAGTACGTGTGCTGCACCGGGTCCACGTTGAGGATCTCCTCCACCGTACCGGTGAGCACCACATTCGCCTCCTCCTCGCGCCGCTCCAGGGCGCGCTCCGGGCACGTCCCGCCGGCGCCGGGCAGGGTGCGCTCGGCCACCACCAAGAGCAGCAGCAGCGGTAGCAGAGGGGCCGGGCAACACTGCCGCAGGCTGGCCATGGCGCAGCCTAGAACGGCGGAAGACAGCCGGGAGAGCGCGCGGGATGGACCGTTCAGGGGGCAGGACAGAACTGGACCGCAGCGAGGCGGAGGAGGTGGGAGGCAGGGAGGACGGTGTGGGGGCGGGCCGGGGGCGGGAACTGAGCAGCACCGCCCCTCCCCCCTGGGAGCTCGGCCCGCCTCCGCTCCCTACGACCCGCGCGGGCAGCGAACAAAGCCCGGAGACTGCGGCGCCGAGCTGAGGCGGGGCCTCGGCTGGGTGGGTGGGTGGCGGGCCGCCTTGGGGGAGGGGAAGGTGGGGCGCCCGGAGCCCTTCCCCCGTCCTCCCAAACTGTCCTCCCACCAGGAAATGCAGCTGAAATCAGGTTAATGTATAATCTAGGGGCGACGTGCCGGGACTTCCAAGGGACTCGCCGGGAGCAGCTCGGTTCTCTGGATGGGGAGGCTAGAGCTGGACCTCACTTCCCCCTTGTTTCGGCCCCACAGCAGGATTGCTCACTGAGCTCCCGTGGCCGTAGGGGTCCCGGCATAGGCTCTAATGAACCAGCGGGGCTACGCCCCCTGCCGGTGGCCGGTCCGCGGTGACTGGTCTGAATGGCGCTCAGACCCGCCCACCAGCCTCCTGGCTTGGTAGGGCAGTGGGATGCTCCTTGTCGACCTATGGCTACCTTCTCTTGTCTTGCTGCGGAACCTACCACGGCCCCGCCTCCTTCCCCTCCCCCTCCTGGACCGGCGTTTATCCAACTTCGCCTTGCTAGGTACAAGGTGTAAATTGAGGCCCAGGAGAGCCAAGCTAGCTTCGGATCTACACAAGGTTGAAGGAAAAAGAGAAGACTGCTCGCTCTGTCTTCACAATACTGGGGTTGCTGTGAACCAGAAGTCAGAGTAAAGTGTGTGTGGCAGAAGCTCTTCCTCCTGAAAAAGATACCACCACCAGCCCTGGCAGGCTTCAGGAAAGGGGGTGGTCAGTGAACGTTTCATATCACATCTACATAGTGGACACCAATACCTTAGATTTGGGGTCACCTGACCCAGATATGCACTAACACACCAACCAAAAGTGGGGACTTCTGAGTCTCCACTCAAATTCTGTTTAAAAGTCTGAGGGCTGAGTCGGGCGGTAGTTGCCCAAGCCTTTAATCCCAGCACTCAGGAGGCAGAGCAGTGGATCTACTGAGTGAGTTCCAGGGCAGCCTCCAAAGCTACACAGAGTAACCCTGTCTCTAAAAACCAAACATAAATAAATAAATTAAAGTCTGAAGTTTGAAATGTAAGGCCCCCAGGACCATAAAGGTACTTGTCCTGACTTGCTTGTGCCTTAGGCTGCCTCAGAGCCTGAGTAAGTAGCTAGAGTAGGAAAAGACAAGAGAAAGAAATACCAGGTAGGAAGGAGATGAAGGCTTTCCAAATTGGGTGCCTCCTATCTGAGATAGGATCTCCTTAATGGACAGGTGAGGCCCCAATACCAGGCTCCCCCTTACCTGCCAATAATGCCCTCTTTATAACTCTTATGAGGTATGATTGCTAACCACCCATGTCCTAAATAGCAACTGGCTCATGTGAGTAGTGAGAAACACCCATAAAAAAATACATCACCCTCCTTCACAGCCCACCCAGGAACATTCCTTCACTATTTCCAAAGGATATGGGGAACAACTGGTCCCATTAGGAACCTCATCCTATTACTGATAGGACCTACCCTGACCTATCCCTGAACCAGATAGAGAGATGAGGACCAGTTGTTGAGGGGCTGGCAGAAGCTCAGAGCTGGGTCCTAGAAAAAGTGAACTACCCAAAGGGGAAGTCGCTGGCTAGGCTCTAACTGTGAAATCCTTGTCCCTTAGCTTGGCAATACAAGGTCTTGTCACAATGGATAGACTTGGGTTCTTTCTCCTAACCTCAGCAGGAAAGTAGAAGAGAAGGTAGCAGATGGGCATTTCTAAAGGTCAAGCACAGGAGGCAGAACCTCTCCTTGGATCATCTTTTATTACCAACACAGGTTGAGGCCTCAGGCAAGGCATACCCCACCCCGCAGACGCAAATTCATGAACACTGTGCACTGGGGCTTTAGGTCATATTCCCCCAGCGGCTGTTGGTCCTCCATGGGCCTTCCCTCAAAGCTCAGCCAGAATTGATCTTCCTGTACATGCTCCTTCTGGGACACCAGCCTCTTAAGCTCTGCTACGGTCTGTGTCAGCCGGACCTCATAGATACTGCTGCGGCCCCTGTCATTCCGCACCAGGATGCTCAGAGGGTTGTTGCAATTCTGTACCATCAGCATGACTGTGCTGTCAGGAAGCAGGCCCTGGTTGACGAGGGTAACATTCTCTTGTAGTATCTTGCCACTTTCATGGGCCAGGCGTTGCTGGAAAGCTGGCACACCACTCTTGCGAGCAATCTGCTGCTTCAGTTCCGACACCGTCATGGAGTTAGTCACGGGCACCAGGAACTCATCACCCCCCAGCATCTTCACCCTCAGGTTCCAGGTCTGTAGGCATGACATGGGTTTAGCAGTGGTCCTCAACCTTCCTAATGCTGCTACCCTTTAATACATTTCCTTATTTTGTGGTGACCCCCAACCATAAAATTATTTCATTGTTACTTCATAACTAATTTTGCTACTGTTATGAATCACAATGTAAATACCTGATATACAGGATATCTTACATACAACCCCTGTGAAAGGGTTGTTTGACCCCAGTGGGGTCTTCACCCACAGGTTGAGAACCACTGGTTTAAAGACTCCTCTGGCACCAGTATTGGAAGTTACCACATCTGAAGTTCTGGTCACAGGACCAGTTCCCGTACCCCGCTCCCACCCTCTCCTCCATCAGAGGGGATCATCCATGTATTGGGAATGATACAGAGGAGTCGGTTCTAAAGGGCCAACCTCCCATAACCATCATGTTTCAGTTCACCCACCAAGATATTCTGTGTCCAACCCTAAGGGATCTAGGGCTGGTAGCTGAGCAGACAAGGAACCTGAGTCCCTCCCTCATAGTGACCTTTGAGCAACTATATTCTGTTTCTACACTTGATTGTTCTACTTCTAGAAGACCCTATCAAGGAACGGAGGAAAGCCAACTAGAATGGAACCCATCTGCTCCTGCCCCAAACAAGACTCACCATGGTTGTAGGCTTTAGCAGCAGGTCCCCTGCAGGAACTGAGGAGTCGCTGGTCAATGCTTCTGGCTGCTCTCTCTTGGATGTGTGAGAGCTCTCTCTTGGATGTATGAGAGAGCAGCTCTTTTAAGTTGTTTTTGAGCTGTAGGTGTCAAGGGGCGGAGTCTTCAAACGTCAGAGCTGCCTTCTGTTTCGGTTTCCTTTTCCCAAGGCATAACTTAAATGAATGGGAAAACTAAAACTGAATGGAAAGAAACTGTAGCTAGGAAGAAAGGGGACTGGACCACAGCGAGAACTTTGTGCTCTGAAACCCCCTAAGAATCCAGCATTTCAGATCCTTTACAGGGCATGTAGAAGTCATAATAGGAACCAATAATGGAAACTTATTTTTAATTTTTCAGCTTGGAAATTAGTTATCTTGGAAAATGCCACAATAATTAATTCAGAAACTGCACAAAGTAGTGGCAATCAAAACTGCCCAAAGACAACTATTGGTTATTTGTTTAGGACAATAGTTATCAGAATGTGTTGGGTGGAGATGGGGGTGGGGAGTGGTTATAGGAAGCATTTTGCTGTTGTTGTTTTCAGATTTCTCGTATAGCCCTGGCTGTCCTGGAACTTGCTCTATAGACCAGGCTGGCCTCAAACTCACAGAGATCTGCCCCCCAAGCTGGGATTAAAGGCATGCACCCTGGCCACCACCACCATCTGGCCAGTAGGAAGCATTTTTATCCTAGATCAGTTTATTAAGACCTATTGCTTACATAAAGAGGTAATGATTGAGTCAGATGGGTTTGGTTTTGAGCTAGTCCTGCTATGCAGTCCATGCTGGCTTCAAACTCACTATGAAACTGGCTTTAAACTGATCCTCCTTTCTTTCATGTCCAAATTTCTGAGATTAAAGTCATGCATCGTCTATGCCAATTCCTGCAGTATTGGGGATGGAACCCAGAGTTTCATGCATGCTAAGTAAGTACTCTAACACCTTAGTTATATACTTACTCCTCAGATTTTTTTTCTAGGGTTTATTTTAATTATGTGGATATGGGGTGGGGCTTCATATGTGCATATGTGAGTACAGGTGACCTTGAAGTCTAAAAGAAGGAATTAGATATATAAATTTTGTTTATGTATTTATTTTGCATGTATGTATATATGTGCTTGTACATGTGGAGGTCAGAGATTAAAGTTGAGTATCTTCTTCAGTTACTTTCCACATAGCCATCTTCCTAGTCCGATAGCAAACATTTTTAAAGGAGTAGGATCTTATTTTCCTTTCCAATCACCATATGAACAAAGACAACCTGTTTCACAAGTTAACCTTAACTATCAGCATGGCACCCAGAGAGGGGATGGGGTTCCTGAACCCTCTTCCTTCTATGTCCCGTTTGTCTGCTTTCTTTCTTTCTTCCTTTCCTTTCCTTTTCTTCCTTCCTTCCTTTCTCTCTCTCTCTCTCTGAACAGGGTTTCTCTGTGTAACAGCCCTGACAGTTCTGGAACTCAGCCTTGAACTCACAGAGATCTGTCTGCCTCTGCCTCCTGAGTGCTGGGATCAAACACGTGTGCCACCACCACCCGGCTGCTTTTTTGGTTTCTGCAGTCTTCAGAGATCAGGAGGATTCCACATAGACTCCTTCCTAAGGCTCAGCATAACCCCACATCTGAGACCATGACAGCCCAGCCTTGCTGTCAACCACAAAACCCGGGTGTGTGTGAGACACATTGGACCTCTGGTCTCTACCCATCTCCAGTCTTGGAAGGAGTAGCATTTGAGTTATAATTCAGCACTGGGATCATAAAAGGGCTTCCTAGAGCTGAGAAGCAGAATTCTTTTAGGTATAAACTAGAAACAGAGTAGGATTGGCCTCAGAGAATGAGAGACCACTTCTGAGAAGGTAACTAGATATGGTCCTTTTCAGGGATTCTGGAATAGGCATTGGTTAGAGGCTACCTTCCAGCCATCAACTTCACACACTAGGTGGATGAAGACTTTTTTCAGCACCAGCTGGCTTACTCTGTTATTTTGAAAAGCTCCTCAAAGTTCTCCAGACCCTTTCTGGGGCCAGAAGCCTCTGTCCTGCGGTCCCTAAAGTACCCCTTCCCTTCCTCACTGTGTTCCCTTTCTAGAATACCCTGGGAGTGCCATTCCCTCTACCCGGCCTCTTGAAAGCATCCTTCTCTCTAAAGAACCAATTGTGGTGAAGACTTTGGAACAATCAAATGGAAGTGGCATTTTCTCTAACCCAACAAACTAGTCACTTACTTTTTGTGACTTACTAAGACAGATTTGAAACAGAATTAGGGCATTTAGCCTCCGCTGTGGTTTCAGGGCCCCACCATTGAATTTCAATACACGCAGGCAGCTGCCAGGCTAGTTAGTCTGTGATTGAGAACCTGATTTTTGTAATGTCTGTATGCCCTGCAGTGTAACTCAGGATGAAAACAATACCAACCATGAAAATAATAATGGACCTGTTTTCTTTTCTTTTTCTTTCTTTCTATCTATCCTGCAGGCCAGAATAGAGAAACAGATCTCATTATAAGTAGTTGTGAGTCACTGTGGTTGCTGGGAATTGAACTCAGGACCTCTAGAAGAGCAGTCAGTGCTCTTAACAGAGGAGCCATCTCTTCAGCCCTATGGCCCTGTTTTCTTGTTCTCCTTTGAAAAAACAGAAAGATTTTAAATTTGCCATAATATTTTTTGTGGGGGGGGTGTTTTGAGATAGGATCTTACCATGTTGCTCTGGTTGTCCCAGAACTCACTCTGGCTTCAGACCCACAGAGATCTGCTTGCCTCTGTCTTCCTGAGTGCTGGGATTAAAGGCAAATGCAACTATGCCCAGTTTGCCCTCTGTGTGTGTGTGTGTGTGTGTGTGTGTGTGTGTGTGTGTGTGTGTGTGTGTGTGTGTGTGTGTTTGTTGAACCTAGTTAGCAGTGGGCTAATCCAGAATATCATCATTAGCTCTGTGACATCATCCTATCTAGTTTTGATCATATCTGGCGTCTTTATCCTTACATTACATGAAATTGCCCTTCCATTTGCCACGCAGTATCAGCTGATATCACGGATCAGATTCCTGACAGGGATCAGCTGACTTCCTCTAGTCTCGGTAGCTGGTGTTAGTTCATCTTTCTAGCAAAGTTTGTTCCTAGGCCTCTGTGTTTCAGGCTCCTTGTTGGAAGCTGCATTGCACATGGGTAAATGGTGTTCAACTGAGCAGACACGGGGCAGACTTTAAACTGCTAGAGCCTTGGGTGGGACCACGAGGAGACATAATGGGTCCAGGCTTCGCAGTACTGAGAATCTGTCTTCTAGCCTTTGGAGAAATTCCCTTCTGCATTTTCTACGAGTTGCTACCATATCCACCGGTGCTTTCTCTTCGAAGGGAAGTAAGCCAGAAGCCTCCACAGGAATTACTTACTTCCCTCTAACTAGTGAGCTCCTTTTGGTGCTCTGTCCACCCGGTAGTGGACTTTGGCGCCCGGTTCACCTTTGCCACTGGTCAGGCAGGGGAGGGATAGGGAATGGGGAGGTGAGAAGTGGTTGGCTGCTCGTAACAGCCAGAGAGGGCGGGCCGCAGGCCGGACCGGAAGCTGACCCTCCCATTGGTTGAGAGTAGTGTGGGAACGGAAGCCAAGTAGGATTCACAGGCCCCGCCGCTCCACTGCCTTTTTAAAGCTCTTAATGCACCGGCTCGAGGTTCAAGTTTGCAGGAGCGCACCAACTCTGCGCTCACTAGCCCGCCTGGTGCATTATGCCGGTGGACATTCCAGGGAAGTCGAGCGCTTCAGCACTCGGAGGAGCTCTGACCAGCTCTAGCTGGATCCCAGAAAAGTCGGACCACGCAGCCGAAAACCGTAAGGTTAAGAAAGGGACCATGAAACACCTGACCCAACCGCTGCTCCACCTATTAGTCCTCCAAGCTGGTCAAGGAGAAGTGGCGGTTAGCGCTCATCAATGCGACCCTGGTTCTGCTCCAGACCATCATCCTGAATGCGCATGGGAAGGATGTGAGCCGGGTTGGGATGAAGCACTCGAAGGGTCTCCAGTTCTCAGGGCTTACTATTGCCCTCATATCCTAAGATCCAGAATGTAGGATACCTCTAGCTTGCCATCCATCCTACGTTCCTGCCTCCAGAGCTCCCAGCACACAAAACTAGAGACAGCTGACACCCTGGAGATGACCTTGAGACATCTGTAGAACCTACATGGCCCAGTGATAGGTGGGGTGTGGGTGAAACCGTGTGGAGGTGAGAGGTGTGCAGGGTCGCCCTGCAGGAAGCAATTCCCGCTTTCGGTGCTGCAGCACTGAAAACAAGTACTGGGCTGTTTTCAAAGAGTGCCTCTAGGATATGAACTGTTTCCTAGCTGGATGTGAGGGTTTGCCAGCCGGTGAGTGCCCCCACTTACTTGGCCACCTGATGGCCTGCCTGGATGAAGTGTGACCTGTCCTATGGCTGCAGGCTTCACACCTAGACTGTACCAGAGAATATTTACAGAGTTGTGTTGTGGTTTTGTTTTGTTTCATCTTGTGGATGGTGTGGTTCAGCAGTACCTCTTCCTGGCTCCAGCAGCCCTGAGCCAGTTCATTTCCCAGACCCCAGTCACTGCAAGACTGCCCTTCAGCTAGCCTGAGCATATATGGATGTACCCCTGGTATTCCAGGGTTGGCTTTGCTTTGGTCACTGGTAGAGTCTGCAACCCACACTCAGATATAATAGGTGCTTCAAGAAGGACAGCTGGGAAGGTGACAGTCATCAAGCTTTGCAGAATGTGTCTCAGTGAAGGAAGATGATTGGGGAGAGAATTTTTTCCTAACCTAAAAAAAAAAAAAAGTGTGTGGTTATGCATGTGAGTGTGCTAGTATGCAGAAGACAGGGTAAGACATTGGATGTCTTCTGTGGTCCTCTGGATTATTGCCTTAAGAGAGGACCTCTCATTGAACTGAAAGGTGGTCCTCTTTGCTAGGCTGACCTGCAAGCTCTCAGAATGCCAATCTCTGGCTAGAGTTCCAGGCAGTTCAGTAATGTCTGGCTTTTTACATGGGTACTAGGGGTTTGAACTCAGTTTCCCTCGCTTGTAGAACAAACACGTTTACTCACTGAACCATCTCCTTTGCCCTGGTACTGTGACTTTTGAGGCCAGCATAGTCTACATAGTCTGTAGTTACCACAGAGATGTCTGTGACATCCAGCTGGTGGTTTAGATGCACTTTCTGGGTTGCTGTTAGCAGAGGGCCTGATGTCTGATTATGGAGGTGAAAGGGTGACAGTTGGATGCATAAAGTCCTATACTTGGTCCTCATCACACCTTGCTAAGCACTCACATGGTGAAGTACACACCTGAGTCAACAGGAAGCTTTCCACCACCATTTGTAGAATAGGAAAATGAATGTACTAGTTTCTTTTAAAGAAGGAGTGTCATGTGGGGCCGTGGTGCACACCTTTAACCTTTATTCCCAGCACTCAGGAGGCAGAAACAGGTGAATCTCTGAGAGTTTGCAGCCAGCCTGGTCTACAAAGGCAGATCCAGGACATCCAGGGCTGTTACACAGAGAAACTCTGTCTCAAAAAACCAAAACAGCAACAACAAACAAAAAGTACCCCCTATAAACACCACAACTGAACCAAACAAAACAACAA
The DNA here is from genome assembly GCA_030556225.1 of Cricetiscus sungorus. NCBI lineage: Eukaryota > Metazoa > Chordata > Mammalia > Rodentia > Cricetidae > Cricetiscus > Cricetiscus sungorus. The sequence goes on along the minus strand of JANBXA010000311.1, from coordinate 160,442 downwards.
AAGTTAACCATGTATAGTGCTGCATACCTTTGATCCCAGCACTTGAGGCAGGAAGATCTCTGAGTTTGAGGCCAGCCTGGTCTACACAGTGAGCTCCAGGATAGCCAGGACTATATAGAGACGCCCTGTTTAAAAAAACAAAACAAAACAAAAGACAAAAAAAGCAGGAGTTTCATTAGCTGGGCATGTTGGGACACCTTTAATTTTAGCATTTGGGAGATGGAGGCAGGTGGATCTTTGTAAACCAAGTGTACTTATTGAGTTCCAGGCTAGCCTGAGTTACATAGTGAGACTTTATTTCAAAAACACTTCCTCCCTCTACCTCCCCAAATGCTAAGAAAGGTGTGTGCTACATGCTTGCACTTGATGGCACACGTTTGTAATCCTAGTACATAGGAGGCTGATGCAGGAGGCACTCAGTTCTGAAACTAGCTTTGACTATATGGCAGACCTTAACTATAAGTATGTAAGTAAATTAAGCTGCTTTGTTGGAAGCTGTCTTTGTGGGACTATAATCAGAACCAGCCGAGTGGCTCCAAGTTTGTACCTGAGTAGGAGTATGTGAATGAGGGAAAGGCTAGCTATAGAAGATAAAGAAAAGACAGAGAGACAGAATAAAAATCAGGAGGGCAGATCAGTCAATACTGAAATGTCACAAGTTTATTTTTCATCACTCTTATAAACCTGAACCAAAAAAGGGAACATGGTATCATGTATACGGAACAAACAGACTTCTCTTCCTCACTTATTCTAAGGGTTCAGTAACCACACCTTAGCTTCAACTTCTTGTTCCCTAGACTTGGTCAGGAATAGCCACACCTCAGATTCAAGTCTGTTGTTATTTAGAATAAGACAGCCAAACATCCTACTGTAGCCACACCTTTGACCTTTAGGTCTTATGACTTGCTGAGGACAGTTTTGAACATTCTGTCCCTGTGCCAAGATCGAGTGCAGCCATGTTTTTTGTTTGTTTGTTTGTTTGTTTTGTTTTGTTTTGTTTTTGAGATTTATTTTATTTATTATGTATACAATGTTCTGCCTGCGTATATGCCTGCAGGTCAGAAGAGGGCACCAGATCTCATTACAGATGTTTGTGAGCCATCATGTGGTTGCTGGGAATTGAACTCAGGACCTCTCAAAGAGCAGCCAGTGATTTTAACCACTGAGCCATCTCTCCAGCCCCAAGTGCAGCCATCTTTATGGGCACTGATACTGCTTTCCAATAGATACTTTTAAAAATGAAAAGATAAACTTGGAAAAAATTTGCAAACCACATATATGGTGTATTAGGGTCCATAGATCACCCCACAAAAGACTACCACTCACATATGCAAAAGCAAGAGCATTTATTTCTCATGAGGATTCCTGCATGCAGAGATCAGCCACACAACAAAATGGCAGCACTCCCCAGAGAAGCTCCCAGGCTCCTTTTATAGACAGGAGGGGAATTAGGTCATTCTAAACATGATTAGTCAAGCAAGCAGTGGCCACACTAATATGTTTATGATCGACTGGAGCTGTAAATGCTGAATCATGTCTGGTATGCAGTATCTCTTTCACCTGCTTTATCAGAAACTGTAACTAAAACAGACACAGACCTAAACAGAAACTGAAACTTAATTGAAACTAAGGCCTAGTAGAGAGAGGTTGGAGCTAGGAGTAGCCCACCATGGTGCTATTTCGGCCTCTCAGGTGCTATAGTTTAGGAGGTCTGAAATGTATCCTGAAGTCTCTTTTACCTGTGTTGACTTTATTCCTCTGACTATGGATGGCACTAGTGAAAGATGGTGAAACCTCTAAGAGTGGGCTAGTATGGTGGAACAGTTTCCCTTTAGATTGAAACATTCTTAGTTGTTTACTGGAAAGTAAACAACTCAAAATAGTTTCAGGAAGTCCTTGAAACTGACCAGATTTACAAGCCAGAGTAAGCAATCAAAGCTGAGTCCCTCTCAAAGGTAGTAGAGCCAAACTGCAAATAAGATACCCAGCAAGCTGAGCTGCAAGTCTCTCAGACCAGGCTTGTCTGGATCTTCTTGGCAAGAAGATCCAGACAAGCCAAGCTGCAATGACTCTGGAAGAGGTTTAGACCATTTGAGGCACCTGGAAAGACACCTATTGAGATGCCTGCTGGCTGTGCAGTGTGTTCCAGATTTATGAATTCATGCTGGGGGTGATCTTTGGTGATGTAGCTAGCTGTCTTTGAGTCATTTCTGCTCCTGTAAGTAATCCAAATATAGCTTATTGATTCATCAAGTTGGACTTTGGTGGTATCTGTACTTTGGTCTGTCATGGATTCCCTATATGGGGTGAGTTGAAGTGTAAGTGTTGTGTCTCCCCAGGAAAAGTTTTGTCACACAACTGCCAGTGAGTTAGCTCAGTGGGTAAGGGTGATTGCCCCCAAGCCTAACAAGTCTTGGCATCCAAATGGTAGGAGGGAACCAACCCCATAAGTTGTCCTCTGACCTCCATGTGCATGCCATGGCATGTACATGCCCACACATACGTACAAAATAAGCATTAAAAACTACTGGGCATTGTTGTCTTAGAGTTTCTATTGCTGTGACAAAACACCATGACCAAAAGCAAGTTGTAGAGGAAAGGGCTTATTCAGCTTACCCTTCCACAGCACTTTACTATTGAAGGCAGTCAGGACAGAAACTCAAGCAGGGCAGGGTCCTGGAGGAAGAAGCTGATGCAGAGGCCCTGGATGGGTGCTGCTTACTGATTTGCTACCCATGACTTGCTCAGCCTGCTGTTTTCTATGTTTTCATTTTGTTTTGTATTTGCATATGTGCTGCAGGAGCAAGCACTCAGCCTTCTTTACTATAGAACGCAGGACTAGCAGCCAAGGGATGGAACCACCCATATGAGCTGGCCCTTCCTTATCAATAACTAATTAGGAAAATGCCTTACAGCTGCATTTTATGAAGGCATTTTTCAATCAAGTTTCCATCCTTTCAGGTTACTCTAGTTTGTGTGTCAAGTTGACATAAGACCAGCCAGAACAATGGTATTATATATCTTTAATCTCAGCATTCAGAAGACAGGGGCAGGCAGAGTTTTGAATTCACCAGCCTGAGACCCTGTCTTTAGAAACTATAGAATTTGGGGCTGGTTAATAGCACTAGCTACTCTTCCACTGAGTCTGGGTTTAATTCCCAGTACCCACATGGCGGCTCACACTTGTCTGTAACTCCGCTTCTAAGGCTTCTGACACCCTGACATGGACATACATGCAGGCAAAAACACCAATGAACATAAAAAAGTAATAAAAGGAACTATAGAATTTTATTTACTTTTTTCTTTTGAGACAGGGGGTCACATTATAGCCCTTGCTGGTCTGGAACTTGTTATGCAGATCAGACAGGACTCAAAATATCTGCCTGCTTCTGCCTTCTGAGTGCTGAGCCACCACACCTGTTCCCTAATTTCTAAACATGATAAGTGTAAACCAGCTGTGGGGATTTCACATTTGTAATCTCAGAACTCAGGAGTCTGAGGCAGCAAAATTCCCTTGAGTTTGAGGCCATTGTGGGCCACAATGTGAGATCCTGCCTCAAAAAACAAATTTAATAAATGCAATAGTGTGGATGAACCTAAAGCAAACAAACAACAACAAAACCCTACTCTTTCACATAGTACAAACACATACAATGTATGAAGTATAATAAGGTCAAAAAGACCAGTTATTCAATGCTGATTTGGAGATTTACGTAAAGTACTGCTTGTACTGCTTGTTTGCCAAGAATGACTTCACTTGATACTTGGAACAGAATGACTTGAAGAAATAGCTGAAGCAATGGTTGTTGTCCTTAACAATCTGCTGCCAGTATGCTTCTGTAAACTCTTGCTTGTGGTCAGCCCTGTGGTGGCAGTGCATGCCTTTAACCCCAGCACTCAGGAGCCAGAGGCAGGTGGATCTATGTAAGTTCAAGGCCAACCTGGTCTACAGGGTGAGTGCCAGGACAGGCTCCAAAGCTACACACAGGAAACCTGTCTTGATAAACCAAATTTAAAAAAACCCCAAACCAAACAAAATTTTGTTTGCTTGCTTGCTCTGTGTTGTAGGTTTAGAGTATAAAATGAGAATGCAAACTAGATCTGACATTAGGCTTTACAGGAGCTATCATGGCTTCCATCTACTGGTGAATAATCTCTCTTCTTCTTTCATCGATGTCAGAGTGCTTATTCCAGAAAGATTGCCACAACATATGATTCCATTTACATAAACTTCTAGACAAGGTGACCCACTTCATAGTGACAGAAAACTGGCAATGGTGCCTTGAGGGGGACACAAGGAAAGAATCGCCAGGACAGAAATTGGCTCTGGGTGACATGTTACTGGCTGTCTGGAGATTGACATCCTAGCTTAATGTCAAAATCTAGCAGTGTGTCCTTTAAACATTTGCAGTGTGTCCTGTGTTAAGCTCAGTAAGGCTGTTTTGCTTAATTTATATTTTACTTAATTTATTATGTAATTAAAAAAAAAAACTTTTTTTGGTCTCATTATATAGCTTTGGCTGTCCTGAAACTGGCTATAAAGATCAAGCTGACCTCAAACTCATAGAGAGCCACCTGAGTGCTAGGATTAAACATATTCAAGTAAGCCTATTTTAAAAAGTATAGATCAAACTGACCTCAAACTCATAGAGATCCACCTGTCTCTGCCTCCTGAGTGCTGGGATTAAACATATTCAAGTAAGCCTATTTTAAAAAGTATAGGTCAAACTGACCTCAAACTCATAGCGATCCACCTGTCTCTGCCTCCTGAGTGCTGGGATTAAACATGTACAAATAAGCCTATTTTAAAAAGAAAGGCAGATGTCCTTGTCTGCACAGGTCTCGAAGCCCATCTGGCACCTTTAATCTCAGCATTCTATGAACAGACAGAAATGAATCTCTTGAGTTCAAGGTCATCCTGGTCTAAATTTTGAGGGCAGGCAATACTACACAGAGAGACCCAGTCTGAAAACAAACAAACACATGAAAAAAACAAAACAAAACCAAATGAAACAAGAACAACAAAAACAGGGGCTGGAGAGATGAGTCAGTGCCCTTCCTGGGGACCTGAGCAGAACCCATAGTGGCATCCCTGTAACTCCAGCTCCCAAGGGAGCCAGTGACCAAATCAAAACCACCTATTTATTATTTATTTATTTATTTCTCTCTCTCTTTAGGTGTCTGTGTGTGTGTGTGTGTGTGTGTGTGTGTGTGTGTGTGTGTGTGTGTAGGCAAGAGGACAACAACTTGGCAGGAAGGAGTTGATTCTTTCCTTTGACCATGGGGTCCCAGGAATCAAACTCAGATTGTAAAACTTGACAAGTACCTCTTGAGCTGTATTGCTGGCCCAGCCCTTACTTTTGAAACCTGTCTTCTAGTCAGTGGTTTGGAAGGAGCTACATAGCTTCATAAATAGCCTTTTAGAAGACTGAGAAACCCCTGTCCTACTCTATTCTAAATAGAATATATCTATTCTTTGGATAGTGGGAAATACTGGGGACACCCAAAGTATGAGGCTAGCTGGAATCATCCGTCTGGCTCACAGTAGAATTTTGGTGCCCTCTCATGGCCTTCAGGGGCATTTCAGGCAAAGCTTTGTCTTTTTCTGCTTGGTCTTCTTCAGGGTGCCTTTTTATCCCTGGCCAAAGACCCTGAAGGCCATCCTTCCTTTTGTCAACTCACCTGTTGTGCCTACTGGACAGGATTCTGTCACTATATATAACCACAGCCTCTACAAGATAGCTATGTTATGAACATGTCATAACAAGTTCTGCCTAACATGAGATGAGTTACAGATCCTTTCCCTTAGACAAATATCTGCTCCCAACCTCTCACCAAGAAGGTTCCTAGTTAGGTGTGAATGAAAGAATGGGATCATATTATATTATATTATTTATATATATGATATATATATAATTTTTTCTTATTTTATATATCGGTCCCAGTTTCCTCTCCCTCCCTCCATGCTCCCCAACCCCCTTTTATCCTACCCCCCCCCTGACTCCACAGGGAGGGTGATGCCTTCCAGGAGGGATCATCAAAAGCTGTCAAGTCATTTGCAGTAGGGACTAGGCCCTCCCTACTGCCTCTAGGCTAGGGGAGTATCCCTCCATGGGGAATGTGCTCCTAAAGTCCTTTCATGCACCAGGGATTCATCCTGCTTCCACTGTCAGGTCCCTTAGACTGCCTAGGCCTTCTGACTGAGACCCACATTCAGGGGGTCAGGGTCGGTCCAATGCTGGTTTCCCAGCTATCAGTCTGGGGGTCCAGGAGGTAAGAATGGGCTCTTTTTCTGAAGGCTGGTGCTGGTTGCTTTGCCCATATCTTCTTGAGGTAGGGGCTACCCTGTCTTAGGACTATACACCAAATACACTTTTTTCCCCCCACTGACCTGCACTTTGTTCCCTTGAGCCTGGTCAATCCTTTTTTGAGGCCCAGGGTCTATGTCAATCTAGGGAGCCTTTCACAAGAGCAATGAATGCACCCATTTTCTTCTAACCCCAGTGACAGGTTTAGTAATGCTCAGGAGGCTCCCATGAGCCTTGGATGCCAGATTTAGGTTGGCAATGTTGTCTGCAAGATTGGACTAGAGACATTTAAGTGGCAGGATAGGTGGGACTGAAGTCTTACAATTAGCTGGAAGCACAGATTTTCTTCTTGGGAAGGGAGACTGCATGGTGCTGATCATTAGGGCAATCTTCTCTGATGTGACCTTAGCTGATTACAGCTCCTAGTGCTGGCTCCACACCAGGAAAATGTCCTTCATATTGTTGGAGGTCCCTCAAATGCCATCTATTTGTGGCTTGGCTCTGAGACTGGCACGAGTCATGAGTGATCCCAGGGACAGGATATTTTGGTAGGAGGGGCGGAGCTTGCATTAAGAAGCCTAGCACCACGCTGCCCAGGGACAGACCTCTAGATGTATTCCTCCACTGTCCAGCTGGCTGCTGAGAACCAGGTAGGATACACTTAGCCCCTTGCTTCTGTCTAGGGATCCCAATGGCAGGAAAGCTTTACCATGGCCTCTTCTGGGGCTAGAGAGGGGAGAAGGACTCATAGTTAGGAAGCCCCCAGTGGCTTTTCTCTCTTAGGATTGTTTCAGTCATAGTGACCTCCTACTCTCCTCATTCTAGACATAGCAGGCCAGAGTCTCAAAAGTAGCCCTTTTAGGGGACAGTGGCTGGCAGCCTTGGCTAGCTAGCTCTGGTTATCTTGGTTCACTGAGGTAGGGCAAAATGGGGCCTTGGATATTTGGGGAGGACTAAATGGGCATACAGACCTTGGGAACAGCCAGAACAGTTGCTGGGGCTCAGAGGGGCTCATATAAGTTCTATGACCTTTGGCCTAGGCTCTTCTTACAAAGTTTTGAACAGGCTCTGCCCAGTATCAACATGACCTTGGTAAGCTCAGAATACCTGTTCCAGCTAAGGCTGGTGGAAGGTCATCATCCAGAAGGCTAGTCACCTATGGATACTATAGATCCTCTTCTATGGTTAGCTGCCAGTAGTAATAGCTGGAGAGGCTAGGGATGACTGTGAGAGGGATTGGCCTCTGATGGGTGGTCTTTGATTCAGACCACTGTTTATAGAGGCTGAGAAGGGAAGTCAGTATCATTGAAAGATCTCAGAGATATGAGGGAACACCATTCAAATAGACTAACACTAGTCTTTAATTTACTTCACTAATATGTAGTATATATAATTATAATATATAATAAAATCATATTTCATTTTAGGACTGTGACAGTGTGTCGTTGTAAAGTTATTTGGATTTCAATTGAAAGTAGGGGAAACTGAAGTAGATTTCTAACTCAGAAGAATGGATTAGAAGAATCTGGAAAAAGCAGAGTCTGTCCTGTGGTTCCTCCAGATGGAAATGGACTACCAGGGAGAGGGCAGGTACTATGAGGTCAGGCAGGGTGATAGCAATGTGTACTGCTTAGTGCATGGAGCCTGGATTTGTGAAGATCCTGCTGGGCCCAACGTCTTGCTGTCACTCCTGCACCTCTTCTGATGTGCAATGGACAACTTCCAGTATAGTGTCCAGCTCAGTGATCGAGAGTGGGCTGAGTTCTCAGCCACTGCTGATGAGTGTGGCCTCTTGCAGGCTGGCCTGGCCTCTGGTGACGAGCTCTTGTCCAGTGACCTTGGAAGTGACCTTGGGAGTGACAGTGGAAGCAGCCCCCCTAGGCCCCCACCCCTCTTCACGGGGCAGCTGGCTCTCCAGGGGAAGGGACAACAGGGCTGTGAGTTGGAGGACGTGGTTACTCAGCAGCTGGTCAGCAGGTCTCAGTGTGAGCCTGTCCTGGCTCTGGAAGCCAGTCATCAGGTAGCCAGCACGTCCACACAGTCAGAAGCTCTACTGTTCCTCGGCTCAGACAGTGTCTGTCCTGGCCAGGCCTTGTCCTTCCCAGGGTCAGCAACTTTCAGGGACAAGATGCAGAGGCTTTTGCAGGGCCCTGCTCCTAGCTCTCCTGGTGAGCCCTCTCATAATCCTGACCCTGGCCACAGTGCCATGCCTCAGAGTGCCCCTGACAACCTTGAAACTCCACTGCGGAACCCTGGTCGTAAGAAGAAGCGTGCTGTGGGTGCCAAGGGAGGCAAGTGCTCTGGCTCTCTGGGATCTGCTGCTGTTCAGATGAGCTCTCCACAGCGTATGGAGACCAGGCCCAAGGAGGTGCTTGTGTCTGGGGCATTAATGGCAAAAGACCAGCAGGATAAGACACAGTCAGACTCTGCAGGTGCTTCTGAACATGGCTCTAATAGTATCCCTGGACAGATGGCCAGACAAGAGTCAGGCTTGGATCTGTCTATACCTGTTATAATAACTGAAGAAGATACAGACCAGATCAGAAAGACACCCAGAGCAGTGCCACACATGATATCCAAACCTGTCCAGGAAGCTCATCCAGATGCCTCCATGGCCACACCAAATGTGTCTCTTTCTATACAACCCTTGATGGCTTTGTCTAAGCCTGCCTCCAAGCCTCAGTCTGACACAGATTTGTCTCCACATGTCTCCACATCTGACATGACTTTGTCTACACTTGCCTTCAAATGCCAACCCAATACAAATCAGTCTACACCTGCCTCCATGTCTCAATGGGACAAAGCCGAGTTTGCACCTGATTGCATACCTGGACTGCAAGAGGATCTATCTTCAGCAGGTTCAGAGATCAAGCCAGAAGTGTATTCCTCTATGCCTAACCCAGTGGTTATGCTTTGTACAGATCTGCCTCACTCTGTTTCAAAGACTGATTCTGAAGAGAATGTGTCTATACCTGCTATGCCTTCCTTATCCCCTACTTCTCAGGCTGAAGCTGCCATGGTGGATACAGATGTGACTGTGCCTTCTAGGGGATACTTTGAGAAGCCAGTAGGACAGCTCTCAACAGGGTCCTCAGGATACTCCTCAGGGGAGCCTTGCCCAGGTCCTGTCCAAACCCCCAAGAAGAAGAAAGTACGATTCTCCGTGGCTGAACCCAGCCATGAAGAATCAGGATCAGGTGAACCTACAGGCCAACCCTTCCTAACCCCAGACTGGCCCCCAGCTCCCAGGACAGCATCAGTGAGCCGTGGGGGGTCTGCAGCCTGGGATGCTGTGGCTGTTGGGCACCGACTCCCCCAGCCTCGGATCCTCAAGCACCTGCCTCCTCCTACATCCTCTGTCTCAGCAGAGCCTGAGCCTGGAAGCTGCTATGCAGTGACTCTCCCTGAGGCCTATGAGTTCTTCTTCTGTGACACCATTGAGGAAGAAGATGAAGATGTAGAGGATGAGGCAGCAGCCGGCCAAGCCCTGGATGAAGTTCAGTGGCCTGACACATGCGAGTTCTTTTTTCGGGACAGCAGAGTCCAAAGGTCAAGTAGTCAGAGGGGACGCTCCCTAGTCCCATACTCAAGAGCAGAGGCTGCAGCACCTGATCCCCCTGGAGATTTAGTGCCTATCTCCATCCCTGAGGTCTATGAACACTTTTTTACTGAAGAAGGAGTTGGGAACAGACAGCCACCAGCCACCCATACCCAACTGCAGACCTCAGAGCTCTTCAGGGAAGTAGGGTCTGAGGCATACTCTAAGCCTGTTCCAGCTACAGCAGAACATCTTAGCTTGGCAATCAGAGAGACAGGTAGGTATTGATCAGGTCCCAGCCCCATCCAGGTCCTGGGCATATACTATCCAGGGAGTTATGCCAAGAGGATATGGGGGAGGATCAGAAATGATCCTGATCATCTGCCTGTATGTTATGTGTTATTGCGTGCTCTGGGATCTATGTGAGGGAAGGATAAGTTCTTCAGATACCCCAGGACACAGTCAAGATGGGGGCAGCTGAGGCCAGACACCAGGGTTTTGACTTTGACACTGACTACTGTTCTAAATCCAGCCCTAGGTGCCATCAGGAACTTTTCTCCAGCTTCTAGGAGGGCATACTAGGGGCACATTCCCACTCAGGCCATGCTGATTGAGGTATTGTGGAAAAATCTTTCCTCTCCCCTCTGGAAACTATTTCAGAGACCAGAGAACAGAAGACCCCAAAGATGGTTCTGACTCAACTATGACAAATGTCATCCAGTGTCTTAAGGAAGAGAAGTCATGTGGAAGATCTGACTCAGCACATTTGTCTAGGACAGATGGTATTTTATGTTAGGCATAGCATCTAATATACTTTTCTTTCCTAGGAGAGCTACGAAGTCCCCTTACTTCATTTACATTCAGCCAGAATGACATGTGCCTGGTGTTTGTTGCCTTTGCCACTTGGGCTGTGAAAACCTCTGACCTACATGCCCCAGATGCTTGGAAAACAGGTTTGGAGATCCTGGGGATAGAGGGTGTTATGCTTAGAAGACCTAGGGTCTATATTTGTTTACTATATCTGTTGGGTCAGCAGGGATGAAGGGTACACGGGAGGTTCAGACTCTTTGACCTTGCTTTTGTCATTGCTAACCTACTTCCAACATACTGTCATTTGAAGGCTGGGTTATGTAGGCAGAAGGCAGTGCACTCAGGATATCTTGTGTCTCTCTTACAGTCTTGCTGGCCAACATTGGCACCATCTCTGCTATCCGCTACTTCCGCCGTCAGGTTGGGAGAGGGCATAATGGCAGACCAAGACCCAGTTCCGACTCAAGCCCAAGCTGCTAGGAGCCAGGCTGGCCTGGTGAAGCATGGGACACGGGGATTAACCCAGGTGACAAGGACAAGATGTTGCTCTTCTCTCCATCCTTTGATCCCTGTCTTCTGAGGCATCTAGGAAGGAGCCAGTATCCTTGATGCTGACTTACTTGAACTTAACCTAAGAGTCCAGCCTGGCTAAGGCCAAGTCCATTTTCCATAACTGAGAGGGTTGAGATTCAGGCTGTAGGTGAGTGGGTCCTGAGCCAGGATCTGAGTAATAGGGCATCAGATTTGCAAGTAAAAACCATAGGGCACATGGCTGTATTTGAATTTACATGAAGTTCTTGATAGGTACTTATATGAAGAAAGTCTTTGTTGTTATCTGAAATCCAACGTAATCGGGCACCCTGCATTTTGTCCAGTCATAAATAAAGGATGAGCAACAGAAGAGGACTCTACAATAAGTCTAGGCCAAGAGGCTACTAAGTGCCTTCATAGCTAGAGGGAGACAGCTCAAGAATTTTGCCCTATTGAAAGGCGGGCTTGACTGACAAGGGCCTCCAAGGCCCTGATCCCTGGGCGCTATAGACACAGCTTTCCTAGGCCTGGCCTGAGTCAATAAATAGGTTCTAGAATAGTGGTTCTCAACCTTCCTAATGTTGCAACCCTTTAATACAGTTCCTCATGTTGTGGTGACCCCCAACCATAAAATTATTTTTATTGTGACTTCATAATTGTAATTTTGCTACTGTTATGAATCATAATGGATTTTTTTTTGGAGCTAGAGGTTTGCCAAGGGGGTAACAACCCACAGCTTGAGAACCACTGTTATAGGGGATACCTCTGGGGGTGGCTTCTGAGGCCCCTGCAATATGGGATCTGTGGGGCAGGGTTGGATCTTCTCCAAGACAGGATATACATAGAATTTGATAGCATCCTATGGAAGGATTGTCTCCTGATACTATAGGGAGCTTGAATGGAGCCAAGGCTGAGAGAAGTTGTAGAGTGGTAAGGTAGGTGAGGGGACTGAGGTGGCATAGGGAAGACAGTACACAAAGGTCCTTAGGATGGTGGGGTACTCTGGCTGCTCAGAGGGGGACACAGGGACACAGCAGCAATAAAATCTCTTTCTTGTTTATGGTGTTAGTCTTTCTGATCAGCCTTATTCTATGCACCCAACAGTACTGGATCTTCCTACTTCCCTGCTTCTTGTGATAGCTCTGACCCTCATGTCTTCTACTTCACATGCTGAGTTTGACAACCTGACTTTTTCAGTACTCTGTATTTCACACTCACGCTGTTCCCCACTTCTAATTAAAGGCCTGCTCTAGCACTTTCATTCTTTCTTCCCTAGAGGTATAACCCCTGGGGATATCCAGGATCTCACTGACTTCCCGCACTGGTTTGTTCCTAGGAAGAGTTACTCCTCTTAGTTGCACTAGCGGCTAAAGCTGAGGAGCTAGAGCCTGGTGAGAGGTACTTCTATCCTCAGAGTTCTAGAGATACCCTTAACCTGCTGGGGTTAGGCCCTTGTGGATTTAATGTAGGTTAAAGGACTGGTATGGCTACATATTCTTATCCAGGTTGGTGCTAGCTGGTTGTGTTTCTGAGAAGCAGCCCACCTGGGGCCCATTAGATCCACTGGATGAGTCCCATCTCCACTGGGGTTTTCCTGAGCTGTGGCCACTTCTGGTGGGAGGGAGAGGAAGTCTTGTTCCAGACAGGAGCCTCCTCATCTAGTAGAGATGTCAGAAACAAGTCAGGCATCAGCCTTTAGGAAGTAGCACCCCTTCCCCAAAGGAGAAAAGACCCTCACTCACCTGGGAGAGGTGGCAGGGAACTGGGTGTACTTTCTCTGGCAGAGGTGACCTGGGAGTCCCAAAACACAAGTCTTAAAGCCAGCACAGATCAGCCCCCAGCTTTCTGTCTGACTACACTGTCTCTATCCCTGATTTCTCCCTGCCCCATATTCTGCTTTTCTCCTTGGAGTCCTAGAACCCTCTACCCAACATCCCCTGATCCTGAGGCTTCCACACCAGAGTGGAGGATGTGACTTACAGGCTGAGGGAGGTCTGAAGGCTGTGGCTCCCTGTTCTTGATGGAACCCCTGTGTCTCTGGGAAGCTCTGGACTGCAGGGCACCTTTCTTGGAGAGCAAGTGGGAGCCCAGAGGCCTAGGGGAGCTGGAGATTCCAGAGCTGGAGTCAGAGACAGGCACAGACACGGAGACCGAGGGGAACGGGCTTGATAGCTCAGGTCCAGGTGATGTCTGCATCGCACAGAGGAACTGCTGGGAAAATGTGGGTTACCTGAAGCCCTGATCCAGGACCACTGTGAATCCTAAGGATCCCTTGCCCAGAAACACTCTCCCTTCAAAGTTGTCAGGCTTCTGACATCTCTTGATCTCACTGTAGCATGTCCACCTAGTAGGGCACTGACCTCATCTAGGCCTTGGAGGTCTGTAATCTTGCGGTGGGATGTAGCTGGTGGTGTGTAAGGGTCAGCATAGAGCGGGGAGTGTGGAATATCCAAAGAGTGGTCCTGAGCCTCTGGGCCACAGTCTGGGTCCAGTACACTCATCTACAAGAAGAAGATTCATAGGTTCCCTCAGTTAGATGCAGCAAGAACCACCTGTCCTCAGAATATATGGTCTCTGTGTGTTCCACCTAGACAAGCAAGAAAGCAGAAGCAGAAGGGATAGCGGGCTGGGATCACGGTATATGGTGGGCTCACCTTGGTTAGGTCCAGGTGCAGGGGCAGTGGGACAGCTGAGCCAGATACTTCCCTTCGAGCTTTGCCCCTGGGAGACTGGCTACTGCCACTCTGCCTCAGCTCCATCTTCTTTCGGCCAGTGCTGGCACAGTTAGGGTTGGACTGTTTCTGTGGACACCAAGAACCACCCAGAAAGATCTCTAGGGCTTCTTCCCACACACTCTTCTAGGAGGCTGTATGAAGGCTCCTTCAGTTCAAGTGCCCTTCCTGGCAAACTATGGTCCAGGGTCACTGTGGGACAGTGAGACCTAGGCTCCCCAGCAGACAGAGTCCTGTGTTTTCTTAACCCATCTCACGTCATTCCTTTAGGTACTTACAGGTACAGATTGGGCAGGGAAGCCTATGGTGGTTGGCACTGAGGATTCAGGGAGGGATTGGCTGGTGGGGAGTACAGGACACTCTAATTTCCAGCTGGTTCGTCCATTGGAAGAGAGTGAACCACGGCCTCTACCCACAACCTAAGCAGTAGAGGTAAAGTGAATGGCTGGATTTGTCTCCTTGTCTACCCCTGCTTGGACCTACCCTTCTGCTCCCTAGTTTGTACCACCTGAGTTATAGGGGCCTCATTGACCCCCTCACCTGTGTGGGTCCATGTAGTCCTGGAAAATTCTCTGGGCCAGGCAGCAGGTGGGCCCCATCCCTATGACAGACAGTCCGGAGGCACAGCAGCCATTGACTGTAATCCTCATAACTGGCACATACCACACGGATGGTGTTGATGAGGCGTCCTAGCACACAGACATGTGAGCTAAGGTCTGGCAGGACAGGTACATCCCTTGCCCCACAGGTACCCCAGCAAAGAGTTGGAGCATCTATCATACTTAACCCTACTAGAAGTCCAGTCAAAGAGTAGGTAGATTCTGGGTAGGACCCTACCTTCAATGAGGAAGGAGCGGATCTCCTTTTCCTTCTCTTCTAGGTTGATATGGATGGCACTTAATGGAAGTTCCCCCTGTAGAGTGGGGACTAGGTGTTTATCTGTCTCCTCTCAGCCTCTTCCTGGACCTATTCTCCCATCCTGCCCTTCAGAGCTGGGCTGGAAACTCAGGTCACCTGGCACTGAGGATGACACTCTGAGAAAGGCTAGGCAGCTTTGTTTGTTCTGGGACATCTCCACATTACCTCCTGTTGGTTCTTCACCAGCTGATGCCAGTTGTAGATAGATGCTTAGAGGGATCAGTCCCTGTTAGGGAAGCCCCCTTGGTGTGTTTTTAAGTGACTGTGAATACACACCAGTATCATGCTTTGGGTACACACACAGACACACGACACACACACACACACACACACACACACACACACACACACAGACACACACACAGGATGCATGGGAGGTGCTCAGAGACAAGGGAAAGAATGCATTGGGGATTACAAGAAGTAGCCTGTTCTATCCCACCCACTCCAGGATTAGTGGCCTCCATCTAGGATGAGAGGGTGCAGAGGGTGGCGACTCCTCTGTGCCAGAGCAGAGACCAGATTGACCAGGGCAGTGGGGCCAGATGGGTGGAGCCCTGTGCTCTGTCCCAACAAGCCCTGAAATACAGGTTTCTGAGTCTTTACTCCCACCCCACAAAGGGCACCTTTAAGGGCAGGTATATGTGAAGAGGGCCAACCTTAAAGCTAAGCCCATCTGACTCCTCAGAGAAGATGGCTAGAGATGCTGGGTATAGTACCAGAATCCGGTCCCACTGCTCCTGTAAGGGGTCAAAGGATAGAGTCAGACTGGGCACCTAGAGTACAGCCTTACCTGCTAGTGTGTCCTTCCCTACCTTATCGCACCTCATGTCTTTTCCTACCTACCTGGGAGGGTAGATGCTGCAGCTTGACCCGGGAGGCACAGATTGCACTGCCCATGGAATCACATCCGGATGCTCTCCACAGTCGTGTCCAGGGGAGTTCATCCCCCAGAGGACCCTGGGGAGAAGGAAGGAGTATGTCAAAGGCAGGCCAGAGAGTCTGGATTGGGGAAGGGCTTACAGGTTCCTGCTACTGACCTGAGGGGGTGCCGAGTGGCAGCGTTGCAGACCCCCCAAAAGAGCCATTTGCTTCTCCAGGTGGTAAAGCCAGTGGCTGAGCTCAGCTTCACTATGGCAGAGAACAAGGAGCGGGGCAGGCAGTGGGCCTGGGGGCAGAAGAGTCAAGTGGGCTAGGAGCAAAGCTTAGAGCTCCCAGAAGCCCACAGGAAAGTCTCCTCTCCAAGGGTTCCAAGTAGACCTCCAAGGCCAGGTCCAGAGGCCCGGGTCCAGTGGTGGCCAGGCCAGCACTCTCCACACACCTGTAATCTGGAAGGCATGCTCTCTGGACCCATCAATCGTGCAGATGCTCAATTCTGTCAGTGGTAGCAGCCCCTGCCACAGGACAGTATAGGAGGGGCTGCAGGGATTCCTAAGGAACAGAGCTACTCCCTCCCTCTGTCTATACTACTCACCTGGAATGTAAGTCCTTCAGAACCATGGGCTTGGAAGTACAGGTGTGAGGGGAATAGCTCTAGGTAGCAGTCACTGATGTCCTAGGGAAGAGTGGAGCCACTAGTCTAGAGGCTGGGGAGGACAGTCCCAGGGTAGCATAGGTGTTGGCCTCCAAGCTTCCACAACCTTTTGACTCCTACCTGGCTGTGCTTGAATCGCAGCTGGACCTTGGAATAATGCACAACCTTGCCTAGGTTCCTCACAGGTGTCCTCCGCCACCCCTTTTTGAATACACTCAGGAATGGCTGTTCCAGATTTTCTGGCTGATTTTCCATTCCCGGGATATCCTGGAGGAGCAGGGCTCAAGAGAGAGACCAGATGGGGCCAGATCCCCAGGCAATATACACACAGCTGCTGCATACAGTTCTGATCTTTCCATGCATGGTCACAGAATCCATTCATCAAGAACATACACATACATTCATACCCCACACTCCCCTAAGCCTCTTCATATGAAAAGTGGAATAAGTATACACCATACAAATACATGTGACACCTCACAGTCAGAGCTATCTACTCTGTGGTACAGACTGAGGTTGGTACATAGTAGCAATCCTTATCTTCATTACTTCCTATGCTAGGCGACTTGACTTTGGTCATTCAACATTCCCAGATTTGTCTAAGAATTCTGGGGTATATTATGAGGATGAGATAATGCTTGTGTGCAGTGGCATCTGGCAATGTTCTTTTTACCTGGTTCTATGAAAAATAAATAAACAGTTCTAGTTTGTAATATTTGCTAATTTCTTTGATGTAAATATTCCCAACAGTGCCCAAATTGAGTCACCAACATGATGTCTGTGAACTTGAAACTGGAAAGAGATACTACTCAGCTTTGTGAGTCTATGCTAGTGTCCCAGCTTACCACGTACATAGGACCTATCTTACAGTAGAAGGTAAAGCACTGGCAATGGCCTGAGGAGTTCTTATGACTGAACTTGGGGCCAAGTCCTCTTCTTCCTTTTTCCATTCCATAAGGCACATGTGTGTCTCACCTTTCCATGCATAATTCTCTGTTGTAACTACTCAGCCTTAACTCCTCATTTGACCCCCTTCAGGGCTTCTTCCTGGATATCCTAAAATTTTAGTCTTTGATTTTCATTTGGTACTGATTTAGTCTGACTTATTCTATCTCCCCTTGTTTGTCTTGACTTTGACATAGGAATGGAAGGTGAGAACAGGAGTATTTTATTTATTGCTGATTCCACATAGCCTAGGGCATGACCTGGGATGTGCTGAGAGGCGGGGAGAGAGGTAGACTGAACATCTACACCAACTCTTAGCCAGGCTTGGAAGCTTCCTCCATATCATATTAGAGATCAGATAGGCATGGGCAATGATAGCCTGGAGTAAGTTATGAGCCACAGGCTTAGGAGAGGGGTTACGTTGCCTTTGGGAGCTTCCCAGGACCACCTGCATGGGCTGTTGTGCACTGGCCAAGTTGAGCTACCTCTAGTGCAGGCCTAGGAATGTGAACAGACAAAAACAGCTTCCATCGTCACTGGCTCTGGGTGGGGCCTCCTGCACCCACACCCACTGTAGAAATTGATTTGGATGACACTGAAAAGTAGGCCATGAATGGGAAGGGCTATGAAGCTGGTCCTGATGCCTAAACAGCCTTGAAGTTCTGTCCCTATGAGGGCTTATCTACCTAGAGTCCATAGCTCCCCAGTGCATAGGAGGGCTGGTTTCATGCCTGGCTAGGGCCTCTCCCTCTTACCCTACTTCCCAAGGGTTATGCCGTGCCCTATCAACTATCCAAGAGCTTTGGGATCCCTCACTCACAGAATTATGCCCTGGGCCTGACTAGAGGGAGTCAGGGTCTGAGATGTGGCCATAGGGAGGGATGACAACCCTTGGTCACTTCAGGCCCCATCTTCCTCTCTATCTCTTTGAGGCTGCAAGGTTTCTGAAGGTAACACCTGCCTGCAGAGAGCTCTGGGACCTCAGAGACCAGGGCTGTGATACAATTTTCCTGGCTTCCTGGGAGCCTGTGAGAAAGCTATAATTTGGGAGTTTACATCAGCTGTAGCACCCAAGAATACAGGATGGGAGCCTTGCCTCAACCCTGATAGAGGCTGCACATATAACAGAGCCTGGCCCACTGGGGTGGGTGTGGTTCTCCAAGAACAGCACAGTAGGAGGTGTTCCTGTCAGACCTGCAGCCCAGGCTCCTCCCAAGTATTTCCACAGAGTTGGGAAAATGGGAGGGGAAAGGTGTCTTTTTCCTCAGCTACCCATTAGGCCCACAGAATAGTTAGCCCTCTGACATCTCATGACAGGTCTATAGATAACTCTGAGCTGGCTCCTTGCTGTATGGGAATGGGTGCCTGCCTATATGGCAGCATGGTAGCTATGAACAGCAGATAACTAGAAAGAGCCGAGGGTGGGTACACCTGGGGACTGAGGCCTGCAGTATGCCATTTACCAGGTGCTCCCCCACACTGCTGTTGGGCCCACCAAGACTCCAGTCGGGGTAGTGGAGGTTGATGGTGGCCACTGTCCCCCTGGATGTGCAACAGACCAGGCAGGCTCTACCTGCTCATCACTGACTCAGTGCTGGCCTTGGTTTCACTCTCAGCCTAGACTTCAGGGTGAGCTCCCCAGGGAGGGGCAGTGTCAACTTCCTCATCTTGTTTTGTATTTGAAACCCTTCATGCTGCCCAGGAATGACCCTGAGTTGCTGGAAGATGCGATGCCCACTTTATCACTCACACTTTGGCACACACAATCATACAGGCAAAGCACAAATTATTTTCAGACTTCAGGCCCAGTGCCATACCGCTCCAGACAGACACGCCCCTCCGCTCACCGTCCCGGGGATGTAGTGGAAGATCTTGTTAGCCGTGGTGTCCCCATCAGGCCTAGCCTCGGTGCCGAACAGGCCAGCCAGCTTCCTAGCGCTGTCCTCTCTGGGAACAAGGGACACCGGAGGCTCAAGGCCTGGCTCAGGTAGCAGGTCCAGGGAGACCCTGTTCCCTTGGGGCCAGGTCACACCCCCTCACCTGTTTCCCTTAAGCGAGGGCTTTCTGGAAAAGGAGGCCCTTAGCCTCCTGGGGGTCTGAGGGACGCAGTGGCTGTTCCCCATGGATGGCAGCTGCTAGCTTGGGCTGGGCAGGTCGACAGGTCTGAGTCCTGGGACAGTCTGCTAACACCTCCTGCCAGTGGGCGTGACCTTAAGACGTCCTGCCCCTACCCTGGGGCTGGAGTTCTCTCTGGGCCAGGATTGGCCCCTTTCTGAGGGAAACCCTCCAGTGCGGGGAGGGGGGGGGGGCAGGTGTTCTAGGCCCCAGGCAGGCAGATTGGGGTAGAGCACAGACATTTCTTGATTGGACCAGGATCCTAACCTCAGCAGTCTGTATAGGCCTGGCCAGGAGAGTCTGGTCTGTATACATGCTATCTACTTGTGTTCAGACTGGAATGCCTGGATGATGAAGTTTTATGAGCAGAGATTCTTCCTCCCAGTTGCCCCTCCCCTACCAGGGCACACACATCCTGTTTCCACATGAATCCCAGCTGGTCTGAGTCATTGGTGACTATAGGGCGAGTGTGCTCACTCTCAGCTGCTCAAGAAGTACAACACTATGTAAAGGGAGGCCAGAGCTCTCCCCCAGAGTTCCTCCTGCCTGGACCAACCCCCCACCCAGACCCAAGTCTGGGTTCCCAAGGCTTAACCAAATGCAGGAAGGAGTCCACATGCCTCCCAGGTTTCTAAGACACTAATGATAAAGTAGGGGGGGCTATCTTTCTCATGTACTCTATAGCCCCAGAGCATAGGATCCTCAAGACCAGGGTAACACCCAGTCAATGTTGGTCAACAGATACTTTTGCATTTGGATGCAAAAGTGCTGTTCTGCAGCCCTAGACATTAATGTAGCATCTGAGTCTGGCTGCACACTTGCCTAAAGACCTTTGCCTTGTTGTCCAAACAGGAGCCAAAGGTATGCCGTAGGCCCGCAAGCAGAGGGTACAAATGGGGCCAGAGATGGACATTTAGCTTCAGGCCCATGGAGCCCAAGAAACACATTTATTGTTCAAGTTGGCTCATATTGCTGTGTAGGATCTAAGTGCATGTTGTGTGCCCAGCTCCACAGAAGATCCAGAAAAGACATTACACTGTATACATAAGACACAGGAAAAAAATCTGCTTCAGGGACAGTGCCTGGTAGAGACAGATAAGTGCTATGTGCAAAGCGCTGGCTAGGGGCTACATCTTCTTAGAAAGCCTTTGCCTCTTCTCCTGTTGTGACAGTTGCTCTGCCCTCTATTGTTTACAGAGCCCAGCTGTGTTGTTCTTCCTCCTTCAGGGAGTATCCACACTCAGCATTCCCTGCTGCTCCATGAAGGGAGCCAGGGAAGAGGACACTTTGAAGGGCTCCTTGGTCCCCTACATGCAGGAGAGATGACACTTGACAGCAAATGTGTGAACTGGTAGCTACAGCACTTCTCATCCATCAATAAATAGGTAGTTGATAAATAAGTAAGTAAACAAACGGTACACAAATAAATGAACAAGGACAAATGAATACAGAGATCAAGACAGAAGAAACAGGAAATCCCTGGTGGGGTATGTGATCTGCCCTAACATGTGGTAAAGGAGACAGAGGTGGAAGGGCCACCCCATAAGGTTTAAGGCATGTGGGAGGCTGCAGGGCCTCTGTGAAGTCTGACTTGTGTCAGAGGCTGGTAGAGGACACAGACAGCGTGGGTGAGGAAGGTGGTGGGAAGTTGAGTAGCTCCAGCACTGCCACACCCACACTGCTGCGTCTTGTGAACATGCAGGATGCTGCCACCCACTTGTTGGTCCTTGGGTTGTACTTCTCTATGGAGTTGAGGCTGGAGCTGCCATCATTGCCCCCAACAGCGTAGAGCCAGCCGTCCATGGCCACCAGGTCATGTGTACTCCTGGGGGTTGGGTAGGCAGGAGTAAGCCCAAGGGTCAAGTCAAGAGACAAGCCAAATGGGTGGGGCATAGAAGGAGGAACCATAGGGACAGGACTAGGAAAGGAAGCCCGGGTACCCAGGAGGAACCCAGGGACCTGCTGCACTGCTGAGGTGCTATGTACACAACCCTCGGAGCAAGGCTCGTGGGGTAAACCAGATGTAGTGGTAGAACCACTCACCACCCAACCCTGGCCTTATACACCTGCGGATATTCATGGGTGCCACAGTCTCCCAGGCACCAGCCTTGGTGCTATATCTCTCCACTGAGTTGAGGCAGCTTGTGCCATCGTTGCCCCCTGCCACATACAGGGCACCCTCTAGCACTGCCACTCCTGCTGAGCTGCGTCTGCTCAGCATGGAGGCCACAGGCGTCCATGAATTCACCTGTTGAGACAAGGGGACAGGCTGGGGGAAGACCCAACAAAGTACCCACTCCTGCCACAACATAGTCTCTAACCCTTGGCTGAATATCTAAGGGTCAGGGTTGGAATACAGAAAACGGACCCCTTGGATGGCAGGTGGCCAGAAGATGGGATCATGCCCCACCCAGCATTTGAGAGGAGAACATTGTGATAGGGGTGCATTATGCACCTGGGGCTCATACTTCTCCACGGTGGCCAGGTGTGATGAGCTGTCATAACCACCCACGGCGTACAGGTTCCCATCTGTGGGAAGGCAATATACCCACGGAGCTCCTGCAGGGTGTAGGGGTTTTGGGGGTGGGTGGGAAGGGGTTAGGCAGGAAAGCAGGTACCACAGGAAGCAGGTCCTGTCACCCACCAAGTGTGGCCACACGCACATATCGTCTCCGGGTGCTCATGGCAGCAATGGATGTCCATGTTCCTGTCAGTGGGTCATATCGTTCAGCGCTGTGGGCACCAGAATGATGCTGATGTTCAACTACAATAGTCAAGAGACCCTTTCCCAGGACTTGTGTCCCCATTTCCCCCCCTCCCCTCCGCCCCAAGACTGTGGTTGAAATCCTGCGCTGGTCATCACAGACTACGAACAGACAGAAAGGTGTAGTGGGTGGGCACATGCTACTAGCTGATTGGACTGGAGGGAGGGTCCCACAGAAAAGGGGCAGAACGGTGCCAAGGCCCCATTGATGTTGTGGCCTGAGATGAAGAGGCCTTGGAGACCCGGTAGTCTGGATTAGGCAGGACCTCAAACTCTTGGCCAGATGTGACTTCACAGTGAAGTTGCTGCTGAGGCAACCTTGCAAGGCCACTGGGGCCCTAACCCAAACTACTACCTGTTGAGGCAGGAAGCCCCATCGTAACCGCCGGCTGCATACAGAAGCCCATGCAGGGCAGCTACACCCAGACAGCTTCGCCTTGTGCCCATGGACACCTCGGGCTGCCATGTATTTGTCACAGGGTCATATGACTCCACCGTTGCCAGGTCTGAGGTTCCATCATAGCTAGGAGAAGAGTCCACTACTGACCAAGGATGGCCTGGTAGGTATGTGACCATCCCTTGACTCACGTCCAGCTTCTACACTTACCCACCCACAGCATACAATCGGTTCCCAATAGCAGCAACTCCTACACGGGCCCGGCGTGTGGACATGGAGGCCACCACGTGCCAGCGGTCAGTTCGAGTGTCATACGCTTCACAGTCTCCATGGATGGCAAATAGGCTCCCACCACCTGGAAGGTGGGTGACAAAGTAAGAGGTTCTGAAAGGCAGAGTAGGGGGCTCTAGTGCAACCCAAGCATAAAGACATGAAGGCTCCAAGGGTGGGAAGAGATAGAGACTGGGTCACACTGGTGTGCCCCATACAATAAGGTCTTTGAGATACATAGGTCATAAGTATAATGGACTTTGTATTCTGAATTGGGGTAGATAGTCTAGGACAAGAATGGGAAGGAGAAAGAGTTCAGCATACCAACAGCAAAGAGCACAGGACCAGCACCCTCACAGCGACGAGGTCTTGTGCGGCTAGTACCCAGAACACCCCTCTGCTCAGGCAGCAGGTGGAACTTAAGAGCCTCAATGAGCAGATCCTTGCAGTCAGGATGATGCCTCACAAGGCTTTCAGCATCGACGTGGCCCAATAAGAAGTCTCGGCTCAGCAGAGGCAGCCGTACACACTTCATCAGCTAGGGCAGGAGGTGCCAGGTAAGGTAAGACCCTATGGCATACTTGTCCCAGGGCTAAGACCCACTCAGGTGCCTATAGCACTTGTATGATTAGTTCTTGAGATGGGTGCCTATATCACCCAAAAGGAGTCCCTGAATAGAAGATGCTAAGGACTCCAAGAAGTATGATTACTTCTTACCCACCTACATTCCCTCCTAGACACCATGGGATCTCCAGGACCTGGCCTCACCCTTGGAACATGCTGCCTCCGAGTGTCTACATCATGTTTGACCCAGCTCAGCACTGCACGATAGACATCTTCCTCTGAGGGCACGTTCAGGCTATCACTAGAGACCAATTCCAGTACCTGGGGGTGAGAGGTCCTGAGACCTAACATCTGGGTAGGGGAGGGCCCAGAAAACCATGAAGGTGTCTGAGAGTATCAGACAGAGGGCATGTGTATGTGCACGCACAAACACACACTAAAGTTTTTAGAGCAAAGGACAAAGCAGAGTCAAGATTCACAGATTTTTGGTTCTTGTGGTGGTAGTGATTGGTAGGAGGGGTGTCCTAAGCCCTGAGTAGTCTTAGGTACATAGAATCAGAGAATGGGGAATCACGGTCCTGGAGTGTGTTAAAGACAGGAATCTAAGGCAAATGATTGGGTGGAGTCAGAAAATGGGATGGGGTTGGCGGTAGATGGGCAGAGAATGGATCATAGGGTGAAACTTGCACCAGGAACTTGAGAATGAAGATTGCAGAACACTGGCACTTAGGGGCTAGGCTGGGCAATGTAGGGTATGGGCTGGGCCCAAACTGGCATGTTACCTGCTTTAGTGGTTACCTGCTTCAGTGGCAACAGCATGAACTCCTCAGTCTTGGCCACATCCACGAAGTGCTGCAGCACATACCTGTGTGCTGCCTTGAGCAGGTCACTGCATGAGTGTGTGTCTGCAAATCCTCGGATGCCCAGGCAGTTGGAAGGGTCAAGCTGGCTCAGGAGGAACTTGCAGCAGGCGTCTCGGACACCATTCAACTGTAGAAGGCTGGCAGCTGGGAGTAGAGTCTGGGGCACCAAGATGGGTGAGGCAGGAGGGGCCCAGAGGAGCACAGAGTAACTGGCGATTGAGGAGAGGCACGGGGAGACCAGGCTACATAGATCTAGGGCTGGAGACCACAGAGATACACGGGTGTGGGAATGGCATGCCTCACCTGTACATTGCCCTCTCCCACCACGATCTCAGCCGTGTATGCAAACTGCACCAGTTGGTCTAAGGCCTGCGGGTCAATGTCATGCAGCGTCACATGTGTCTGGCGGCTCTCACTCATCTCATCTGTGAGGACAGTGGGTCAGGCAGCCTGCCCTGAGAGATGTGCACAGAACCCCCTAGGGCTGCCCAGACTGAGGGATGTGGTACTTGCTTGTGAACATAGCGTGGAAGTAGGGACTGCAGGAGGCCAACACCACCTTATGAGCACGGATCTCCTTGGCTGCCACATGCAGGACGATGTCACACAGGAGGCCACGCTGCCGCATGCGGCTCATAGCCACAAAAGCGTCATGGTAGTGCCGCTTCGAGTTGTGTGCCACACTGTGACCCTCTCGGCTCAGCAACTGCATCGCACCTTCCATGGGGGCTGCAGGCCGGGCCTGCCTTGGCCGAGCTCGCTCTGCCTCAGGGCTGCAGGCCGCAGCAGGGCTAGGTCAGTGTTTATACACTGTAGGGAGACACTCACCCACCCTTGAGAACTCTGGGCACAGCCAAGGCAGCTGCAGTCTATCCCCAGCAGTCCAGTCACCAGGGACCAACCTGTCACTCACTGCCACTTTCCAGGATTCAAGTTTTCTCTCCTGTCAAGGAACCTCCCTAGAGCCAGAGCAGATTCTTTCCTAAACCTAAGCCTGATCCCAACTGGAGCTTGCCCCTCTTCCTCTGCTCACTCTCTCCTAGGACTCCACGCTCCTTCTAGTGCCCCAGGAGAAGCAGGCATTTCCCAGGGAGCTGTGTCCTCAGCACTCATTGTGAGTGCAGCCAACAACGTTGTCCCTCTGAAGTGAATCCCCAGATCCCACTCACCAGGTTGACCTCACCCGGCCCTGGGAGCAGCCCCTTTCTGCCCCATTCTGTAGATCTGTTCAGTAGCAAAGCGCAGAGACCCTGCACCACCGCTTGCCGCTCGTCATCCCTCCCTCCATCCCTCCACCCCACTCACGCCGGCGGCTGGGGCGGCGGGGGCGCCTCAGGCCCGGGCCCCGGGCTGCTGTGCTCTGGACTCTGCGTCCTGCCAGCAGGCCGCTCCCCACGGGGCTGCATAACTTCAGCAGCCAAACCCGCTGCGGACCCGTGGAACGCAGTGTGACTGACTCCGACCGCAGGAAGACTGCTTGGCCGCAGCGTCCACTCTGGCGCCGGCCCGTCTCTGCAGGCCCTGTTTCTCGGCGCCGCCCGCCCTGCTTCAAACAAGGTTGCAGGACCTGCCACCCCCCTCACCCACCCTGCGCTGCGCGCGTAGTTATCAGCTTTGCGCAGCCAA
The DNA here is from genome assembly GCA_030556225.1 of Cricetiscus sungorus. Lineage (NCBI taxonomy): Eukaryota > Metazoa > Chordata > Mammalia > Rodentia > Cricetidae > Cricetiscus > Cricetiscus sungorus. Next base: position 134,530 of record JANBXA010000311.1, on the reverse strand, counting down.
CCTCCCTCTACTAGGGATTCCCAAGGAGCTCCAACCGGCGTTTGGAGCCTGGGTTAGCTTCAAGTTCCGGTATCCCAGAGCTCACCTACTAGATACTGCTGTGACTGACAAAGTTCCATCGCACTGGGGTCGCGCTGTGTGCAAACCCTCGAGCCTTATCCTCAGGCCTCCCTTTCACAAACGAGTGGAAAGGTAACGGACATGTTTGAGCACTAGATGGATTGGGGCTGTCAGGTGTTGTTATCCATCAAGATGGATACAGCATTGTTTCTTGTCACACCCAGGCTCGCCAATAAATTAGGTGTCCTCTGACTTAAAAAAAATTAAAAATAATTTATTTTATGTGTATGTGTGTTTGCATATTACATAAACTATGTACATGCAGTGCCTGTGGAGACCAGAAGAGAGCATTGCTCTGGGACTCAAGTTACAGACAGTTGTGAACCACCCTGTGGATGCTGGTCTTCTGAAAGGGTGGCTACTCTTTTAAGCCGAGTCACCTCCCCAGCCCCTAGGTTTTTTGCTTGTTTGCTTATTTATTTATGTATTTAATTGAGACAAAGTCTGACCTAGAACTCGCTCTGTAGACCAGGTCAGCCTCTGTCTCCCAAGTGCTGAGATTAAAGGTACGAGACACCATTGCCCGGCAAGCCCCCGGTTTAAAACAATACACAGAGAAACCCTATCTTGAAAGCAAAACAAATAATCGTGTGTGTGTGTGTGTGTGTGTGTGTGTGTGTGTGTGTGTGTGTGAGAGAGAGAGAGAGAGAGAGAGAGAGAGAGAGAGAGAGAGAGAGAGAGAGGGAGAGAGAGAGACAGAGACAGAGAGAGAGCGAGAGAGAGGGAGAGAGAGAGACAGAGAGAGAGAGAGAGAGAGAGAGAGAGAGAGAGAGAGACTTTTTTTGTTTTTCCGAGACAGGGTTTCTCTGTGCAGCTTTGGAGCCTATCCTGGCACTCACTCTGTAGCCCAGTCTGGCCTCGAACTCACAAAGATCTGCCTGCCTCTGCCTCCCTGAGTGCTGGGATCAAAGGCCTGCACCACCATCGCCCGGCTGATTTTGACGTTTAAGCGCATCATTCCTATGCAGTACTCATGGAGGCCAGAAGAGGACATTAGGTCTCCTTAAACTGGAGTTACAGGTAGTTGTGAGCCACCATATGGGTGCTGGAAATTGAACCTGGGTCCTCTGTGAAAGTAGCAAGTGCTCTTAACTGCTAACCCATCTCTCCAGCCCCTTCTGATTTTTGCTGAACTGTCTGTGTTGCTCTTTATGCCCTCCTTTTTTTTTTTTTTTTTCTCACGAGTCACTTCTAGTGAGAAGTGGTATTGCTTTGTAAGCACTGTTTGTATAGTAGACCCTGCTGCCATAGGCACGCACTGCACTGCACTGCACGCACAGTATAGATGAACTGAAGGCAGGGCTGTCCTGGTCTCCAGCCTTGTGTTCCCCGAGTGGGAACCGTTGTCATTGCATTTTATGGAAGACATTGAGCTGTGAGCGGCATACAGCTTGCACTCTGAATTCGTGCAGAAGTCGCTGTTTAGCACACTTGCTCCGCCAAGAGGACGAAGGCACCCTCCCGCCTGTGAACGCCAGCAGTACAGCACGAGAACCCTGAAGCCACCAGTGTGGTCGGACGGGCGGGGCTCGCGAGAGGAAGTGTGACGGCGCGCGGCATTCTGGGCCCGGAAGTGGAGCGCACGCTGTCTTGGACACCATGGCTGTGTCTCGCGCTTCCAAGAGGTGGGTTGAGTAAGTGGGCTGTCTGGTTCCTGGCAGGCGCTCGCTCCCAGGGTCTGTTTCTAAGTGAAGGTGGAGGGCTGGCAGAAGTCCTGACCTGATGTAACCCGCAGGCGACTTGCAGAGCTGACAGTAGACGAGTTCTTGGCCTCCGGCTTTGAGTCCGAGTCCGAGTCGGAGCTGGAGGACGTCGTGGAGGTTGCGGCGCGAGAGAAAAAAAGGCGAAGAGCCTTCCCTAGCCGGGAGCAGCGGAATACGCCCCCCTCACCCAGGTGAGAGCCTGCCCCCAACCCTGCCCTCGCCGCGCGGCGTTGGTTCCGCGCTGATACACAGATCCGTGGGTCTTTGCGCCGACGTCAGCGTAGGAGACTTGACAGTTTTCTCTGTGCAACAGTCTTGGTTGTCCTGGAACTAGCTCTGTAGACCAGGCCTTGAACTCTCAGAGATCCGCCTGCCTCTACCTCCCAAGTGCTGGGGTTAAAGGCGTGCGCCACCACCGCCCGGCGACTTCTTTTTTTTTTATTAATCAAGAAAAGCACTTGGTTCTGGATAACCAGTGGTTAGCGCGTGTTGGAGGAAACGTGCAATGGGTGGAAAGGAAAACCGAATATCGGAGGACGTGTTTGCAGTAGATAATGTCTTTTGGTGGGATGCACAGGTGGGGGCGGGGTTTGATATTAAATGATGACAGCTGGAGCCGGGACCGCAAAGGACTTAAAGTGGATAGACGTTGAGGAATTACTTTGTGGAACAGACCCAGCAAAGTAGCAAGCGATGAGTTTAGAGTGACATTGAAGGGGTCTGATTCTGTAAGATCTCTTGGTAAAATGGGAAAATATCTCAGGGTTGAGCAGTGAAATGATACATACAGAAGGGGTCTCAAATTGTTTTGATTGAAAGAGTTGTGAGTTTCAAGGTTGGAAATGGAAGAGTTTTTAGGGAAACCTTACATATAGTTTGGAGGGGTTACTGTAGGGGAGCTAATGACAATTGACAACAATGGGTTGAGCATGGTGGGTGCACACCTGGTGGGAAAGCCCTGATTATATGCTAAATTTAAAATGATTGTGTTGAAACAACATCAGAGGTGTTGTGTGTGTTAGTATGGAAGACAGGCGAGCCTGATGATTTATCTTTGAAAAACCCCTGCTTGTGAAGGGGACATACTAATGTCATGGCCTCATTGAGGCAACAAACAGGCTGGCTGTGTGGAAGGACAAACACTCCTTCCTTCCCTTTGGTTTTTCACTGCCTTCGTGACACCACTTTCTCAGCCCACATAAGGGGTGTGCTTCTGAGCACAAAGACCAGCTGTCTCGGCTGAAGGACAGAGACCCCGAGTTCTACAAATTCCTGCAGGAGAATGACCAGAGCCTACTGGACTTCAGCGAATCAGACAGCTCTGAGGAGGAAGAAGAGCAATTCCACTCCGTGCCAGACATGCTGGAGGTGAAACTTGGCAGACTTGGGCAGTGGGTACCTATGACTTTTATACCCTGCCTCAAATTTGTACTCTTGTATCTGATATAGGAAGCAAGTGATACTGAGGAGGACGGAGGAGAAGATGGTGACACAGTCCCGAGAGGGTTGCAAAGGAAGAAGAATGAGCCTGTACCAGTGACCCTTGCCATGATGGAGAGATGGAAGCAGGGGGCCATGGTGAGAGGCAGTATAAGCTGGGTGGCGGGACCTCCTCAGACAGGAGTCTCTGTCCTTGCCTCATTTGAGGTATCACTGTGTAGGTGAAAAGGGTGTGTTTTTGGGAAGTATACAATAAGGGTCTTTCTGAGTGCCAGGGTTCTCTCGCTGCATTTCCTTAGTTACAATGCATAGTCCTGCCCACTTTCTTCTCAGTCTCTCTCTTAGGGTCCTGTATTGTGGGATGAGTATGAGTTGTTTGTTTGTCTTGTTTTTTGGTTTTTTCAAGACAGGGTTTCTCTGTGACCTTGGAAGCTGTCCTGGAACTAGGTCTTGTAGAGGAGGCTGGCCTTGAACTCACAGAGATCCTCCCGAGTGCTGGGATCAAAGGCATGTGCCACCACCACCCAGCAAGGGATGGGTATATAGTTTGTTTCATTTAATTTTCTGTTGCTGTAATGGGATACTACATACTGGGCAATTTTTGTTGTTGTTGTTTCAATTTTTATTTACTTATGTGTATTTCATTTACATATGTGTTGGTGTACCACAAGCATAGTTAACAGATGGTTGTGTACTACCATGTGGGTGCTGGAAATTGAACCTGGGTCATCTGGAAGAATAGTCATTACTCTTAACTGCCAAGCCATCTCTCCAGCCCCAGATTGAGTAATTTGTAAGGAAACTTAATTGGCTCACATTGTTTAGGTTGACAGGTTTAAGAGTTTGATGATGGCCTTTGATAAAGGCCTTGTGTTGTGATACTTGTCCAGATCTCTCTTTTGGGTTGTTAGATACCAGGGCTAGGAAGTTGTACATTCTAGGCAAGTGCACTGTCCTGAGCCCTATGTCTGTTTGTTTGTTTGTTTTTGCGTTTAGAGACATTGTTTCTCTGTAATAGCCCTGGTTGTCCTGGAACTCACTTTGTAGATGAAGCTAGCCTTGAACTCCAAGAGATCCACCTGCCTCTACCTCCCAAGTGCTGGGATTAAAAGTGTGAGCCACCACTCCAGGCTCCTAGCTTTTTTTGTTGTTGTTTTGGTTTTTGAGACAGGGTTCCTTTATGTATGTAGTTCTGGCTGTCCTGGAGCTCTATGTGCCTGTCTCTGCCTCTTGAGTGCTGGGATTAAAGGTGTGTACCACTACACTTGTCCCTTATGTCTGTCTTAAAAGTCTGCTAATGCCATCATGGGGTTCTGAACCTTATTATTTCATATAATCTTAATTATACTTTCTCAAGATTCTACTTCTAAATACAACCATATAAATTTGTATATTAAACTTCTACTATGAGCTTTTGTGGACATACTCAGTCAGTGTCTTTTCAATAATTTCACATTTAGTTTAGAGCTTTGGAGAATTTTTTTGCAACAGGATATTACTATGTAACTCTAGTGGCTGACCTTGAGCTCTGTGTAGAGCAGTTTGGCCTTAGACTTGCAGCTGTCTTCTTGCCTTTACTTTTAAAGTGCTGGTTTAGATATTAGCTATCATGCTTAGCCTCTCACAGTGGTTTCTCTGGGGAAGGGAGTGAAAAGAGAGAATGCTCGTATACTTTCTGGAGCAGATCTGTAATACCTAATTCTCACACCTTCCTCCTGGGATGCCTGAGACTGACTGCCTATTCAAGCGAGTTATAGGCTCAATTCATTTTTGTTGTTTGTTTGTGATCCAGTGATCTTAGCCCCACTCTTGCTCTGAGCCTGAGATTGTGGGTTAGGAACATCTTTTCAACTTGGAGCAGGCTTCTGGAGCCAGGTACTGTGTTCTGCTCTCCCAGTGATCTTGATCTCTTTCTCTTTTAGCACCATCTCACTCCCAAGCTGTTCCATGAAATTGTGCAGGCATTTCGAGCAGCGGTAACCACCACCCAAGGAGACCAGGAAGCTGCTGAGACTTGCAGGTTCCAGGTCACAGATAGTAATGGTGAGCTGGGGCCAGGGCACCTGTGTTGGGCTCCATTGAGACACCTATGTTCATTAGATGTAACAATGACACTTGTTCCTTACAGTGTTCAATGCTGTGATTACTTTCTGCATTAGAGACCTCTTTGGTTGCCTTCAGAAGCTGCTGTTTGGAAAGGCACCAAAGGATAGCAACAGGTGAGTGGTTGAACTCTGGCCAAGCTGTTGGCCTATGCAAGGGGGTGGGTGTTGCTTGCTGGTATCTGCCTGGGGCATGCTCAAGAAGATCCCAGTAAGTCTCTGCACTACCTGCTGTAAAGAGTTCCTCAGCTTTTGTGTATAGGGCCAGTTTATATGCCCTTGTGCTTGGGAAGAAACTTGTATCTGAATTGTAGGAATGGGGTGGGTATGGTCCCTACAGGATGCTGCTGCCATCTAGTAGCCCACTCTGGGCGAAGCTCCGTGTGGATGTCAAGACATACCTGAGTGCAGTTGTACAGGTAATGTTGTGGTAGGTAAAGAATCCCAGGAGGAGCTGGGTGGTAGTGGTGCATTCTTTTAATCCCAATTCTTGGGAGGCAGAGGCAGTTATATCTCTGTGAGTTCAAGACCAGTCTGGTCTACAGAGTGAGTTCTAGGACAGCTAAGGCTACACAAAGAAACCCTGCCTAGAAAAGAAAAGACTCCTAGGAGGTTTGGGCTGTCTGGTAGTCTGGTGCTCCTTTACTCCAGACTTGAATGAGTTTGGGCCTCACTTTTCTCTTTTTTTCAGCTGGTAGCTTGTCTAGCTGAAGCTACGGTGTCTGCAGCTGTCCTGAAGCATGTCAGCAGCTTGGTTCCTTACTACCTGACTTTCCCTAAGCAGTGCCGAATGTTACTCAAGGTGTGTTAGCCCATTTTGCTGTGTTGTTGTAGCTAGGGGTCCTACTCTCGGGTAGGACAGAGGCAGCATTTATGCCTATACTTGCTCCTGTTTTCTCTGTACCCCACCAAGGGTCCCTGTCTCAGGTACCCTCTGTCCTTTCAGGGTAGCATAGCTTAGTGATATGAGACCAGGCTCCACTGAGGCATGCTAGCTAGTCACAAAGGGTCCTGGGCCAGGGAAGGCAATGCTGTATCTCTTTCTCAGAGGATGGTGGTTCTGTGGAGCACGGGTGAAGAATCTCTGCGGGTCCTGGCCTTCCTGGTACTCATTAGAGTCTGCCGGCACAAGAAGGAATCCTTCCTTGGTCCCATCCTAAAGGTAGTGTGTGTCTTCCATCTGTTCATTAAGATCTGTGTTGGGAATCAGCCTGAGAGCCTGCCAGACAGTGTTGTAGGCCCTATACCAAACTCTGGACTGATAGGCCCATAGATCACTTACTAAGAAAATAGGGTAGTGATGGGAATTAGAATTCATGGTTTTCTGAGTTCTACCTGGACTCTGATAAACTAATTGGGGGTGTGGTGGGGGGTACTTGGGGGTTCTTTTTCCCTAGGGATGAGAATGTTTTATCTAGAAAATAGGATTAGGTCTGAGGCCACAATCAGGATCAGACCCTGCTGTCCAGCACCAAGTCCAGGGTGGCCCTCCTGCACATGGAGATCCCATGGGTCCCCACATAGCATTTTGCAGAACGTATCATCTACTTTGTAGATCTTTAGCCCGGTCCTTGCTGATTCTTCAGATCACCTCTCTTTTATCATACACCTTTCATCATCTGCATATCTTAGACTGTATGTAGAGGCTGGTGGGCACAGGCTGAAAAACATCAGAGTTCTGTAGTGCTAGGAACCATACGAGAGTAGTCTGCAGCTGAGTGGCCAGGCTGTTAGGGGTAGCAATTCTGGTGGAAAGTCCTGGGTGTTGGCAGGTGGCTTGAAATGGAGCAGTGGTTGCTCGGGTGGTTATTAACTTTGTTTTGTTTGACAGCAAATGTACATCATGTATGTGAGAAATTGCAAGTTCACCTCTCCCAGTACCCTACCCCTCATAAACTTCATGCAGCGGACACTGACTGAACTGCTTGCCTTGGACCCCAGCGTGTCCTATCAGCATGCCTTCCTCTACATTCGCCAACTTGCAGTCCACCTGCGTAATGCCATGACCACTGGCAAGAAGGTAAACAGTCAGATCCTTCCAAACCAGTAGCCCCATCCAGCGGGGCTTTGGGCATGCTGGATGCTACCTCCTATGGGGGAAGTAGCTCAGTACTCAGGGGAGAGGCTTTGGCAGGGAAGAATGGGCCTTTTTTTTTTTTTCACCAGGAGACATACCAGTCTGTGTACAACTGGCAGTATGTGCACTGCCTCTACTTATGGTGCCGAGTCCTGAGTACCCTTGGTTCCGTCGAGGTTCTGCAGCCCCTACTCTACCCTCTCTCACAGATCATCATTGGCTGCATCAAGTGAGTTCAAAGGCAGGCCTATGTTAGATTGTTCTGGGGGTGGGGCCACTAAGTTCCTTAGGTTATTGGCAGTGGTATAGGAAAGAGGTTTCTTATCTGTCAGCTTTTGTGGGCCACATTGTACAAAGAATTTTTTGGGGTGGGCACACCTTAAATTTTAGAGCTTCTGTGTCTGGATTTTGGTGGTTTCTTTGGGAAGGGTCTGAGAAGATGAACAGGTTGTAGATTTTAGGTAGATAGGCTTTGTGGACAGCCTCCACTTAGGTAAGTAGGCTAGTTGCCCACAGCACCCAAATGTTCTGAGGCCTGCTTGGGCTCTTGTGCAGTTGAAGGGCATTCAGATCTAGTTCTTAGAGCTTTTGGTATGCTGTGAATGTGCTATATACTTCTCTGGCCAGGAGGGGTCCTCTGTGTCCTCTTGAGCTTTCTTCTAACATCAAAGACTGGGCTAGGAAGGGAAAGGGCTAGGCAGGTGGTACAAGAAAAGAATTGTGTCTCCCAGTCCCTCAGCTGAACAGTGGGGCAGTGCCCAAGTACAGGCATTTTGTTGTGTTTGGTAACTATTAAATTACTATTCCCCATGGGTGCTACCCTGTGTTGCTTACCCTGTAGGAATGATTAGGATACTCTTGTAGTTGGAGCTTGTGAATAGGGAAGGGTCAGAGGCAGTGGGCAGCTGATGCTGGCATTTGGGGCTGGCTACCTGACTAGGCTCTGTTCCTTCCTGCTTCAGGTTGTTGCCCACTGCCCGCTTTTATCCATTGCGCATGCATTGTGTGCGTGCCCTTACGCTGCTGTCCCAGACCGTCGGCACCTTCATCCCTGTTCTGCCCTTCATTCTCGAGGTGACTGCTAGGCACAACTTGGGTTGGACTCACAAATGTCTTTTGGAAAACCACATCTCCTCTGTCTGCCAGTGGTGGCAGTACAGGTTTTGACTGTAAAACCTGTGGCCCCTTTGTCTTGGCAGTCATTGCAGATCTTCTGCATTTAGTCTCAGAGTCTTACATTTGCTATGGTACCTTTCTTGTTTTTTCTGGATAGCCCTCACTCTGGCCTCTACTTTTGATTATTGTACCTGGCTTTGGGCTCGTCACACCAGGTGCAGGTTTCCTGAGAAAGTGAACCACAAAGGTTGAAATCAAGCTCTCTACTGATAGGGTGTACTGCCCATTCTTTAACTTATGGGTAGGATAAAAGAGGGTATTTAAGTCAACCCTATCTGCTAGTTGGCACCTTTCAGTCAGACTAGAGAAAGAACATTCCCCACTCTCAGTTTGCCATTAAACATAGCTGGTTTAGCTGCTGTGGTTCACTCTGCTATGTGAGTTCTCTTGTCAGGGGTTTCCCTATAGAACCTTCCCTCTCTCTTTTTCTTCATGTATCTTGTGCCTCCTTGGTTTACCTGCTCTGTGCATGGAGTCTCCTAGGACCAAGAGGCCAGGCTAGATTCCAGCTATTATCCTTTCTTGGGAAGGCCAAAGTGTATAGCCTGCAAAGACTAGTGAGGTATTGGAAACAGTCCCTCCCCTGATAACCTGTCTCTCTCTTCTCTGTATTCTTTCATTGCTGGTTGTCACCCATATACATACTATCTCCAAAGGTGGTTTGGTGTACACAGGGCTCTGGAAGGTGGGCAAAGTCTGGAGGCATCTGTGGGCTTTGAGGCTGTCTTTAGTTGTGCAGTCTGGTCTTGGGGATCTCATTGTGTTGTGCTGACACCCTGTGGGTAGATTTTCCAGCAGGTGGACTTCAATAGGCGTCCAGGCCGCATGAGCTCCAGGCCCATCAACTTCTCTGTGATCTTGAAACTGTCCAGTACCAACCTTCAGGAGAAGGCATACCGGGTGAGGCTGGCTTAAGGCCTGGGGCTATGTTTTAGTTTGCTTACAAGGACTTCAGAGGCTATTGAAGTACAAGGGAGGGATTGCCATTGTGCTGCATTTGTGGTTTCTTTTGAGACAGGATCTCTCCCCTGTCCTGGAACTTGCTATGTAGATCAGGCTGGCCATGAACTCAGAGACCCATTTCTCAAGTGCTGGGATCAAGGGGTATTTGTAGTCATAAAGCAATGGTTCTGTAATCCTGGGCCTATGAATCTGACTGACTGGTTTGGGGAGGCTGTGAGTCCTGTTCTATAGCCCCTATCTTGGAGGGGTGAAATACAAGATCATGAGCTCCTGGGCTTCATCATCTGATAAGGTTGGGCCTGCCCCCTCAGGATGGCCTTCTGGAGCAGCTATATGACCTTATCCTGGAGTACCTGCATACCCAGGCCCATTGCATTGCCTTCCCAGAGTTGGTGCTGCCCACTGTCCTACAGGTATGTATTCAACACCCAACTTCCCTTCCCTGGCCATTCTCTTTGTGGCTAAGTTTGACAGTCTTTTAGTAGGTTTTCTTCCCCTTATTGGAGAAACAAAGGAGAAACTTCCTTGTTATAGTTCTACAAGACCAGTCTGGCAGCCAAATCCATTGGGGCCATTACAGGGGAAGAATGGTCATTTGGTTTGGTAGCTCCAAGAACTTCACTCTGGGGACTGTGGCGTTAACTTGTGAAGGATTATCGGCCATTGATGAAGTTGGGCCAGGTCTAGGTAACTTAAGCAAGATCTTGAGAATTTATAGGCCCTTCCACAGGCTGGCTGGAGTCTACAATGGTCCAGGGCTACCTGTGGAAGTCTAAAGCTGGGGTTGGTCTGCTTCCCAATCTGCTTTCCTAGGTGGCCCTGGGGATAAAATGTAGTTCTCCCTCTTTTCGTCTTCTTCTGTGCCCCTCATGAGAGTCTGTATGCTCTCATTTTGGCTATCTCCCATCTTAGGCACTTCTTATAGCAGGGGGCTATTCCTGTCCAGGTCTGGTACTGGTAGGGGATTAACTCTATTACTCATGGGATTGTTGGGGTGGGGGTGATACTCATACCTGAGCTATACCTGGCTCAGGCTCATATAGACACAGGTATATGTGTGAAGGCAGAAGTTACATATACAGCTAGCTATGCACACGTGCATGGTCATTGTTGGTTGTATAATGTGGCAGTGCGTCCTCCTGTTTTCTTGGCTGATGATGTCAGGTAGTGAGGACACCTTTACTTTTATGTTAAAGGTCCAAGGTATATGCATATGTATGTAGATCTAGAGTAGGGGTCAGCAGATGTTTTTCAGTTAATATCCAAATAGCAAAAGTTTATGGTTTTGTGGCTTCTCACAGCTCTTCAGCTACTTATTCAGAGAAACATATGAGTAAAGGAGTAAGGCTTTATGTCTGTGAGACCCAATTAACAGATTGACAGTAAGCCCTTGTGTCTCTTTGTAGTTGCCACATGGCTTTTTACTACCTTGATCCCCTATGGGGTGGGGAGTAGTCCTGTCACTAGAGCTGTACTGTGTCCTTCCTTTCTGCAGCTGAAATCTTTTCTCCGGGAGTGCAAAGTAGCTAACTACTGTCGGCAGGTGCGCCAGCTGCTGGAGAAGGTGCAAGAGAATGCAGAACATATCCGAAGCCTTCGCCAGAGAGTGACCTTCAGTGTTTCTGACCAGCTGGCAGTGGTGGGTTGGGACTTGGCATCTGGACTGGAATGATGCTACCTCAGGTCACCAATTAGGGTGTGTTAGATGTTTCAGGGTTTTCCAGGGTGAGCATGGTCTTGAATTTACCCAATTCTTAGGATACTTGGGAGAAGCAGACACGTGAAGAGGGGACCCCTCTCACCAGGTACTACAGCCACTGGAGAAAGCTGAGGGACCGTGAGATCCAGCTGGAGATCAGTGGCAAAGAACGGGTATGGCTGGTATCTGGGGCTGTGGCCTAGTAGAAATTAGCCAAGCAGGTTACTTATAAAGGGGTCTGGGCTGAAGGGGTGAAGTTGGGAAAGGAAACAACAGGAGGGAAAAAGGAATGGGACAGTGAGTTTGAGTGAAGCCTGTAAAATTTCTATATCTGTCTTCCTGTTTTTGGTCCTTGAAGCTAGAAGACCTGAACTTCCCAGAGATCAAAAGGCGTAAAGTGGAAGACAGGAAGGATGAAGACAGAAAGGAATTAAAAGATCTGTTTGAGTTGGACAGTTCTGAGGGAGAGGATAGCACAGACTTCTCCCAGAGAGGTGAGGTGGGAGTGGTTAAGAGATCGAGATCTGTGTGTGTGTGTGGGGGGGGGGGCTGGTATGGCTAGTGGGCAGACCTATGTTTTGTGTGTTTTGCCTACATGCATGTCTGTGTATCACATGTGTGCCTGTTGACTACAGAGGTAAGAAGAGAGTGTTGATTCCTCTGGGACTGGAGTTAGAGACAGTTGCTAGCCACCTTACGTGTACTGGGAGTCAAATCCAGGTCCTTAAACCAGTGAGCCATCTCTCTAGCCTCCAGACAGACCTACCTATCTACCTTCCTTCCCTTCTTCTTCTTCTTTTTTTTTTTTGGAGACAGGGTTTCTCTGTGTAGCTCTGATTGTCCTGGAACTCAGTTTGTAGACCAAGCTGGCCTCAAACTCATAGAGATCCACCTGCCTCTGCCTCCTAAGTGTTGGATTTAAAGACATGCAGCACCACTGACTAGCTATTCAGACATGTTTCTTATACTACTCATTGGTGCCTTCCTTTTGTTTGAATTGGGGACTCAATATTGGTAATTGTCACCATGCTGGGGCCTCCATATAAGTGGCAGAAAGGGCTAGTAGTTCCTTTGCTGCTGCTGAGACCTGTGGCCCTGGTGGGTGTCCAGATAGGGCTACAGGGCTAGCCAACTCTCCTGTGTAGCTGTTGCCTTGCTGCAGGGTCTGGGATATGTGTATGTCTGTGATACACATGGTTCTTCATCTGTAGGAATTTCTGGGCTCCTGAGAGCTCACCAAGAAGTGAAAGAAGACTACCAAGATGAAGATGATGAAGAAGAGGGTACCAGCAACTCAGAGGGTAAGTTGTTTCTGTTGAGTCTGTTTGGAGGTGAGGCCATGAGAAGGCAGCGCTAAGCCAGGTCTGTGCACCTGTCTGGGGTATCAGCTGCTCCATACTCAAAAGACTTTGGTAGCCAGCTATAGCACACTGATAAATTTAATTAATGCTGTGATTAATTGGTGATGAATAAGGCTGGCTTCTTCATTATGTAGCAGAATTTACATAGCTTCTTCTTTCTCTGTAGATGGAGACCCAGACACAGGGGTGGACCCAAGTGAACTGTGGCAGCTGGCTCAGGGACCACAGGATGAGCTGGAGGATCTTCAGCTCTCAGAAGAGGACTGAGGGCCTCCTGACAGGTTTTGGAGGCTCGAGGCCAACAACTGTGCAGCAGGGCAGTAGACAGGGCTTTATTGTTATAGCACAACAGAACCAAGTGTACTAAGAGCCGTTTTTGGCCCTGAAAAGGAACTGGTTCTTCATAGCCTTCTGTTGCCCCAGGAGGAGGCTGACCCTGACTTGCAGAGTAGTCCCAATTCACAGTTGGGAGGGTGGCTCCATGGCCTCTCTACTTTGTCTGTCTTTGGTTTGTCTGCAGACCTCTGCAGTTACCCCTAGAATGACTTTGTGAATTAATTACTTTCCTCTTAAGCCACGTGTTTTCCTTTTAAAATATTCTTGGTGTTTTTTGCATCTAAAACCAAAAGGATGGGATGGGCAAATTTCATGGGTTTCAGGAAATACGATGGTTGCCTGCTAGACCATTAGAGAAGCTGGGAAGGATCTGGGGCCCCTGGGAGCAGAGCTATGGTCCCTGACCCATTCTCCTGTTTGGGTGAGGCTCGGCCTGGGGGCAGGTGGGCCCCTTCATATGGGGAGGTGGTGGTTGCTGGGGACAGGAGTTGCTGTCCTGGGCTGAGCTCAGGGGCTTGCAGGCTTGGTGGCTGTAGTGGCAGGGCCACAGGGAAGCTGGCCATGTAGAAGATACGGCCCAGACGCTTGGCCACCTACAAAGAGATGAAGCTGGGTGAATACCTGCCAGTAAAGACCATCTCCAGTCACAACCCTTATGCCCTCTCTACATTGGTGAAAGCACTGGCCATACTTACTTGTGCTCTGATCTTGAGGGCAGGCCCTAACTTCAGTCCCATAGTGTTCAGAAGGTGGTCTTCTGTCAGTAGAGGCAAAGTTTCTCCATCTATTCCTTGTTCTCTGAATACCTGGGGACAAAATATGCCCAAAGAATAGAGTTGTATGTCTTGTATGAAAAATGACTCAACAAAAGGAATGGACCTTTATGTTGGGCAGGGCCTCCCAGCCTAGCCCCAGGGACCTGCCTCTCCCCTCACCCTGGCATACTCGCCACAGCCAGACAGGCCCCCCACGAAGTTGCAGACATCATCTACAGTCCATTTGTTGACATCCTCAGGGGCTGTGGTTTCATCAGTGAAGAGTCCCCCCATGGTGCCTGGAGATGGAAAGGGTGTCACTGGAAGCGTGGGCTTTTCCCATGCATCCTTCCCAACAGGCTGACCTTTCTCTTAGTTGTTTAAAGGTCATGGCTCATTGACAAAGGATTTTTCTCCCCATGGAACCCCCTATCAGCGGGTGGCTAGAGTTGCCCACCTGTGTGGAAGTAGGGGCTGACTGCTCCACAGGGGAATCCCAGGGGCAGTGGAGGAGGCATTGTTGACCCTGAGAGAGGCCCCTTTCCTTCCTCTCTGGTCCCTCCTGCTGGGGCTTGGCTGGGTGTAGAGGCCCTGCCCCTGGCAGCTGCTGTCTCAGGGTCCTCTGCATCGGAGTTCTTGGATGGCTCCTCAGAGACATCTTGGGCCCAGAGGCCAGCCCCTATTGTCTCCTTAGGTTCGTTGGGCCGGGCTGAGGCAGCACCAAGACTCCCCTTTTGGGGCAGGCTTTGGGCAGACTCCTTAGGTGGAGTAGGAGGTCCTGGGCCTGGGGGTCCCTGGGGTGGCAGGGCCAGTAGTGGTCCTGAGTTGTGTTTCAAAAGCAGCATGGAGCCACGTCGCTGGAGCTCATCTGGGCCCTCAGGGATACGCAAGGTCACCTCTGGCGCCAGTAGCTGTGGGCGGTGAGTGCTGCCCAGTTCTTTCTGCCTAAGCAACTCGGACATCTCCAGCCTGGACCAAAAGGGCAGACAGCAGGAGTCAGCCTGGGCATGCTTAAAAGGACTCTCACTGGTCTCCAAGGTGCTTACCTAGCTAAGCTCTGCTTCCGTAGAAGCTCCTGCTGCCGAACTAACATCTCAGCCTGGGCAGGGGGCAGGAAATTGTAACCTGGGAGAAAAGAACAGGCCATTCAAGTTGGACCCTCTGCACTTCCTTTATCTGCCTTCTGCACCGAAAGAGGGCCCTACAAGTACACAAAGGGCTTACCGCCTGTTTCTCACCTGGGGTCTGATACAGAGCTGTGGGCACCCCAAAAAATGGAGGTCGGAGCTGGGAGCCCAGGGCCATGTGGGGGGCATTCTGGGGTGACAGCAAAGGGGGTGGCTGTGACAGCTCCCTGTGGACAGCAGAATAGTGAACACATGCCCAGTTCCATCTGTGTACCCCCCTTTCCTGTAACCGCCTCCGGGTACACCCCCTGCCGCCGCCTCTAATTGCCGACCCCACGGGCGGTCGTTGAGTCTCTGGTTATGGCTCCAGGTCGTGCACTGCCCGGGTCCAAAGCTGGCGGCGCCAATTAATCTCCCCGGCGGCACAGCCCTGCGGGCAGAGGCGGCTGCAGCAGTAATTACTGGGTGTGGGGGGGGGCACCTCTCATCATGAGCCATCCTGCGCAGGCGGGGAGGGGCACACGATGGGGTAATTAGCCACAGTCCGGAGATGGTGGCAGGCAGCTGCAGTTGCTGCTGCCTGTGGCCAGTGGGGTGGAATGGGGAGTGTTTAGGAAACCTGGGGCCCCTCCCAGAGCTTTCCTTGGTTCCACTAGTCGGCTGTGGAGACAGTCTGTACTTCAAACAGCCCTAATGTCTCTAGAATTGTAGCTTGCAACCCCAGCCCCCTCTGCATTCAACATATTCTTCCCCAGAAATTTTTTTTTTTTTTTTTTTTTTTTTGCTTAGAACAGCTGGTGTTAGGAGCCTCTGCAGTGGACCTTGAACATGCAGTACCCACACATATGTGATAGGGACTGAAGGGGAAGTCCAGGATTTGGCCTTGACTTTCTCAAGTAACAAGCACAGAGAACATGGGTCCTTGCTGAAACATTACCACCTTAGTACCTTTCAGAGAAGGATGGGGTAGTGGCTGAAACTGTTCCCTCCTGGTTCTGAAATAGGCCTTGCTTCCGTCGATGACCTGTAGATGAGGGCAGGTGTACTTCCATGCTACTGGGACTCCTCAAAGTTGCAGCAGCCACTTCTTGCCGGACCCGTAGCAGATCTGGGAAGGGAAGCAACAGAGGAGACCCAGATGCTAGCATTTCCTTTCTATCTTGATTGTGGGACATTGACCAGTGAAGTCAAGAACAGAGTGGGAGGAAGAGACTTTCACATGTCCTGAGCCCTGTTTTGTGTCACCGGGGTTGGAGGAGGTTCAGCAGGGGAGACAGTTTACAACAGGACCTACAGGGTGCCGCTGGGCAAGTGAACTTGGAAAAGAGTAAGGGTAGGTGAGTAACCAAAATGAGCTGGAAGAGAAGGGATCCAAGCTTGATAACTTAGTGTTTTGAGTATTGGTGTTGATGTAATAGGTGCTGGGACCTTCACAAAGATGGACTGTGCAAAGGTCGGAGTATAAGGGCACGGGCCTGTTCCAGAAGGTCGGTGGGATAAAAGTTGGGAGGGGACCTCAAACAGAAGGCTGCCTAGGTGACTCCTTTATAGATAGAAGGCAAGAGCAGGTAGGAAGAACTTGTCCCTTCCATTAAGCAATACATAGTACACATGTCTATGATAGCAGATACTATTAAGCAGCACACATGGTCACAATCCAGCATGGTTTCATATGTGCCCCATTGTACTCAGGATTGGGGGGTCACTTCTAGCCCCTTTATTTCCCCCAGTTCATGCTCTGCTTCTTTACTGCGTCTCTGTTGCCTGTTTATAAATTACTTACCTAAAAAGGGGAGGTTGGTCTGGCCAGGGCTTGAAGCCCCAGAGCCTAGTAATCCCCCCCCCCACAGCCGTGCTCTGTGCAATGGTGATTGACAACCAGCTTGCCCATACACCCTAGTCTGCACAGGCCAGCAGAGATGGGAAAGCAATTAAAAAGAAGGATTTTTAAATTATTAACATTTAGTGAATTATTCAGGTTCTTGGTGCCTGAGCTGCCTTGGGGGACAGTGCCTTCTGTAAGAATCAGAAATTCTACTCCCTTCCCTGAACCCCCCAGCCACTTCTGCCAGAAAAGACAAGATTCTCCAGTGTTGCACAGGTATTTTATTCCTAGGTAGCATGAGTAATGTCTCAGGGTTGGCTTCTCTCAAGCAACCTGAGTCACTAGTGGCCACATCCCACCTGTAGCACAGCTTCCTCTTTCTGGGCTGCCTTCCTGTGATGTCTGCCCCCCCCCCCCCCCCCCAACAACAACCAAAAAAACTTTGTAAAGGTCTGACAGGATATCAACATGACTACAGATTCATGGAATTGCACTGACTGCTCTGGGAGTGAGGAGACCCTAGCGTAGGCCACAGAACTCGCATCTCTCCTACGTCCCTCCCTCACCTGGGCTCTCTTTTCACCATCAGGGATGAACAGCAGAGAACTGAGAACATGACCTTAGTGAGGCAGCTAGCCTATATCACTATCTGGAGGCCCTCCTATGTATCCAGTACTGGTCTTGATGTTACCCTACAAACATCTAGGTTCTTTTTCTTTCGGTAAGCCTAGGACACAGGATGGAAAGGTAAGAGAGGGTTGGCACATTTGAGGTGGTAGTGGCACATACCATGGCTGGGGATACCCAGGTGGTAGAGACGTTGAGTTTCCTCAAAGGGGCCCGCCTCACTCAGGGCTGACATGAGCCGATGATAGTGGTCCTCAGGGGCCATTGTAGACTCCAGTTCTGGAAGCAGCAGAGCCTCTATTGGAAGGAGCACGTGATGAGTGCCAAGGGAAAGTCAAGGCCCTCTCTGTATGGTTTCTACCCAAGGTCTGACGCAGGAACTCATTGCTCCCTCCCCTTTCCCTGCTCTCACCTTGGGGGGACTTGCTTCGGACCTTCTTCTCTGAAGAACAGTCACTGGTAATGTAGGAGGAGCAGCTTAGTCTCTTGCCCAGCAGGTCACCTGTAGAGGATGGAGTGCCCAGTGCCTCATGACTTGGAGGGAAAGCCACCTCTGCCTTAGCTCAGTTTGGAACACCAACAGCCACCATGTTCTCCCTGGCAGTTAAGACCTTGCCCAACCTGGTATCCAAGGCCAGAGGACACCATGACAGGTGGATGTGGAGCATAGCAAGGACACAAAACAATCCTGATGCTGGCTCTGGGCATGAAAGTAGAAGTAATGAGTAGTTCACACGAACGTTTCACCAGGCAGTCTCCTGTAAACTCATGTGCTCCCAGCCCACCATGGGGACTGAGTGGCTTGCCTTTGAAACTCATGTGCTCCCAGCCCACCATGGGGACTGAGTGGCTTGCCTTTGAAACTCATGTGCTCCCAGCCCACCATGGGGACTGAGTGGCTTGCCTTTGTCTTCTAGGGTAGGGTTGGCTACTGTGTAGGTGTCGGGGAATTTCAGATCCCAGCCTACTTCATTCTGGGTCTTCTCAGCTCTGCCACCAGAAGCTCAAGTTCTTCCCCGAGCAACCTCTTTGCTGCACTCGTGACACAGAAAGCAAGGCCTGCTGGTCTCTTTCCTCTGCCCACCTGCTCATCCAGGCTTTAGGCTTCTGAGGGGACTCCTGAATAACTCACCCCTATATGTGCTATGTCTGCATCAGACCAGGCCCAGCCTTGGTTTCCAATATCCCCTGTAGGACCCAAAGATCATACCTCACATACCAAACCCCAGGCTTTAGTTGACCCAATTCCAGACCATTCTAAACACTGCAGCTCAGCTTCCTCCTAAGCCCTGCCCTGAGGCTAGAGTATTTGCTAAACAGCCCATGCCATCATGATTCCAGGCCAAATGTTGCTGTCTTTGCTCTCCTTATCCTCACCAGCTAGGGGAGTGTAAAGGAAGAACAATTACTTGGGCAATCCAAAATCTCCATGATACCCAGCAAATGCTATCTCCATGTGTGCCCACCCTCCCCCAAAGCTCTACCACCAGCACCAGAGCTGAATTCCATTTTTTAAAAATGTCCTTAATTTGCCATTTTTTTTAAATCAGACTGGAGAAATGTGGCAACAAAAATGCCAATCAATCTCCACATTATGGCTGACAGAATGGTGCTAATAACTTATTGATTTCAACTACCTCACTGCCATTGGTCTAGCTGGCCATCTCAGCCTCTTCCCCAAAGAGAGGGATGGCACCCACTGTTTGGACAAGAGTTTTACACATAATATCAGATGGATTCAGCAGAAGGGTAGATCTGGCTGCACTTGGGGCCACCGAGAGTGTATCAGAGACCAGTGGGCAGGAAGGGCAGCAGGGAGGAGGGTCCCTTAGGTCTGTGTGGCCTGGCCTCTAACTAGTTTTTATCCTAACCCACACATCCCCCTAAGGGTTAGGCAAGAGCTCTCTCTCTCTCTCTTTTTTTTTTTTAAATTTATTTATTATGTATAAAGTGTTCTAGAGGGCGCCAGATCTTATTATAGATGGTGGTTGTAAGCCACCATGTGGTTGCTGGGAATTGAACTCAGGACCTCTGGAAGAGCAGCCAGTGCTCTTAACCTCTGAGCCATCTCTCCAGCCTGGCAAGAGCTCTTTTCATAGCAGCCTGTCCCCACTTTAACAAGAGAGAGAGAGAGAGAGAGAGAGAGAGAGAGAGAGAGAGAGAGAGAGAGAGAGAGAGAGAGAGAGAGAGAGAGAGACTTTCTATTCCTGGAGTTTAGGTAACAACCTGGTGGAGATGATCATGGAGAGGAGGCACCTCAAGTAAAACCCAGTCCTGTGGCAGACTTAATGACGCCATATTCACTTCCAGTACATTAGGGTGCTGCTAACAGCAGGTAGGCAGTGTAACTAGGGGAAGGCGCACCAAGTCATATAACCTGCTACAAGCCCTAAAGTCCTCTCTGGTCCAGGGAGAAAGCCCCTAGGAAGTAGGGACAAGACCATAAGAGAATGCATAAGTGAAATCTGAGCACAGTACACACTCCCATAGTTGTGCACACTATGAACCCCTGCATGCAGTGCAAAGGGAGGAGTGGCCAGACAGATTACTAAACATCACAGAAACATGTGTATGTTCAGTACATAGATACCACATCAAGCATTATGAAGGCCTTGTCTGGGAGAGTGTGTGTGTGTGTGTGTGTGTGTGTGTGTGGTCTCTCTCCATGCGCAGGAACAGGGGAGGGTCTGTAGCTCAGAACATCTTAATCATTATGACTCCCTTGGCTCTACCCAATCAATGGGGCAATTAGATTTTATCAGCCGCTTGCTCAGCTGCTCCCACCCAGCTGGGCCTCCATCAGGTTCATAACTGTTCCAGAAGCAGCCCCCTACTAGCCCACAGAGCCATTCAAGCACATGGGGCTTTGATAAAGATGTCTACTATGTGGACTACACCCATCCAGTGTTTCCAAGCACTGTAGTCATTACCAGAAACATTTCTAGGAGCCCAGGAGAGAGAGTCAGGGTCCCCCAATGACCCTGAAAGGCAGGTGTGCTTTCACCTCAGCCTTATGGACTGCTTTTCTAAGGAATGCATGATCTCCAGGCCACCTATCTGAGCTCCTGTGACATCCATCAGTCAGCTTCCCTGGTGGTTCTGGGAACCCTAGTATACTTTGCTCACCTTGCTCCTGTTCAGGACCCCAGGAAGGCAGAACTCAGGCTGCACATGTTCTATAGGTAGGAGGAGTGAACATGCTTCTGCTATACAAGCCACTCTGCAGTGGGCAGTTGAGCTTTGGAGAAGCTTATATGGTATCTGTCCCTTTGAGGAAGGATTGGTGGGTCTCAACCACTCTAAACCCATTCCACCAAAATCCATAATGGAACAGTCTTTGCTGTAACCCTGTCTACCCAGCTGTCTGGGATTAACACAATTACCATCACATGTAGCCCCAGGGGAAAGCCAGCCTCAACCCCACCCCCACCCCCACCCCCTCTAGCCTCTGGCTGCCAGCCAAAGTATTCAGAGCCCAGAGCTGCTGATTAGAGACTTGGGGAGGACAGTCTTCAGTCAGGATAGCTGTGGCCCTAGAACCCCACTCTACCCTTAGGATCTCTTGGATTCCTCACCTGCAGGTCCAAGGCCAATGTCCACGTTGCCTCTCTGGAAGTCACAGTGACTAGGATGCTCAGGCATAACGAGGTGGTGGCTTCGATGTATACTGGATATAAGGGTGGGGAGGCCGTTGTTCTGGCTGCAGTAGAGCAAGACAGACCAAGCCATGAGCTGCCTCATGGGTCGGAAGTCTGGCACATTGTCAGTATGAGAATGCATGGCTTGTGGACACTACACACCAAGTACAAAAAGCCAGCTGCACACCTGTGTGAGACCACTGAGAGCACACGTGTATATAGATCTAAATAGATCAAAGGGAACCCAGGACCTGGCATTTAGACCCAACAGCTATCCTTTGCAGAGAAAAGTGTGCCCTGACCTGTCTTGGAGGGCAGCCTGAAGAGAGGGTAAGCTGTCATACATACTGCCAGCTCTGGCAGCAAGAATATGGCACATACTCCCTAGTTCTTAATTCTTTTAAGTAAGGAAACTGAAGTTCTGACCAGAGCTCTATAGCTGATAAGACTCATGCTCATTCGCAGAGTGCATAGGTGACACACCAACCATGGGTGGGTCCAGGACTTCTAGTCAGGTCCTTTTGGCTTGGTATACCAGCATTTAATTCTGTTTTCTGTTTCTCCTTCCTGCTGAGTCAGCTGAATCCTCATCCACAAAGCCCCATAGAGGAGAGGATGTGTAAGTGGGAATACCTTACCCTGGAGTTCTGTAAGCACCCCACACCAGTAGAGAAGGAAGAAGCAGGAAGCCAAAGCCAGGGCAGGAGCAGTGGTGCCCAGCACTCAGCACATGCCCTCTGTGGCCCACCTGTGACAGAGAAGCCTCAGATTCTGGCAGAGCCTGTACGAAATGACCTGGGAATCAACTCTGAACCTCATTAAATAGCTCCCAGCCCCTGACCAGGGTGACTGGAGCTGGGCTAATCCAGGGCTGGCACCTAAGCAGATCAGTTTCATCAGCAGACACCCCGAGGGCCTCAGCCTAGAGGCCCAGATGTGTTCTTCCCACCCCAGCACTACAGCCCCAGAGGGCAGGTGGGGGTATAAGTACATTACAGGATTAATTGGCATGAGGCTCATCCCTTGCATCCTCATCAGTGTGGAGTGTCAGAGAGAATTGCTATCTCAGCATGAGAAGGGGGTTGTGGGCTGACTAGAACAGCCATAGAGTGGCTCCCATGGTGAGTTCCTTCTTGCTAGGAGGCTAACCAGTTTCTAGAAACTCTAGGGAGTAGGCAGAAAGTCTGTTCTCTGTGAATACAGCCTGGCCCACAGAAGGAAAGTGAGGTCTTCTGTCTGGACCTGTATCTGGAAAAGCCCAGCGACAACATCTAGGCACTGGATAGCATGATTCCACGTAGCAATATCTGGTCAGAACAGAACTTGAATTTAGCATCCACCTCCCATCTTGCCTTGGTAGTGACCCAGTTATGAAACCTTTTTCCTACAGCTTGGTCATTCACTGAACAAATTATGCTGATTTTATACAGCTCCGAAAAAAATTCACACATACATAGCTGAAATGCATTAATTATTCCCTTAGCATCATGGCATGGAGTTCTTGAAGCAACAACTCACCCTCTGCTTCCCACTGCATCCTATTACATGTTATAGACAAAGCCCTGGAGTATCTCAGGAGGTTGGGGTGTGGTTGAAGAGATGGATGGTTATGGAAGAATCAGAATACTGCAGGAGGAGGATCATGGGGAGGCCAGAAAGATTGAAGAAAAAAAAAAAGATTGGCCTAGTACTCCTTCTGGGGTCCCCACATTGTTCCTTTGGTGTGACCATGAAATCCAGACTTGTTCCCCTCCTTGTCAGTTTAGGGACCCTGAGGGGCCCGAGGCTATGCTGCCCAATGCTTGACAGGCATAACAGGGAGTTAAGATTCTTGCTTAATCCAAACAGGCAGGTGGTTCACTGCAGGGTTTGTCAGAGGACCAAAGATGGAAGGATTCATCTGAATCAGTGGAAACAAGTGAACAGACAAGTGGAGAGTGACACACAGACAGTGATGGATTCAAAGACAGGAAACTAGAGACAGAAGAATGAGTAGGCAGGCCAACAAGGTGGGAAAAAAAGAAACAGGTGGGAGTAACACAAGGCAGAAGGCAGCTGGTCTTGGCCACCCACAGCCCATCCTTTCTAAACACTGGATCCATCGGTAGGTAAGCTGAAGGCTGTCACTACTCCTGGCCTGCTGTCTCCTTCCCCCTTTCAGTAGACCAAGGAGCTTCTTGAGTGGCACCAGGCTAAAGTTGTTGACACAGTGACAAAATTTGTATGGCCACATCATCACTAAAGCCTTGTGAATTCGAGGAGAGCCACAGGAAATAAGAACTGCTCTAGAGGAGAGGCATAGCCACCAGCTTCCCTGCTGGACTTGCTGATAAATTTATCCTGCAGCATGTAAAAGTAAAAGGCTCATAAAATCTCATCAGTGTACATGATGGTTCGTAAAAATGGTCAGGCCACAACCCACTGTAGGACTTTTCCTGAAGTATTCCCCTTAGGCCCTAGGGTAAGACTGGACCCCACTATCCAGAAGCTACAGCTAGGCATGCTCTCATACATGCTCTCATACTGACTATTTACCCCTCTGGAACTGGAAGACTGGGTCTTCATAACACTCCAGCTTTGTTTTCTGGTGACTTTATTTCCTTGCTACATCCTGCTTTTGCAGCCCCTACCATGCTTCTGTATCATGAATCCATGTGTTCCTAAGAAAACCCTGACCTAGCCAGGCACTGGTGGTGCACACCTTTAATCCCAGCACTCGAGAAGCAGACGCAGGTGGATCTCTGTGAGTTTGAGGCCAACATGATCCACACAACGAGTTCCAGGATAGGCTCCAAAACAATACAGAGAAACTCTGTCTCAAAAAACCAAAAAGAAAAAGAGAAAACCCTGACTAATAGGTAAGGGTTTCTCCAAAAGGATCCTTTCAAACTACACTTCCTTAGTGAAAGCTTTCTGTGCCTTCTTTCTTGAAAACAAAACCCAACATGTCCAGTATTCAAGGCCCAGATCTTAGTCTACACCTAGCCAAACATGCCTCTCACATCTTCTTCCTTCATTCTAACACAACTTTGCAGACCTCCTTTGCCCCAGTGAATTCTTATACACCCTTCAAGACATCACTTGTATATCACCGTCTTGGTCCATTTCTGGGAGGATGAGCAGTGAATATTACAGCCTCATCTTTGAGCAGATGGACAAAAACGTACAGTCCTATCAGGGACAGTATACACTCAGACTGTAGAGGTGCTTTGCTCAGATCCTCTCCCTATGCTACTTTGGCAGGTGGGATGTGCTTGGCTCAGGTGGGGTTCTGCCACTCACCTCCCAGGTTCTGCAAAAAGACATAGAAAACCTGGTGACACTGAGCTCACATTGATTCATATTGAAAGAATAATGAACAAGACAGGGGTACATAGGGAAAGGATTTGTGAAAAGGCAGGGAGCATAGAACTTATAAGCAGGTCAATGGGAAGCATAGCAATAAAACTCCCTGCTACCTGTGATGTGTGTAGAAGCCTTACAAGCTTGGACTCTTACCTGCAGGATGTTTCTCTAAAAGAGATATTCACATCCCAGTGGGTGTGGACTCTGAAAAGGGGAAAACAGAGGGTCAGCATGACTCCAGAAATACACATGCACAGAAGGGTGTACATGAATCTGATTCTAGCACCCTCCTGGACCAGTTGTTAGGGCAGTGGCTAAGAGGCAGTGTTCCATGCCAAGTTAAATGTGCTTCAGCTCCCACTGGCCAGGCCAGAATCAGCTTCTGGATTTACCAGAAATGAATGCAGACAACAGTCCTGACCTTACTTCACTTTGTAGCCTGGCTGCATAGTCGGGGAGAGAAAATACTGTTCTGAGGCTTCCTCTACATGGTGCTTATTCTACTGAAATGAAATTCCTAGTTGCTAGAGTTGTTTCAACCAGTGTAAGATCACACCAAGGAGAAACCATTACAGCAGTCACCTGAAAATCTTGGAGCATCAGCCCAGGTTGGTACAGGCTTCTGGGCCCCACTGCCACCAGCCTATTCCCTAAAAGTGACCCCTGCATAGAAAGTAAAGTGCCTGAATAAGATGTCAAGATGTATGTGCCTGACCCTCATAGTGTTTGCAGACCCTTGACTTTGATACCCCCACCCCCACAGTAGCTTCCTGGCCTGGCCATGGAACAAGTACCTTCTCTTCATGATATGGACATGTGAATCATTCTCCTGCTTCAGGCCTGGCTGCTGCCTACAGACTGGGCTACTTCCATCACTGTCACCATCGCTGGCTGAGAAACTGGCCGTTCTTTCTTTCTTTAGGGCATGTGTAGGGGGCAAAGTGACTGTTCTCTTGTCGGCCAGCCGTCCCCGGTTCTGAGAAGGTGGGAAGAGGAGGGTTAGGTTAGGCTAGGCCTTCAGCCTCCAGGGCAAGGTAAGAATCCCCATTGCTGTAGATCAGCACACAAGAATGACAGTGTGGGATCCACAGGCTCCAGTCCAATTCTTCTCTGTAGGCTCAGCCTCAGTGATTGTAAGTACCACCTTCCACATCTTAGAGAATGCCTCTCAACCCCATGGGTTTTCATGGGTATGGAATCTGCTGGGATCCATACAGTACATGGGGCAGGGTTCTAGTCACATGTCACATTCTCTCTATTGTCTCTCTATTGTCAAACAGAAACATCAATGAACTGCCATTTTTTTTTTTTTTTTTTTTTTTTTAATTTCTCTCTCTCTACCCCACCCCCCATTTCTGAGATACTGGGCATGCTAGGCAAGTGATCTGCTGTTTGAATAGTATCCCATTCTGGGCACTGGGAGCCACAGTCTCTGCTACATCTGCCCTCAGGAGTCTTTAGGGGCCTGCATTTGGTTACTTTCCAGAGCAGGTGATATGGACCCTGTAGTACCGAGTCTGTGGGGGTGTGAATCACTATGGCCTGAGTCTTGGCCTCAGGACAAGAGGGCTATTTCTATGGCCCCCTTTAAGACCTACTTGACTTTTGTGCTCCACTGTTGTAGGAACAGTAGAGTGAAGGTAAGGCTGCAGGTGGAAGCCATTCATTATGCCTGGGATTTATCCTATAGACACTATACTTACTAGGCTTGTGTCCCAGGCCTCTGTCATCCCACAGGCTTTTGGGGAATCATTTCTATGAACTCTTGCTTGTCTCTTGATAAGAGAAATAACCATTTTTTTCTTTCTTTCATACAATAGGAAGAAAGGGACACAAGGTCCATGAGACTGTCACTTGGAAAGGAGCCAGAGCCAGGCTATTGTCAGCCTCAACCTCATGACACACACAGCTGGGCACAGGGACATACTTCCACTTTTTACACTCTGAGGTTACCGGGGGTTGGATCTTGGGTAGTACCTGGGGGATGACCCATGAGAAATGTTACCAAGGATCTACATGCCTATCCTGATCATACTCAAGGACCAAGGATATAGCTTCCTTAATGTACTGGAAATGTCAGCCAGCTCTACTGCTAACATATCTGAAAACTTGAAAACACATCTGAAAACCTAACCAAGAGCTAGCCTTCTTCATACAGTGGGAGGAGTACCATTGTTCAATTCCTCTTATGTATTCAACTATTGGAATATCTGTGATGATACATACTTACAGTCCTGATTGTGGCGTACAAGAGACAGCTGAAATGTGGGAAAGTTGGGAAGGTCTTTCTAAGAAGGAACCAGGCTTAGGAAAATTGGTCTCAGGTCTCAGATGTCTCCCACCCGTGGTAGGGATTGGGAGCACCAGAAAAACAGCAGTTCCATCCCTCTCTGAGGGGCAGATTTCACACTTGAAGTGAAGGAGGAACATGGCTACTTGTCCCCCAGTCTTGTGGGGGGTGCTCAACAGACATTGATTTGTAAGCAGCAAGACTCCTCCCATCCAAATAAAAAATAGAACACTATAAGCCTAGTGAGGACCCGTCTCACACCAGCTACCTGCCAGATGCAGCAGTGGACGGACTTTGGCCTCTGGCTCCAGCAGCAACTGCTGCCTGTATTCATCTACCTGCTTTGTGAACCTAGTATGTGTATGTGTGTTAGTCTGAGGCTGATGGCCTGTATTAGATCAGGTGGGGTAGGCATGTGGCTCCCTTTCACCTGACCCATATGAATGAATTAGTGGTTTCCCAGCATGCCCTTCAGGGCCCATAAGGAACCCATATGGATATCCCACCACTGTCCCAAATGAAACAAACCTAAGGTGGTCAATTGGATCCAGTCACGGCATTTCTGCCTCATTCTGCCCCTGCAGAGGGGATACTGGGAGAAGCCAGGTACAGCTCTAATTCAACATCAAGACCTTTATTGCCCTCCCCCAGAGGCTCTAACTCAGGTCCTCTCCTGAGGTAATCTCTTTTTCAAATGAATCCCTCAAATGCTTCTTGCATACATGCTTGATCCCTAATCTTTCTTGTTCTTCATGTACATGTCTATCTTTGGTGGGATTCTCTAACCACACCTCACTAGATACAGCCTGCCCTGTCCAGGCTATACCATCAGGGCACTCAGGCATTTAGGCACATGCTGGGTAGGATTCTAACTCAGCACCCCAGAGGCACAGGTTGCTCACCTTCAAGCCTGGAACTATCCCAGATCACAGCCAAAGCAAGTCAGTATGGTCATGCCTCAGAATGAGCCTAATCCCACAGTCAGCATCACTCCCAGGTGTGCCAGACGATTTAGTGACCTCCAGATCTCGGCCAAGAAGAGTCCTAAAGCCCAAGCTGACTGCCATGATCCAGGGACAAAGCTGTGAACCATTCCCATGATTTGAATAGAAATCGTTCCAAGAGTGGAAGAACTGGAAAGAGGTAACTCAGTGTTTAAGAACACTTGCTGTAAGATCATGGCCAGCCTGATCTACAAAGTGAGTTCTAGGACACAGCCAAGGCACTTAATACAGAGAAAGCATGTCTCAAAAAACAAAACCAAGCCAGGTCTTTTAATCCCAGCACTCAGGGAAGCAGAGGCTCGTGGATCTCTGTGAGTTCAAGGCCAGCCAAAGCTACAAAAAGAAACCCTGTCTCAAAAACAAAACATAACAAAACAACAAAACCCAAACAAACAAAAATTAAAGCCATAACAAAAATGACAATGACAACTACACTTGCTGCTCTTGCAGAGGACCTGGGTTTGGTTCTAAGTATTCACATGAGAGCTTAATACCATTCTTAATTCTAGTTCCAGAGCCTCTGACTCCCTCTCTAACTTCATAGGCACCTGGCATGCATGAAACAAACACACATAAAACAAAAATAATTCTCAACAACAGCTCACCCTGTATCCAACCTGGAAATGGCTTCTGCACCTGGGATTCCTTCTTTTTCCCAGGTACAGTCTGGGAGAGTGCCAAGAAACCCACTGGCCTATTTACTTTCTTCAGGTTCCTCTAACACATAAGCAGGGTTGAAGTTAAGATTTTCATTCCCAGCCGGGCATTGGTGGCACACACCTTTAATCCCAGCACTCGGGAGGCAGAGGCAGGCGGATCTCTGTGAGTTCGAGGCCAGCCTGGTCTACAGAGCCAGTTCCAGGACAGGCTCCAAAGCTACACAAAGAAACCCTGTCTAAAAAAAAAAAAAAAAAAAAAAATTCATTCTCAGACAACATAGTCACCAGTTTTGAAGCAGAAACCCAGCCCTTCTGCCCAACAAGCTACATCTTATCTCATATCTCACCACGGGCGAGGATATTCTACAGCCTGGACAATCGCAGATCGGGGGGTGCACTTGCAGGATCCCCTTGGACATAAGCGTCTTCAGGCTTTTCCCTGCCAGGAGACCAAGCAGAACATGTGAGGGAGAAGCCAGGTGTAAACAGCATTAGCATGCTTTTCAGGGACATCGCTGTAAGGCCAAATCTCCCTCTCCACAAAGATTCATGAAATCATGCACGAAATTCACAATGCTCTCTCAAATCCACCGTGTCCAACTTCTCATCTGGAATTATGTCCCACCCTTGGGACAGCTGCTTGGGAAATGTGGGGGCTCTGAAACTTAAATAACGAGCGAGTGTCCCCGCCTGACCAAGGGATTTCTTCTGCATTCCCTTCCTAGAAAGAAGAGGTAGGCCTCATGGTGAGCATGACCCCCTAAACCGACCGCGTTCAGGTTCCTAACTTTTTAACTCCCACCGTGTTCCACTGCTCCGACCTGCACACAGCCTCCACTAGCGCGCACTCTACCCTTGCTTCAAGTGCGCCCCACCACTCCGGTCAGGAACTGTTGGCTGGGCGCCTCGAAGAAGAGGCGTCCCTCTCCTTAGCCTCTCCGGAGCTCGCGTGAACTTCCCCTGCCTTCAGGCCTCGCAGACCCAGAACCCCAGCGCGCTCTGGCCTTGGCTGAGGGGATCAGGGAGGCTGAGAAACCTCTGCTGTGTCTGCGCACGGGTGGGTGGACAGGCGGGGCTGGGGTGGGGAGAAGGGTATCCCTCGCACTAGCCCTGGAGCGGCAGCGCCCCCTCTGGGTTAGCGCGCTAGGTGTCCCAGGTGGACGAATGAGGAACCCCGGGAGCCAAAGAAGAGGGACAGCGGCCGCTCGAGCCCCCACCCGGCGCACCTTTGTGGCGGATGCTTCGCTTCCAGTCCTTGGCTGTCTCGCGGCCGCTGACGAACTGGAACTCGTTGGGTGTGAGCCACTCGCCCCGGTGGCGGATGGACGGGCCCTTGCTGCCCTGGCAGAGTTTGCGAACGTAGAGCAATGCGCGATTGGCGCCGCACTCCACCTCGATACACGGCTCACCGTTGTCTAGCAGCGGCTGGAAATCCGGTGCCGCGGCTGCAGTAGCTGAAAAGCGCTCCAAGGCCAGCGGGTCTCCGGGCAAGTAGAGGTGAGGCGCGGTCTCGTGCAGGTTAAGGTAAGCGCGCGAGGGGCGGAGTGAAGGAGTCAGCAGTGCTTCATAGCCCGGGGCTGAGGCGGGCAGCGAGGCGGCCGGGGGCAGGGCTGCTGCAGCGGGCAGTGGCGCCAAGTAGGCGGGCAATGGTGGCAGCGGCAGTGCGGCCAGGGTCGGGTGGAAGGTAGCTAGAGCCAGGGCCAGGTCCTCGCGGCCCGGGAGCTCCCTTTTCACTGCTGGCATGGCACTCGGAGGCTTTCTGTTGCCTGCTCAATTTATTTTGGTTGGAGTTAGGTCTTGGGCCGGGAAGCCCTGGATAGAGCCCGAATACGCACTCGCTAGGCGGGCTACTGTGCCTCAGGGCTCGCAGCTGATGCAGCCGCCTTGCTGGCTGCCGGGCTTCCTCGATAGTTAGTTGTCTGGATAGTTGGCTGGTCCTCGATCGCCTGAGGCATTGTGCTCCTACTGCCTAAGATCTTGGGCCAGAACTCCTGGGTCCTAGGTCTCTGCAGAGCGTCGGAAGTCCAACTGCATTCGCGCCCAGGGCCAGTCCTTGACTGAGCAGAGCTTGGCTGAACCGGGCAGTGAGAAGTTGCAGAGTCCCCAGTCCTGCTAGTAGTCCATCCAGGGGATGTTAGCTTCAGCCCCGCCTTCCCCGGCCCCCCCCCCAGCTGCCCCGCCAACACCCGCGTTCACTGGAGGACTTGGAAGACTCGCCGCCGCCGCCGCCGCCGCCGCCGCCGCCGCCGCCGCCGCCGCCGCCGCCGCCGCCGCCGCCGCCGCCGCCGCCGCCGCCGCCGCCGCCGCCGCCACCGCCGCCACAACTTGGCCCATTTAAACCGCCCTGGCGCGGCGGGCGGGCGCGGGCTCCGGCGGGGGGTGCGTGAAGGCCGACTGAGCTCTGATGACATGGAGGTCGCCGGACAGGGCTGCAGCCCTGGCTTCTTCCCAGTGGGGAAGATGAAAGGAGATCCTGGGGTGGGATGTGGGTGCAGAGCGCAAGACCCTAACTGTGGCCTAAGGGAAAGTAGGGTAACCTGCAGATAGGTGAGTGGGCTTCAGCTGAAACGGGGCTGGTGTGGTCCCATTTCCCCTTGAGTGTGTGCCTTCTCCTTTTCCCCTCAGACTGCCTCTGTGTATCTGCAGGGGCTGGGTTGTGCATTGTGGAGTGTTTGCGTTCTGTTCATAAGTAAGAACAGCTGTTCTCTGCTAGTTTTCTCTCACTATCCATTTCTCACCGAGCTGGTACACTGGATCCCTTATTGCATGTTCTCATTTTGCATGAGAACCTGAGACAGGTTAAGTAGCCTTTGAATGACACACAGCTGTTTAAACTATGATGCCTACCTCCAGGACAAACAGAGCCACAGAAAGGGACAAGAACGCATTAATAGAATCAGGGTGGAAGTAGGGGATGGTGACAGTGGGCTCAGCTAATGGGTACACCAACACATTTTTATTCCCAAGAGCCGCAAATCTGGGAAAGAGGGACCTGCCACATCTATGTTCACCTTGATTCTTTGGAAGAAGCAGATTAGCTGGGTGACTGATCTCTGACCCCCTCTCCTTCATGTTTGTATAGAATCAGGATCAAAAGGAAGAGGAACTAAGATATCATATGACTGGTATTAGAGAGGGGCATGTCTGATGGTGTGTCATGTTGGGCACACTAAAAAGTGGCCCATTTCCCCCACTGTCTTCTGAAATGCACCTGGCATCCTCTGACTTTGTCCTGGGGGCTGAGCTGTGTCACAAGCTTTTCTTTGCAATTAACCTTCAAGGTAGGACCTGGAAGTGAGGAAACTGTCTCCTGCCTCCTGCACTTGTGACCCAGCACCAGCTGGTATGTAGCTTGTAACGGGCTGTCCTTTCCCCGCCAATCAGGGCCTACTCCATCCACCATCCATGTGGCATCCAGAGTGAGATTGGCACATGCACTGCTCACACGAGGAATGTGCTAGGAGCCTGGACAGCCCTTGCAGTACTTATCTATCTTCCTTTTTCTTTTTGTTTTTTAAAGACAGGGTTTCTCTGTGTGTAGCCCTGGGTGTCCTGGAACATGCTATGTAGACCATGCTAGCCTCAAACTCACAGAGATCCGCCTGGCTCTGCCTCCCAAGTGCTGGGATTAAAGGCATGTGCTACCTCTTGCACTCCTTCTAATAAGACTATTCTTCATATAGTGGTCTGTTGGTGCCTCAGGGGATAGATAGAAGTGAGTGACCATTTCTTTCTTTACCAACTTTGGCTGGATCCTGGACACTAGTATGTCCCTGGCAAACAATAACCCTTCCTCTTCTCTCTATGGCCTATGTCTTGTGTAAGGTATGATGCATCCATGTCTAATGCATATAGGTGCTGTCTGTGATTCTTTGCCTTGGTTAGGCCATCATGCTAGGGAGTAGTTGTGGCACACATGGAGAAGCCATCATAGCTTCTGATTAAGGTCAAGGCTTGGACTCGTGTTCACTGCCTGAACATAACCTCCATAACCTCCAATCTTGCTTCCAAAGACATCCCCTCAATCTAGAATTTCTCTTGTTAATGTGCTCCTGTGTTTTCATGACCTTCTGTGGAATTGGAAAGCACTGGCTTAGATCTGAGAAGGCACTGGCTTAGATCTGAGAAGGCCACTACGTGTGTGTGTGTGTGTGTGTGTGTGTGTGTGTGTGTGTGTGTGTGTGTGTGTGTGTGTTCGCCCATGCTTCTCTTCTAGCCCTGATTACCATCTCTCATACTTATACACAGAAACCATTCAGAAGAGGTCAAGGGCCAGTGATCAGGATGAGTAGCGGACTACTCAAAATACCCAACCTAACCTTATGCCAATATTGTCACACCTGGAGTACTAGTATCCCTTCCTGAAAAGAAAGACCCTGGCTTAGGTCCAAGCTGGAAGACCCTTCCTTTTGTCCTTTGTGACATTCCATGGCTTGGCAAGGAAGCCCCATAATACTTACTTTTTCTCCTGAGATGAAGGTCACTGTCCGGGCACCAGGCTTCCTCTTTGGTGACATTATACTTTCTATACTTATATTCTAGGCTGGAACACCTTAGCCACACCTTCCTCTGTACGCCTTAGAATGGAACAGAGGCTAGAGGGAAATAGTTTTTGCACTAGAATAATCCAGGCTGACTATACCTACACTACAGCCCCTCCTCCACTCAGGAGGCCCCACCCTCTGGCTTTGGAATGGCCTGGTCGCTGCTCCTGGGCCCCCTGTTTGGGGGCCCTCTGCTTCAGGCTGAGGCTGGAGTGCCACTGCAGGAGGGGGAGGAGAGTCATAAATAACCCTAGTGGCTGTGACCTGAGATATATAGGAGAGGCTTGGTCTAGTCACAGGCCCCTCTGTCCCAAGCAGGCTTGCCTGTCAACTTAAGGTTGCCTCCTCTTAGAGCCCCTTCATTCATATGTCTCATCAATTATCTGTTTACTAAGCCCAGATGTGGTATAATCCCTTGGAAGAGAGAACCAGGGGTTCAGCTATAAGAAGAGAAATGTGTGAGACCACAAATGTGATCAGAGGAGGTACTGTGAACGAAGTCTTAGTCCATCCCTCAGGCTGTCTGCCTGCTTGTGGTAATGGGCTGCATGCCATGCAGGTCTCTTCCCTCCCAATTATAGAGACAGAACATTTCAGAGCCTACATCTGTAAACATATAGGCTCAATCCTCAGTGGACACAGAGCTGTGATAAAGGACTCCTGTTTGACCACCAGCAAATGTATATATGCTCAAAGCAAAAGGTAAACATAGGTGAGTCCCAACCTGCATCTACATTAGCTTCTAAAGTTCCTGACTTGAATGTGCAGGATGGTGCACAATGCATAGGCACACACTCGAGTATCCACACAAAGCAGGCAGTTTCACTACAACAGCACTAACAAATCAGAGGTACACTAAAACCTGTACACACAACACCAGACCTTCAGTCACTAGTACCAGGTAGATTCTGTTCCACATGTTCTTCTGCCAGGACAAGTTGGCAGTGCTGTTGAACTTCCTAGGTAGAATTAACTTTTGATGTCAAAGGTTAGTGGTAAATTAGCTAGGGCTCTTGCAGACATTTTTGTAAAGGATCAGACTCTCCAGAAAGGTGTCTGTTTCCCGTCCTGGTCAGAAACAGAGGAACTGTCCTGCTGGGATGTACCTGGCTTAGGGCTTGCTATGACCTGGCTGTAAGCCCTATTATGTCTCTCAGGAGAAGGGGAGATATTTCTGGGACTAGGCTGTCTACTGACCTTAACCCTTTTCACTGAAGAGTTTCAC
This sequence comes from Cricetiscus sungorus, assembly GCA_030556225.1. Taxonomy (NCBI): domain Eukaryota; kingdom Metazoa; phylum Chordata; class Mammalia; order Rodentia; family Cricetidae; genus Cricetiscus; species Cricetiscus sungorus. The sequence goes on along the minus strand of JANBXA010000311.1, from coordinate 100,514 downwards.
TGAGCCTGAGTTCAGACTGGTACCACTCCTTTGGGTGGGTGGGCAGCATTGCCTTGCTAGATGCACTCTAGCAGGTGCCTACAGGGTCATGCAGTCCCAAACTATACATTGATATTCACTGATCATGTTGATGTATGCTTACATATGTAGTGATCCAAACACAACTCCTGGATTTTGATTTGTCATCATTGGCAGGGATCTTCTGTCACCATTTGGCCTGCATTCTCAGCCCCTCCTCTTGAGCAGGGCAGAGATATCTGGCCACTATAGGGATGGGTTAGTCCCTGACTTATGGCAGCTTTCCCAGTGTTGTGGTAGCCCCACTGCCTACCTGTTCCCTTTTGCCACTTGTCCTGGTGGTATTTCACACACCTTCTTGCCTTCAGAATATTAAAGAGTTTGGTTACAGGTTCCTTCTTCATCAAAAAGACATACCTTGGAGAAAATTCTGGTATAGTCAGAGGGTGACATTATCGCCATTAGCAGATACTACCTAAAAAGTCCAGGCATGTATGGGATATGTGTGGTGCTCTTATCTGAGGGCATTGACAAGGTGGTACATAGGCATGCAAGAATATGGCCAGGGGCAAATCAGGTTGGCCTAAGATTCTGCATCCCAAGTTCTAGGTGTTTAACTGAGGTCTCTTGATGCTGACAAAGTTTCATCTACTACAGGCTTTCTGTGAGCAGTAAGTTTGTGCAGCAGTTTTGCTTTCTGGGTCTCTACAGAGCAGAACTTGGGGCAAGGGAAAGCCAATGGAACCTCAAGATAGATAAAACCAGCTAGGGTTATCTGGTAACAGCATTGGTTGAATAATGTCGACTGAGCAGGAAGAAACTGATGGCCATCTGCAGTACCAGCTCAAGAAAGCCTGATATAATGATCAAGGTGCAACATCCCAGGGGCAGATTCCAGAACAATCAAGATCACCCTGTGTGTCACATGTCCTTGCCCCAGTGTGACATATGCCATGTGCAAAATTCAGTCATATGATATAGAACAACAATGTGTGGGAAAAGCATGTTACAAAATAGTAATGGAGTCAGGACATTTAACATGGTATGACACAGAGCACAATACCTTACATGTAATACTTGGCATGATGATGGGAGCATGTAGGGCTACTGGTGGGCTCCCATTGCCAATAGGCCCCATTCCATGGTGGGTGCTTTTGGAGTATACTGAGGTCTTAGTATTCTGTGAGGAATACCTGGGTGTCAGGACCAAGCCACCAGGGTTCATTTCTTTTCCTGTGCTGTGACAAGGGGTCACAATAGGCTATCCTTGATACTATTGGATAATAATGGGAAGAAAATCTGTGCCGTGTATCTCTGGAGTCATGCACTGCAACTTTTGCTGTGGTGCCAGAAAAGAGTGTGTGGAGGCCCTGCAAAAAATGTTCACAGAAGTCTGTGGTCTGTTTTCCACCAGTTTACTATGGGAAGAAAGGCATACATATTCACAGCACATACTCAGATGTCTACATGTACATGGGTTTAAATTCAGACTATTGTCCAAGGGCCTCCCTTGGGTTTCTCAGCCTGGGGCCTGGCATGACTGCTTTCTTTGGGAGCAAGTTTTCTCTCATACTGAGGGTTAGGTGTAGCCATAACCCTGAGTCCAGTATCCCTGCCTGGAGTTACCTATGCCCCCTTTAGTCTGAGCAGCATTTAGTCCCTTACAATGTAGGAGGAGTCTAGAGCAGAGATTGCACTCCCTATCTAAGCCCCTGATGCAGCAGTGAGGTTAAGACTAATAAAACACCCACCTCAAAGGAGACAGCTTAATCTTGTTGATCGGAAGCCTGCTAGCCCAGTTTATGATGGAACATAAGATCTCCAAATCTAAATTTACACACCATAGTGTAATAAGAGATCAAAGAGATTGAAAGTGGATTTGTGAGAGGACCATTGGAGGTTCTCTCTGTAATGCTACACAGAAACCCTCTCATCCTGACTCCTGCTCCAAGGGAGTGATTGCTCAGCAGGAAGACAGTGGGAAGGATAAGTGAGATTCTGTTGGAGAGGTACAAGGATAAACAGGAAGAGAGCTGGCCTAGACCATCCCTGCTTAGGATGATAACCATTCATGTTGAAGAAAAGACGACAGTGGTGCTGAGGGCATCTATCACTCTGGGACAGGAGGCCATCCCTGTGGTCGCATACTTTCCCACTACAGGTAGCTCTAGCTTAGAGATAAGGTTAAACATGGTTCAGATCCTCAGGGTTCATTTTCAAACGTGGTTGCTGTGGATTCAGGTTAGCTTAGCCTTTTTATGCCCTCCACCAATAGGGGAAGGTTGTAGAGAGATGGCCCTGTATTGGGTGCCTACTCATTAGAAGGCTGGGTCTTTGAGCTTAGGGCAGACCCCGACTTCAGGATTTATACAAATAAATGAAATAAAGAGTGCTGGCAGCCCTGATCTGATTACAGTCATTCATTTTCTGGTTGTTAATAATTCGTGCAATAAAGGATTGAGGCTGCTCCAGTGTGGGGGAGGCTGTGGCTCAGCCATCCCTTGGCGCCAGCAGTGGGAGCTGGAAACATAAATTATTAGTTTCTTATCGCTTGGGCTGCCATAGCTCATGCTGCCATGGTCTGACGGGGGTTGGGAGAGGTCCTACTCAGAATCTGCTTTGAGCAACTGCTAATTCTGGAATCTCTGGATGGTGCCCTTTGTCACTGTAACCAAGAGTTAGTGGCTGTGGCTACTGTGGGGTGGGGCTTTGCTTCTTGTTCCTTGATCCTTCAACCCTTACTAAGTGAAAACAAACCCTCCATTTGTAAGCCCAAAGCCCAGGCACACACCTGCTCAGTAAAAGACAGAGCTTCTTGTCACCATGTTCTCATTACAGAAACTCACAGACCTCTTGCCCTCTTTCCAAGTTGCCCAGCTATGTGGCTTCACATTGCAGAGGGGGGTGTGCTGGGGAGGGTTGGTGGTGGCTCAGAAGCACCTGTACTTGAATTTCCATCTCTGCAGGGAATGTCTGTCTATCTTCCTGGGCCAGCTCCTGGTCTGGGAGCACTGAGCAGAGTGCCCACCCTGGGGTTGGTGCTGTTTGGAGGCCTCGGTCAGCCATTAATACCAGGTTCAAGAAGGGCAACAGGAGCCTTCTATGGCTCTGGTATCTTTCAAGAGTTCTGTTCCTAGGCTTTTTGCTTGCATCTGAGATGCAGTGGCTGAGGTAGGTGAGGTCTGTGGTTGAACTCAAAGGCTACAGATCAGAGAGCTCGAGCCTTAGGACATGACAAAAATGTGGCTGGGAAGAATCCCAGCCTGCCTGGAGTAAATCTTTGTTTCTACTTTCAAACTGTGGAAGGATGGGCTCAAACAAGTTTGGAAAGCTAGAAGTGGGTATGGAGGGAAGGACAGATGATGACAGCTTCTGTTTCCTGCCAGAGAAGATTGTTAGACCTAAACTCCTCTCTGTGTCAGCCTTTTATTCTTGGTGCTGGGAGTCACCCAAACACTGCCTTGCATTTGTAAGGATGGTAATATCTGGTGGCCAATGCTGTGTGGCATAGAGACCTGGAGGTATCATGTCCAGGGCTTTCTTGCTATGTGGCTTTGGAAAGGCATTCAATCCTAACCCTGAAAATGGGACTGATTATTAAAGGAGGCAAAACTGTTCTTTGGTGAGATATACAGGTCCCAGATACGCAGGGTGTGTAAACAGCCCAGCACATACTCTCTGGGGCACAAGATTTCCACTTTCTCACAGCACAGCTCCAGAATGTTCCTACTTGCCCCATCCCACCAAGTTCTCATTAAGTGTCTAACCATCTGAATGCAGGGGCACCAAGCACTGTTACTTGTGTGCCTACAATCCTATCATTTTTATTGTTTCTGATTCATCTCCCATTGGCTGATTTTCCTTCTTTCAATTTGTGTTTGCTGTTGCCTCATCTGCCTGGTGAATTTTGATTGGGAATTAGGAACCATGAATTTTGTTTAGTGTGTACTATTTTTTTTGAAATAAACTTTCACTTTGCTCTGGATATTAAGAAGTCACCTGGAAACCATTTGGTCCTGTTGTGTTTTGCTTTGAAGCCTTGCTGGGATACCAGAAGAGCATTTCAGCTACGTTGAACTGCCCCTCATCACTGTGTTAAGGCCTTGGTTTGTCGTTTTTTTGTGGACTAAAGTTCTACAGATTGTCTGTGGAAGCTGCATAGTCCCTGACAGGACTCTCTTTTATTCTTATGACTGATTGTCTCTGAGTCTTTCAGTATTGCCATCTCTGATCTTGGCTTGCTGATAGTGGTAGGGCTCCCAGTCCTGTTTCTTTCCCCTTGAGAGACCTTCCAAACTCTTCTGGATCTTTCTTTTGGAACTATAATCTGGAGACTCTTGAGTCAGGGCTCAACATTTGTATTACCCCCTGGGCTCCTTGTTCTTCCTAACTGGCATTTCTAGTGTCACTGTACATCAGGAGTACATCCTGTCTTCTGAATGTGCCTGGGTTGTACTACACGGATAGTCCCTCTGGTCCTGCAATGTGAGGTGCAGCAGATCACTGGCTCATCAGTTGTCTATTGGTTAGGCAAATCTTCCCCAAGTCTCACCCAAGGAGTGGGTAAGAGGGACTCCACTGTCAGCTACAGTACCTGCAGTGCCTCTGCTTGGCACTGTTCCCTATCTACAGGACCTCAGGCTGACCACGATGTACACAGAGGGTTAGGATTTACTGCAGAATCAGGAGGAGTATGTTTCCTGAAGCATACTAACTTGATTGGGGGTGAGACTGCTTCATAATGAAAGCAGCAGACTCCTGTTGGCCCTGGACCATTACTGTTAAGTTTCCAGCTGGGACCGATGGCTGGTGTCTACTTAACATGCTGCTAGTTTATCCCTTCACCCTTCAGTCTCTACCAGTTACAGGCTCTCCTGGCTGGCATACCTCACCCCTTACCCCAAACTCCCCAAGCTTAGGGGCTCGAGTTGCTGTTCCCTATATAATTCAACCATTTTGATTACCTGGTCCCATTTGTCTTTTCTTTTTGGGCCTCTGGCCAAACCAGCCAACCTGGCTGCCAAACCTGGTTCTCCTCTCTCCCCTACCCCTTCTCCTCATACGGCACAGCTCAGTCCAGTCATGTTCACTCTGGACTCTGCCAGATGACCCTGACTCTGGCTATGTTCTCTCACATATCTATAAAAACAAAACAAAACAAAAACAACAACACACACAACAACAACAAAAAACAAAACTAAAACAAAAAACATTCTCCACCATACCTAGGAGCAGTCATGTTCTTTCCTTTTTTAAATTATTTTTTTATGCAATCATCAGTGTCCCATTGTGAGAAGATTATCTTATAAATGTCCCCATAGGACATGGGGGGAGTCTCTGTAAGCTACAGGGAAGCTTTTGAGTCTGAACATGCATGTGTGCTACGAAAGGGCACACAGCTAGCTGCACGTGAGACCCAGTGAGTAGTTGGTTCCTGGAAATTGTTTGAAACATTGACTGTGGTGATACTGAAGGTTACTGCTGGTGTTGGAAGACTTGGGATTTCTATGGTGTACCTTTGGTAAGGTACTCAGGTGTACAAGCTGGAATGAGGTGGGACTTTCAGGTGGTTTCTGGCTTTTGCTCCTAGTTGTATAGATCAACAAGCAGAAGGTCAGGAATGGGGCATCCAAGAGCAGGATGTTAAGGACAGAGGCTGGAAGAATAAAGAAATGTGAGATGCTCCTGGGTCTTGAGCTCCTACATTGTTTCTTCAGTTTGATAGGCAGCTTGCAACCAAAGCCATCAGTGGACAGGCATCTTTGGAGTAACCTCTCTCTCTCTCTCTCTCTCTCTCTCTCTCTCTCTCTCTCTCTCTCTCTCTCTCTCTCTCTCCCTCTCTCTCCCTCTCTCTCTCTCTCTCTCTCTCTCTCTCTCTCTCTCTCTCTCTCTCTCTCTCTCTCTCAATCGTGTGTGTGTGTGTGTGTGTGTGTGTGTGCATGTGTTTGGCCTGGGAGCTAGACCTGGTTCTTTGCACATGTTAAGCAAATGCTCTGCATTTCTAACTCTGGTAAGACTATTTTTTGTGGGAAATGGCCTTGTTAAAACTGTCATCTATTTGGATTGGGATGCAGTAGCTCAAGTGTAAAGTACTTACCTAGCCTGTATGAAGTCATCTACTTTATTCCTAGCGTGCACACACACACGAGAGAGAGAGAGAGAGAGAGAGAGAGAGAGAGAGAGAGAGAGAGAGAGAGAGAGAGAGAGAGAGAAAGGAGGGGGAAAAAGAATGAAATGGAAGAAATGGAGCAGATCCCTGGAAATCCCTAGCTGATGGCCTACTACCTCTACCCACCTCTAGTGTAACTTGGAGTCCTTGTTGACTCCTTGTCTTCTAGTCATTGTCTTCAAGTATAGAATTAGCACAGACCTGTTTATTTGCATTCAGGAGTCCCCTCTGAGATGTTACTGCTTGTCAAAGAAAGTTCCCGTCTTCCCTACTTTCTGGTTGATCAGCTCTTCTTGGTCCCTTCTGTTTCTCACTAGCCTAACTAATACAGTCTTATTTTTATTCCAGGCTGGTTGTCACTAAAATGGACTCTGTCTGATTCCTTGACTGAAAGCAGAAGTAGGAGATCTGTGACATTCAAGGTCTATTGGGCACCAAGGGTGCCTGATCTCTTAACTCCTTTTGTCCAGAGGCTCCAGATGGAATGCAAGCATTCTGTTAACTTTTGAATGTGTTGATGGTTCCTCTGTCTGCTTGTTTACCCAAAGACGCAGGCAGGTCTTTGCCACCCATCTAGGTGCCTGAGTGTTGCCTTCTTTTCTTCCTGGGTACCACCTGGGGCTCTCCAAGTGTCAGTCTTGCTTTGTGGCTTGGCCCCCTTCTCTGGATGATTCACCCTCCTCACTGTGGATTCAGCCTTTTCACCTTTCACCCTGTCTATCCCCTCCATGGCTACCATACCCATACCCATAAATCTCACATGGCTTTTCTTCCAAGGTTGGACCCCCAGCCCCTACAAATAAACACACATCCCAGCAAGGATAGCAGATGTGTACAGATCCATTAATGTGGCCCTGGCTGTGCCAAAACAATACACCTGGATTTCCCTCACCTATCCTGGAGATCCTGAATGGGGAGCTTCCACTCAAGCTGTGTGGTAGCCTTGAGACTGATTTCATTTATCATTGACTGAGTATGAGTAATGTTATCATGAAACACAGTTCAGGGTGATAGATGAAGCAGCCAGGGCAGATGATTGCCTGGCTACCTCTCGCTTTAAGAGGGATGCTTAAAGGGGGCCTACTGCCTTGTATAGAGAGGGAGATGATGGAACCAGGGAGGATGAAGAAAAATAGCTTCAGTGTGATGGTTGGCAAAGCTTTGTTAGTGGGGGAGTCAGAAGGCCTAGAACTGGCTTCCCTGCTAGGGTCCTGACGTGGTAGGAGATGTGACTGTCTCACAAATATGCCCATGGCAAAGGTCCATAGACAGAAGATGAGGCACAAACAGGTGTGTGTGTGTGTGTGTGTGTGTGTGTGTGTGTGTGTGTGTGTTTAAAAATTTATTTATTTTTTATGTATACAAAGTTCTGCCTGCATGCATGTCTGCAGTCCAGATGAAAGCACCAGATCATAGATGGTTATATTCCACCATGTGGAATTGAACTCAGGTCCTTCAGAAGAGCAGCCAGGCTCTTCACCTCTGAGCCATCTCTCCAGCCCAAACAGGTGTGTTTTTTAATGCACAGATAGAAAAAATGTGAGGATGTTTTCATGTGTCTCCTTCACTTCTTCACAAATTGGTGTGATATTGGTTTTCCTATCTCATCGATACTAGCCAAAGTCATATCTACCTTAAGCTTTGGATGTAGATGCATTTGGTTCCTGGGTCCTCTTCCATTTATTCCATTAGGGAACATGCCTATAGCCAGTGGCCATGGTGCTAGCCTGTCCATTTTTCCCTAAGATCCGAACAATAGTGAACAGCAAGGGACTCAGGAGGCTGGAAGTCACATAGTAAACAAGTCCAAGTTTCTCTGGTGTTCAGCTGGCCCCCATGGTGATATCTTGCTTTTGCAAATAAAGCCTGTCTGAAGGTCAGAGAATGGAGCTGTCGGCTAGCTAACCATAGAGGTCTGGAGGTCTGTACAGAGATAGCTGGGCAGAAACAGGATACAAGCAGGGAGAAACAAGAACTTGCTCTCGTGTCTGCTTAGATGATGTGCCTGTGACTTGCTCCTTCTTCTCTCTGATCTCTCAGCATTTTCCTCTATATCTGACTCCAGGTTTTTATTACTTAAACCAACTAAAAACTCCTTACAAGCCCCAGTCCCATTTCTACCAAAGTAAAGCCTCTTAATGCCAGCTCCATGCAGCTAGGAAGTTGATCCCTGACTAGTCACGGGCTCAGACAGATTCAGTCCTGCAGGAGTGATTCTGCTGTTCCTCCTGTGTCTGGTGAGTGCCCTATGGAGTTGATAGCCAACAATGCTGTCATCTTGGTTGATGAGCCTCGGAAAGAAGGCTCGGAGTAGTGCAAGAGGATCCTTGTGCAGGAGTGGAGTTGTCCCTAGGCAGCTGGGCAGCTTCCCCTGAGGCTGCTGCTGGCTCAGCTGAGGCGCCAGGCATCTGTATCCAGGAAGTCTGGGCCACTGCCTGTCCACAGCTACCCCTATGCTTGCCTCAGTGAGTTACTCTCCAAGGCTCCCTCTTTGCCACAACTGATTAACTCGTTCATCTCTGGTTGCTGGGAGGTTGTTTGAGTGAGTATCAGACAGATCTCTATGTACAGTTGCAGCTAGAGACACCTGTAGAAGCTGCAAGGACATGGGTCCTTTTCATTGTGGACACTGTCACACCTCCCCTTTTCCCATATAGCCAGGCCTTCCCCTTTCTTACTGTGGCAGAATAATTCAATGATTAATTGGTAACTCCTGGTTTCTGTTTGAATTGTTAATGGGCTAGGCACTCCAGTGGTGTCTTCACATAAATACTGAAGCCAGTGTCCACTGCCATCTCAGGATACCGAGGCTTCAGAGGGCATAACTTGGGTTTAGCCTTTGCAGGCAGACTAGTTAGATTTTTGCCTCCTGCTACAGGGTTAATACCCCTTCTGTAAGGACTCAGGCATTATGCTGGCCTTCCCCTGTCGCCTAGCAGAATGTACTAAGGCAGTACGCTGGACAGCCCAGGGTTCCATGATTATGTAGTCTGCATGCAGTTGCAAAGGACCCTTTAAAGGAAAGACCCCGCCCACTTACACTCTCTTCTCTCTTTCCACTCTCCTCTCTTTCCCGCTGTTCCCCTGGGGCAGACAGGACTCTTCCTGTCTCCCTCTTCTCTTCTGTCCTCTCTGCCTCTGTGCCTCTTTACCTCTTTTCTCTTTCCTTCCACCTCCCTCCCCTTTCTAATACAACTTCCCACTTAAGCTCTGTCTGCCTGGCATGTTTGTCCCTCCGCCTAGGTCAACATCACCTGCCATGGAATATACCAAGGTCCCCCATGCTCATTATTCCTAACACCTTTCCCAAATGTCCTCTTCCCTCAAGCAGATTGTACAGGGTGGTGACTTGTTCAGTGGGGGAACTTGACTTCAGGATTTCCAGGGTCTGGAAGAAAGCATATGTTTTTTTGGGTTTTTTTTTTTGTTTGTTTGTTTGTTTTTTGTTTTTTTTTTTTTTTGTTACAGATAAAGGAATAAAGCTGGAGGGAGGTGTCCCTCATGGAGGTCCTAAGGTAAGGGACCATGTGGGAGAGCATAGCAGATTCCATAGCAGATGAGGGTGACCAAGGCGGAGGGAATAACACGCCAGGCAAACAGAGCTTGAATGAGGAGTTTATTTAGAAAGGGGAGTGAGGGGGAAGGGAAGAGACATAGAGGCACCAGGAACAGGGGAGAGAGAGAGAGAGAGAGAGAGAGAGAGAGAGAGAGAGAGAGAGAGAGAGAGAGAGAGAGAGAGAGAGAACTGAAAAGAGAGCAAAGAGCAAAAGAGATCATAAGTGGGCAGGGTCCTGTCTTTTAAAAGGGTCCTTTACACCTGCCTGCAGACCCGACTAGTACTCATGGAACCCTGGGCTGACCAGAGTGCTGCCTGAGTGCATTCTGCCTGGTGACAGGGGCAGGCCAGTGTAATGCCTGAATCCTTACAATGTAGATGATGGATGGCATGGGTGAAGAATCCAAATAAAACTCCAGAGAAGGGTCCCAAAGGACTTAGAGGCAAGTGAGACCACAACTTACCTCTCCTTGACCTTTGAAAGATTCACAGTGAACCATACTCCTCTTGTCTGCTACAAAATCAGACTGAACTATCACACATGCCCCGCACATATTATAATTTCCTGTGTCCATTTGCTTTATCTATAAAATAGTATCACTATTTCATGAGGGTTATCGTATTAAATTAAATTTTATATGAAATACTTTGTATATTGCTTGGTGAATTACATGAAAAAGAGAGAGCTATTACATATCCTCTGCACAGTCATTCTGAAAGAGTTCAGTTAATTCAAAGCATGAAAATACCCTACACATGGAAAACAAGAAAACTGAGCAGCTAGATAATTTGGTAGCATTATTATATATATTGCAATATATTTTAGGTTCTTATTTCTAGTTTAAAATAAACTAGATGGGTGATAAACAGTTGATCATATAAGTTATTATTATTTTTAAAAGATTTTATTTATTATGTATATGACATTCTGCCTCCATATATCTGTGATGGGAGATGTTATTCTGTATATATGTTTCTCATACTGGTTAATAAAGCTCTGTGGCCAATGAGATAGCAAGATAGGCGGGGCTAGGAGACCAGGAGGAGGAATGAGGAAATGAGGTAGGAGTCGAGATGTAGCCCAGGAAAGAAGCAGGATGCGTGCCGCGGCTCCCCAATAAGACGACCACGTGGAAATACTTAGATAAGTAGAAATGGGTTAATAATTAAGGCAGAGCTAGCCCATAAACAATAATGATAACTGGCCAACAGGATTGTATCAAATACAGATTCTCTGAGTGTTATTTGGGGCACACATGGCTACGGGACAATGGCGGCAGGACCAGGAGGCCGGCGGGGAGAAACCTGCCGTAACATATCTGCATGCCAGAAGAGGGCACTAGATCTCATTAGGATGGCTGTGAGCCACCATGTGGTTGCTGGGAATTGAATTCAGGACCTCTGGAAGAACAGACAGTGCTCTTAACCTCTGAGCTACCTCTCCAGCCCCTTATGGATTATTTTTAATTAATATACAAAATAGCAAGTTCTCTTATGACATTTTTATACATAATTAGTTTGGTTTTCTATTCTCCTCCCACACCCACTCACCTCTCCCATCTCCCCACCCTTATTCTCCACTTATAAACTCTGGCTTCAGTATTTCCCTTACTACTTTATGTCACATGTTCTATTACCCTCCCTACTCTCTTTTCTAAAACTATTTCACTTCTCATGAGCCCCTTTTATGTTCATAACCTATACTCACATTCATTCCTCTGGAAGTATACATATATAAAAATTAGAAGCTAAGATCCATGTATGAGAACGCATGTGTGTAGTTGGTAATATTTTTACTCTTTTACTTTTCACTTTTTGAGGGTCTATCAGCCAGTTCCCAAATAAATCACATGGAGTCTTTTTGTTTTTTTAATCACATGGAGTCTTAACTCTTTATTATTAATGCCCAGCCTTAGCTTGGCTTGTTTCTAACCAGCTTTTCTTAAATTATCTTGTCTATCTTTTGCCTCTGGGGTGTTTTTCACCTATCTCTATTTCTGTATATCTTTCTTGACTTCTTACTCCTGAATTGGTGTGTAGCTGCGTGGCTGGCCCCTGATGTTCTCCTTTTCTTCCCCTTTATTTTCCCCTCTGTCTTTTCTTCCCTGATTTCTCCTCGTATTTATTCTCTCTGCTGGCCAACCCTGCCTATCTTTTTTTCTGCCTTGCTATTGGACCAATAAGGTGTTTTAGACAGGTAAAGTAACACAGCTTCACAGAGTTCAACAAATGCAACATAAAGGAATGAAGCACATGTTAAAGTAATATTTCACAACATGTGTGGCATTTGTCTTTCTGAGCTCAAGTCATGTGATGTTGGGGACCATCACCATCCTCACAACCTCAGGTATCTGAGATAAAAAAAAAAAAAATCACTGCCTCCTAAGAAATAAGTAGGATGTTCAGTAGAACATTCCAAGGTACAGGCTTGCAATTTCACAGCCAGTCAAAGAATATAGCTCAGGGCTATCTCTCCTGCTGCAATTAACAGCCAATTACAGGTTAGCGAAACAACTTAGGGTATTCCTTCTACTGACCTTCTCACTCTGCCTACTTGCCAGTGCCCATGCCCTGGTTATGTACAACCCCCACTCACATCCTGCCCACGGTCCTATATAAGCCTCCCTGAGAAAATAAAAATTCTCAGCTTGATCAGAATACTGTTTTGCTGTCCATTCTTTGTATCCTTGTCCCCCATTTTCTTCTAAGTGTTCCCTGGTTCTTCGTTGACTGCCCCGCGGGTTGGGGCAGAATTGGCACCCAGCATTGGATGGCAGAGGACATCTAGGAGAAAACGCCGCTCAGGGAAAGAGAAGGAGGGAAAGAGAAGGATCCTTCCAGAGTGTCCCCCAGGGGGATGGCCTCACTTTCTTTTCCATGACCCACCGACAAGAAAGATTAACCACCTGTGGAGGTGGGCAACGGTGCAGATCTTACAGTGAGATAAGTGACGGGACAAGCATTTCTCAAAAATCTGTTATTTTCTGGGCTCGAGGAAGCCCTATGGATACGAGGAATTTGGGTTAAGAAAAGAACTTTGCTAGTGCCTCCAGTTAATGGAACCTGATTCATGTTGTTTTTAAGGCAATCTCCCAAAGGCCGGACCTCTAGAAATTGGTCTCTAGAGGGAGAACGATCCTTTAAGGACCCTTTGGTGGCTGAAATGAAGCCTTCCCTCCAAGAGGGTCCTCTTCAGTCCAACTGTGATAAGAAAAAAAGAAAGAAAGAAAGAGAGAGAGAGAGAGAGAGAGAGAGAGAGAGAGAGAGAGAGAGACCCAGGTGACCTCTCTGCAGGGGAAGAGGCTAACCTTGAGAAGGAGGAGGCCAAATATGAGTGGGACTGTTATCATGACCCCCCCCAACATTGCTCCAGCCTCTGCTCCCCAAATGCTGTGCAGGCCATCCTGCCTGAGCAGCTGCTCCTCAAGGAGAATTCCCACCCTTACAAGTACCTTGCCCTACTGCCCACCCAATGCTGCGCCAGGGCTTGGGATAGCAAAGATTCAGCCCTGCATATGCACTAAGTCAGCAGGACCTGTGGGTGCCAAGAACTCAGAGTTGCTACAATGGTGGTTATCTACTTTTCAAGCAGCTACAGTTACAGGTGAGCTGCAGGAGGCCAGCCCAGGCCCAGAGAGCAAAGACAAGACAGGACCTAGATGCCTGCAGCCTTAGGAGCTGCTGCTATGGCTAACACCAGCCAAGTGTATTAAAAAAATTAATATATCCTGCGAGAAACTGTTTTAAGACTATATATATATATATATATATATATATATATATATATGGGGTGACATAGATGAATTTATTGGGATTTGTTCAGATTTTGGATGCTCATAATTCAAGGGTTAATCTATAGCAACTGCATTACAAGAGATTTCAATTAAGGATGTTTTATTTCAACAAACTAATCTTGGCTTGGAGGAAAAAAATGTATGTATGTACATATGTATGTATATATGTTCTGTATGTATGGTGTGGCCACACATGTGTGCATGAAGTGTGATTATGAATGTATGAATCCTAACAAAAGGTACTATTTAAATTGCTTGGAATATGGTAAAAAGAGACATCAGGTCAGTGTCTTGATTGAAAGGGTTGGTGATCTGCGCCTCTCAAGACTGCCCCCCCCAGCAGGTCGGCAGGAAATGGCCAAAGTCAACATGGCCTTAGAGCCATAGGAGTGTCTATGGATGGTTCAACAGAGTTTAACAGAGGAGAAAAATACAGAAATTCTCATATTATTATGGTTAAAAAAGAAATTAAGAGAATGGAGGTTAATGTAAGATATGAGAAAAGCTACTGAGAAAAAGCCTCAGGGAACTGCAGCCCTGTTAGGCCTCACCTAGAAAGGTGTCTGTGTGGATGCAAATGAGACCATGTCAGCTAGGAAGGCTTTACAGGTCAGATTAGAAAAAGAATTTTCAAAAGTATTAGGGACATATGTTACATCCTAAAGAAATTAGGCCTCAAAAATTAAAAATTAAAAAAGATAGTTTGCAATCATTAAATGATTTTCAGAAATTATTGGGAAATATTAAATTGTTACATCCTTTCTTTAAAAAAAGCATCTACTGGTGATTTAAAACCTTTAAACCTAAAATGAGATAGTAATCCCAATTCACCTAGACAGCTAACTAAAGAGGGTAAACAAGTTCTTCTACAATTGTTAAATGAAATCTGGCATCAGCAGATATGCTATATTGAGTATGCAAAACCATGAGAGGCTTATGTTTTTCCCACACAACATAGTCCCACTTATGTCCTATGGCAAGGGGACCATTGTTGTTGTTGCACTTACCTGTTTCCCCAGCGAAAGTGTTAAATCCTTATTAAAGCAGTAGCTTGTACGGTACAAAAATGCTGTATGGAGTCTAGGAGATATTTTGGCAGGGAACCAAGTGTAGTAATAGATGTTCCCTATACCAAACAGCAAGTTGATTGGTTATTTCAAAACCTTTACAACCGGCAATTAGCAGGCAAAGGAATGTTAACTTAGGTGGTGGTGAGTTACCTCCCCTTCTCTGAGAATGGGCTCAGGTGCCAGCCATGGCACTCCTGACTTAAGGAGTTAATTTTCTTTTACCATTAGAAGTTCCCTTTCTCTGTATAGATTTAGTGCCCAAGTTTTTAAACTTTTATTAATTATAATTTGTGGTCCATCAGCTTTTGCTCAGTTTTTGGAAAAAAATTGATAATTGGTTTCCAGCTCATAGACTGTTACAATTTGTGCTAATACATCCTTTTGTATTTGCTAAAATTGTAAGGAGTAATCCTGTAAAAAATGCTATGTTAGTTTTTACCGATGGTTCTTCTAATGGAAAAGCAGCTTATGTTATTGTTGGAAAAGAATATACAGTACAGAGAGATCCAGCTTCAGCTCAGATAATTGAGCTACAAGCTCTTAATAGTTTTTCAACTTCTAATGAATGATTCATTTGACTTATATACTGATAGTCATTATGTTTTCAGAGCTCTTCAAGTTTTAGAGACAGTCCTGTACATTGGAACTAGTAATAATCATGTTAAAACACTGTTTGAGCAAATTCAGATTGCCATTCATTATAGAAAGTCACCGTGCTTTGTGGGTCATATAAGAGCTCATTCAAACTTTCCTGACCCACTGGCTAAAGGTAATGAGTCAGCTGATAGACTGACAAAAATGGTATCTCAGGTATAATTAGCTCAACAGTCACACAGCTTTCATCATCAAAATACTAATAGTCTAAGAAAACAGTTTGGTCTAACTAGAGAGACTGCTTGACAAATTGTCAAACAATGTGATATGTGCCCACAATATTTACCTGTAACTACTATAGGAGTAAATCCTCAGGCCTGCTTCCTAATTATTTATGGCAAGTGAATGTTACTCATATTATAAAATTTGTCAGATTAAAGTATGCACACATGGCAGTCGATACTTATTCAGGCTTCTTAATGGTTACTGCATAAACTGGAGAAGCCACTAAGCATGTGATAAGTCACTGTTTAAAATGTTTTGCTTACAGTGGAGTTCCAATAATTATAAAAACAGACAATGGGTCTAGATATACTAATAAAGCATTTCAGCAATTTTGTGCTCAAAAAAAAAAATTAAACACATAACAGACATTCCTTATAATCCTCAAGGGCAAGGAATTGTGGAGCATGCTCTAAAAAATACAAATTATAAGGAGAAGGGAGTTGTGCCCCTAGTCTTCACATGATACATTAAATCATACACTCTTCATTTTAAATTTTTTAAATGTGAATGCTCATGAGCAATCTGTGGCAGACAGATTCTGGCATGATGGAACTCAAGTGACTTTTATGCAAGTCAAATAAAAAGATCCATTTACTAGACTATAAAAAGGGCCTGACCCTGTCCTAATATGGGGTCAAGAGGGGTCGAGGGCATGTTTGTGTTTTCTTACAGGAAGAAAATGAGGACCAGTGGCTGCCAGACTGTTTGGTGAGATACGAGAAACAGAAGAAAACCGGACCTGAGACCATGGGACCATAATTATTCCCCCTCACCTCACTCCCACCCTCTCTCATTTCTCTCTGTCTCTCTCAGAGGTCATTCTCCAGAACTGGCAAGGCTCTTAGACCTATTGCTCTTACAACAAGGAGGAATGTTGCTTCTATACAGATCACAGGAGTGACAAGAGACAGTATGGCCTAGGTCAGAGAAGGCTAGACAAAAGAAGGAAGCAGTGAAAACAAAAACTAGGCTGGTTCCAAAATTGGCTCTCAGCCTCACCATGGCTTACCATCCTACTCCCTTCGTTTTAGGACCCCTTGCTGGCTTCTTAATTGTGCTTGCCTTAGGCCCTTGGGCCATTAAGAGGTTAATGGCTTTATCTGTCAACAGATCTACTCCTAATACTCCCTAAAGGCAAAGCCTATCAAAGTACACTATCATAGGCTTGACCTCAAGGAGTTTGGTCACTATGAGCCTTTAGAAGGTGACAACCCACAACCAAGGGGGCCACTTCCCAGGGAAGCCTCCTTCTGCTGTTAATAAAACTAAAAATCTCCCATCGAGGTGCACCTTGTGTGAGTGCGATGAAGAGGCCACCAAAGACGCCTACCCTGGGCTTCATGGGAGTATAACTGGTTGCATGAAGGTTGATGTCAGAAAAGCCCTTCCCTCCTCAAAAAGGCATCATGGCAGGCCTGAGCAATTTTGCCTGTGAAGGCCGGGTTAGCTTGCTTCAGGATATATGTTGCATAACCATCTACGGGGACCAGGATCCCTGCTCCCACTCCTGGTGAGATAATGTCAATAGCCCACCTTCTTACTTCTTATTTGGAAAAAAAAAAAAAGTGAGGAATTGCCAGGAGCAATCTTGGGCTTATAGGAATACAGTTAGGTTACTTAGTAACCCCTCCTTGTACAGTTATTCAGTTATTTAGCAACTCCTGAGACCTCTTCCCCTGCTAACCACCTGCTTATCTCTACCTGCATTTCCTCTTAGCAGATATCCCACTCACCTTCAGCGACCTATAATTAAGAACACTAGGCTGTCCGGTTACCAGACAATGACCTCCCCTTGGTTATCCACTTTATTACCTAGTCTTTTGGGCCCCTTTGTGGGTCATATATTGCTTTTTTCTTTTGGTTCATGGGCCTTTAGGTGTTTGGCAGATTTTATCAAGTACCAGGTAGATAGATTTGCCATAAAGTCAATTCAAATCCACTACCAGAGGCTGGCCATGAGTAAAGGTGAGGAGTAAGGTGACATTTCCCACTTAGCATAAACAGGCACAATTCTTCCCCCCAGGGTCAAAATGGCCTTTGGACCAAGACCCTTGAGCAGGCCCAGCCGGGGACTTAGAAAGGCCCCCCTTCCATATAAATGAGGACCTTTCTCCACCAGTGGCTTGCCAAAGATGGGCACCTTTCTGATGTTCCGCCCTCCCAAGACAGGAAATTTGATGTCTGGCAAAAATATCCAAAGACGGGGTATAGGTGGGAGCCCCTCAGAATGATCCTAAGACAGGCAGCCATCAGCACTAAGGTCCTCTTGGAGAAACATCTTGGCTGCTCCTCTCTATTATTATACCAGAAAGGGGGAGATGTTGGGGACCATCACCATCCTCACAACCTCAGGTATCTGAGATAAAAAATCACTGCCTCCTAAGAAATAAGCAGGATGTTCAGTAGAACATTCCAAGGTTCAGGCTTGCAATTTCATAGCCAGTCAAAGAATATAGCTCAGGGCTATCCTGCTGCAATTAACAGCCAATTACGGGTTAGCGAAACAACTTAGGGTATTCCTTCTACTGACCTTCTCACTCTGCCTACTTGCCAGTGCCCATGCCCTGGTTATGTACAACCCCCACTCACATCCTGCCCACGATCCTATATAAGCCTCCCTGAGAAAATAAAATGTCTCAGCTTGATCATAATACTGTCTTGCTGTCCATTCTTTGTACCCCTTGTCCCCCATTTTCTTCTAGGTGTTCCCTGGTTCTTCGTTGACTGCCCTGCGGGTCAGGGCAATGTAATATTTTCCAGTTCCATCTACCTCCCTCTAAATTTTATAACTTTTTTTTTTTAGCAGATGAATAAAATTCCATTGTGTTCATGTACCACATTTTCACTACTCACTCATCTTTTGATGACCATTTGATTTCCTTGCTATTGTGAATAGAACGACAGCTAACATGGATGTCCCAGCATTTTTTCTTTTGGTAGAATATAGAATCCTTCGGGTATACATCCAGGTGTACTGTAGGTATATTATACAGTAGTTATATTTTTAGTTTATTGAGAAACCCCCACACTATTTTCCTCAGTGATAGAATCAGGTTACTCTGCCACCAACAATGAATGAGTTTCCCTTTTTCTACATCTTTGCCAATTTTTTGGTTTTGTTTTTTTGAGACAGGGTTTCTCTGTGTAGCTTTGGAGCCTATCCTGGCACTCACTCTGTAGAATAGGCTGGCCTCGAACTTACAGAGATCTGCCTGCCTCTACCTCCCAAGTGCTGGGATCAAAGGCATGTGCCACCACTGCCCAGCTCATCTTTGCAAACTTTTACTGTGCTTTATTTTGTTGATGTTATTGTTGTCATGTTTCTTCAAAGACAGGCAGCCCTGAGGGCAGGAAATATTCTTTGTTCAGTATCTATGTGCAGTCTGAGCTAGACAGAGGTGGTGGCCAAAGGCAGCTTTGGGCTGCTTGCTGAGACCCCATAGCCTTCCAGACTTCTGCTTGTATTTCCTTTCATGGAAATAGCATGAGTACAAACAAGGCCTGGAAAGCTAAGATCCTTGGGTCCCTGTGAAGGGCGTGGAGTCTAGGGCAACCCTGGGCCCAGTCTCTTGGGTATCAATCGATACTTTCCACACTGGAGGCGGCCATTGAGAAGCAGAAGCTCTATTCAGAGGGGGCCCCTATAGCTGTGGGCTGAACTGATGTTTCAATGTATAGATAAAAGAACTGCCAAGTTGTGGCACAAAAACCGGCAGAAAGACCCTTGGGTGGAGCATGGTGAACACAGGACTTGATAAGACAAAGGAAGCTAGGAGTTATGGTGAAAAGACCAGTGGTGGGACCCTGGGGAGGAGCCTAGCAGGGGATCAGACCCTAGGACTCCATCATGGCTGCTTCTACTATCAGCAGCATGCTGATCAGAAAGCAGCTGCAGAGACAGCAGGACAGTGGCCTGGCCTACAGAGCTATTTGTAACTTCAAAATTTGCACTGGTCCCTGGAGGTGAGTGTGGTCTTGATTGGGCCAGCAGGGGGAGCCAGACCACAGTCAGTGTAGGGCTCCGGGCGGCTGCAAAGGCCAGGAAGTGGGAGACATGGTTCTGCTCCTGCACGCTGCTGCATCAGGTGAGCCTGCAGAGCATGCAGGAATAAGGCTACATCCTCCCTGCTGAGGGTCTCTGATGGCAGGGTACAGCTATCTGCATCAGGTGTGAAGGGTCGGTCACCTAGGGAGACAGAGTGCTCTGCCTGCATCCTCACTACTTAGACAGCCTTGTGGCACTTACCACTCTAGGTATGGATGACACTGGGACAGTCACCAAAATTAAGCATGTGGCCCAGGCCATTGGCATAGAGAATGGAGGTGTAGGATTTGCTCTCAACAGCATTGATGGGGCCAGACCTTCACAGAGCAAGGAAGACACCGTCCTCATACTGACTACTGCTTTTGGAGTGCAGGTATCAAGGTTAGCGGTTTGAGTGCAGCTGCAAAATTGGGCTACTGCAACACAACATGGGGAATGAAGTCGTCTCTGTGATGGAACTGCACTAAGGCTTTAGGGCATGGGCACGTCTGGGATACTGTGTGGCTCAGCTGACATCTTCTGCAGGAAAGGCAGTGGGAGTGCTGGCCACTAACTTGGTGCAGCATGCCTCTCCAGACAGTATCCAAGTACACACATTAAACCATACTTGGACCTTGAATGTAGAAATAGCTACCTCAGTGCTGAAGGAGGGTTGCAAGGACATCTCTCTACAGTTCATCTCCAACATGGACATTGATTTGAATTCCAAAAGTGGGGGAGTAGGGCTGGAGCAAGGTGTTACTCACTGTAGACTATTCAGCCCACAGTCTGAGTTCTGAGCCCTGTAGGGTAGCCAGGGGTTGGTGGGGGTGGATAAAGACGGTGCAGCCCAAGAGAGTCCCTTCCCTCAGACCTGGTGGAACCAGGTGTGTTAGGGGGGAATACAGAATCAGTCAGGTCCCAAGTTCCTCTGATAATAGGTGATCCTCAGTGGTGGCCATAAGTATATATTTCCCAAGGAGACACCAGAACAGGAATATCCAGCTAACACTGTCCAGGCTTTAATGTTATTCAAGAGTGGGTGGCAAAGCACCAGGTAGCGGGGGCACCAAAGCAAAGGACATGTCAGGAATTAGTGAAGGTTGTGTATTTGAAGGTATGTACTTAGTAGATTTGCTGTGTCCCTGCAGTGAGCCAAATATGTTTGTAGCCACACAAAGCTCATTCAGTGACCCATCTGTGGCATACCTAATGGGTAATAACTCCTAATTCTTGTCCTGGAACCCTTCAATTAGGAAAGTGTGTGTGTGTGTGTGTGTGTGTGTGTGTGTGTGTGTGTGTGTGTGTGTGTGTGTGATATCCCTACTACCTGGGCTGGTGTTTGCCATGGATTTTCTTATTCTTCAGGCCTCTTTGAGCCTGAACACTTGAGATATCTACTCAGGACCCTACTCAGAATCCTTCCTTGGTAGAGTGTGTGCAGGCTGAGCAGGAACCTCAAGATTTCTATCTCTTTATGGAAGGTGGGTGGTTGTGACCAGGAGAAAGGAGGAGAAACAGAGTTCAAGACAGGGTCAAGCATCTACCCATCACTGGTTTCCTGCAGTGGGCTTCATCCATTGAGCATGGCCACCGTGTTTCTATACCTTATCGTGCATTTGATGAGGAGGTCATGTTTGACTTAGCCATTGACAAGACGAACCAGCTCACCAGTGCAAGTTGTCATTCTTACATCTTCTGTTTTGGTGGCTATATACTTAGGGGACCTCCATCTTAGGTAGGTAGGGGTGTGGTGGGTGTGGCAGATATTGCTGCCTTGTAGGGATCTGGTGACCAGAAAAATGGGGAAGGCATGCAGAAGATATTGTTCAAACAAATCATCCCCTCTCCTTGCAGGGCTGGCTCCCTTCAAGGCTTAGAATGGGAAATCCTTTACCTCAATCCTGTATGGCAATAGTCCAGAGCCTGCCTGCCAGAGCAGTGTGGTGAGCCAGGGCCAGACCTCCACCATGTTGTTTCTGTTGGCAGGTTCAACGTTGATGCTGGTGGTGGCAACTGAACCTAAACTCACTGGACTCCACCCCAATGTACCACAGCTGGCTTCAGTGCCTCTTGCTGGTATTGTTTTCTGGGTTACACCTGACTGTCTATTTCTTTCTCCACTTCTAGGTTTCTAATCACATATCTTACTTGGATTAACAATCTTGCAGCCACACCTTAGGTTGCAACAAACCTCAGAGAATGTTAAACTGTCCTCAGATCCAATAGGGCTTTCTTGCAGACTGAGACAAGACAGCTCTTGTACTTATTAACCATGGTGGAACCACCATGCAGCCATGGCTCATCCAGTGCTGTGAGGGCCAAGAGTTCGAGTTACCAGCACTGGACAGCCCCCATTGCCAGACTAAGTTGGCATCTGTTGCACCTTGGATAATGAGCCCAGGAAAGCTTTGGCACAACCATCAACTGACACTTATTAGGCTACCTTCCTCTATCTAGGCTCCTTTTAGAAGCCCAGAACATGAGAGAGAGAGAGAGAGAGAGAGAGAGAGAGAGAGAGAGAGAGAGAGAGAGAGAGAGAGAGAGAGCACGCATTGCCCACGATCTCCAGCATCTGGGTGACAGCAGCATTTTACTTCCTCCTCAATCCATTGGTCTGCACCTGGCAATAATTTCCCCTCCAGTTCTTGAGATGGGGCCTCACCTAGTCTAGATTCCAGTCCACCATCTTCTTACCTCAACTTCACAAATCTGGAATTATGGGTGCCCCCTGCTGTGTCTGGCTGGTATAAAGATGTAGAACATTTCCCACCTCCCTGAGCCCCCCATTCTTCTGGGGACAAGCCAACTGTTAGACAATGTCAGTCAGTAGTACTTGTTCACCTAAAGCTTCTGGAAGGGTGGTCTCTGGGTAGGGATGTAGGTGAGCACACTGACACAAGTGATTTGGTGGCAAAATACTAAATTATTTAACTTGGTTTTACCTTTATTGAATTTAACCTAAACAACTTTTGTCTAATTTAGCTATAACTGACAGGTAATGGTACACTAATTCTCAAATGTCTTTACAGATCTTAGAGTATGAGTTTTAACAACAAAAAAAAGTGTTTTATGACAGACAGACATGCCACCTTCTATCTGCACCCAGTATTTCCTCCGAGAAAATAGATGGCTGCAGAAAAACTTCCACCTGCAGGCGTGGATGTGACAAAGCCAGTCACATGGTCTTTCACTTCTAGTCTCTGCCTGGACTGGACAACAGGACACTGGGGGAACTGATCGTCCCATCCTGCCAAGACAGGTAGACCAATTCCTACCCACACAGGAAAACCTATCAGGCCTCCTGGGCTTAGCATCTAAAGGCAAGTACTACTTCTGTCTGGGACTTGTGACCCCAAAGACTTGGGATCACCTGCCTAGCTGGAAAGCTGTCTCTCTTCTGCTAATTTGTTTATCCTTCTCCGAAGGGCACGCGAGCCAGTTAAAGATGGCGCCAAGGGGACGTCAGGAGAGTGAGTTGAGATATTTACAAAATAGGGTGATTGGCGGCTGCCAAGATAAACCAAATGAGACCACTGCATGAACAGCTCCTGTTCACTAGGTAAAGCATAGGGCATTTAATCGCAGGAGTCAGAGGCTTGTGAATCTTTATGAGTTCAAGGCCAGCCTTGTCTACAAAAGCTAGTTCCAGGACAACTAGGGCTACACAGGGAAAGCCTGTCTCAAAAAATATCAAAAATCAAAATAAACAAAACCATTGGCTGGCTGTTTTCCCATTCTGTAGTTTTTTGTTTTGTTTTTGTTTTGTTTTGTTTTGTTTTGCTTTAAAAGATGCAAAGATGCTTGCTGTAGGTCAATAAACAAGTTCCTGCTTGACTAGGCTCCCCATTGTGTCTGATTGTCTCCGGGATCCTGGGAGGCTGGGGAACAGGTGAGTGGCTCACTCACCCTTCTTTGGACCCAGCTCAGCCCAGATAACTTCAGACCCCAGGCTTCTGCTCCCTGGAGTGAGGGGGTTGTGTCCCCCTATATTGCCCTCAGGGAAAATCTGAAGGACCTGGACCCCTATGATTCACCAGACAGTAGCAGGTCTAGACCTGAAGGCCCAGTTCATGTGGAGGCCTACCCAATCAAGGAGGGATGGGAGGATGCAACTAGGGTCCCCCAAGCCTACCCAGTAAACTTGGCCCCAGGCCCAGCAGGCCTCTAGACTGGTATCTTTGGGAGGCCAAGGATCTTCAAGAGCTCCACAAGGCCATGGTGGAAGATGGCCCTAATTCCCCTTGGGCACAGACCTTGTTGAAGGACATTGCCTACCACCCATGCGTCCCCACGGACTGGCTGGATGCTGCTAAGGCGTCCTCCTAGTCCTCAGTTTATCAAATGGTGTGCCTTTTATAAGGAGGTATGTAGGGTATGAGCTGAGGCAAATGGCAAGCTGACCCCGCCATCCCTATTGCCTATGCTATGCTGACAGGAATGGGAGACAGTTACTCTGTTGGGGTCCAGCAAGCAGGGGTCCCAGGACCATATTGGGATCAGGTAAGGCAGGCTGGGTTGAATGGCTGGGCTAAACTGGATGATGGGCCTACTGAGTCCCCCATAGCTGGGGTGAGGCAGAAGCCTGGTGAGCCCTTCCTTGGCAGAGTTTATGGACTGGGTCCAACAGAGCGTTCAGCCCAAGCTGCCACCCAAGACCTCAGAGAACAATTTATCAAACTGCTGGTATGGGAAGGCACGAATGGGGATCACAGAATGACCTGTGTGTGTTTAGAAGTTCCCTGAGCAGATGGGTGGTAGCCTCCCAAGATGTAGGTTAGGTACCCAGCAACACCAATCCCAGCCTTTCAGGCATAGTCTACCCGCCATAACAGAGGTCATCACCCAGGCCCTGGCAACCCAGGGTCAAGGGTCCAGCCCCATTAAAAGAGGGAGGAAGCCTCTCTCTCTAAAGGTAGGATTGGAAGGTCTCATACCCTGACAACACTAGCCCACTGGACTGTCCCCTTGATTAAAGGATTTCTCCTGAAAATGACTGTTTCTATAGGTAGTAAGATGCTCACTGCTTGATAGACACAGGGGCAGACAGGACAGTATTCTGGGAGGAGGAAGTATCTTCCACTTGGGAGCTTGCACCTGGGTCCCCAGTTTTGGGGTGGGAGGAATTCCCAATCAAGAGGAACAGTGGCCTTAATGTGCTGGACCAGCCTAGACGGGACCAAGGAAAGATACACCCCTTAGTGGTCAAAGGCCTTACTGCCAATTTACTGGGACAGGACATGCTGGGCCAAATAGATGCTGTTGTGACCACAGATCATTGGGTGTTTTATGAGGAAAAGGAAGAGACACAAAGGGTGGGAAAGGATTCCAAAACTGATCAATAGTGCTACCACAAGGAATGGCTAATAGCCTGGCTTTTTGTCAACAGTGTCTTGCTACTACTCTCTTAAGTCCTATACTAAAGTCAAATGATTCAATAATATATACTTATATGGATGATTTAATTTTGGGACATCAGGATCCAGCATATATGGAGGGCTTTGTGGCCTAGGTGCTCTAATTGCTTGAAAAAGAGGGCTTTACTGTAGCTCCAGAAAAGGTTCAAAAGGTGCCCCCTTCTTGGGTCGCCCCTCATGCTGACACAGGCTAGCCTGCTTAAGCCTGTTCTAGAGGTGCCTGAATCTACGACCCTGACCCACCTCCAGCACTTACTGAGGGAGATTAATTGGCTGAGACTCTGGGTGTCAATCCCCACAGAAGACCTGGTACCCCTGTACGTCCTGTTAAAGGACAAGGCACCTCGTGATAACATAACCATGACAAAGAAGATGCTCCTTGTCTTTCAGAAGGCCTTGGACAAGTGCTCTCTGAGGAGGTATTCCGTGACTAAGCCTTTGTCCCTCTGGCTGTTTGATGGAGCCTCCTTGATTACAGGGATTCTAACCCAGGAGGGGGAGCCATTGGAATGGATTCATACATCTTTGGGAGGAACTACTTTTAGGCAGATCAGCTCACTGACACCATCATAAAGGGCAGGACCCAGTCCCAGCGACACTATGGGCTAGACCCTCATACCATTGTTTTTCCCTTCTGGGTGGCAGATGTTGAATGGCCTGCTTGGGCTAACACCCACCTTGCTCTCAGGTTAGAGGGATTTATGGGAAGTGTTGATTGCCACTATGGGCCATTATAATAGGTTCCTCTTTTACAGAGACTCCCCCTCAAGACGCCCTCCTTGTTTCCATCCGAGCCCATCCCCAAAGCTGATGGGGGGTGTAGGGGGTACTGAGTGGGCTCTGCCTATGTTGCCTTTAGGGGATACCAAGCAACACCAAGCCACCAAAGATTTCAACCCTGCCAGGGTTCTGCCCAATACAAGGAGATTCTGGCTGTGATGCTGTCATTACAAGACATCTCCAAGCCCTGCAATCTTTTTTTCAGACAGTCACTATGTGGTTAACATACTTCCCCATATATGACAAGCTCAAATCCGGTTAGATAATAACACCATATTCCCCCTCATGGTGGCTCTTAAGGCCCTATTAGAAGGTCAAGAGGCACCAATTTACCTTCAACATCTTCAGGGACACTCCAGCCTCCCAGGGTTCCTGACTAAGGGCAATGAATGGACAGATAGACTGGTGACAGCCCCAGAGGTACTAACCCTATAGGAAGCCACCCAACTCCATGTCAATTGGAGGAGACTACATAATAGATTCCTAATGATTCTTATAAAAGAACTAAAAAAGATAGTTCATGCTGCAAATCATGTCAACCATATCTAAGTGTTCCCCATCTACAGCAGCCAGGAGTTAACCCTAGAGGCCTAAGGCAAAATATCGTCTGGCAAACCGATGTTACTCTTTTCCAGCTTTTGGCAAACATAAGTGTGATTTTGTCTCCATAGACACTTATTTAGGGGCCTGTTGGGTCACTGCACATACAGGAGAGAAACCAAACATGCTCAAGCCCACTCCCTCCAATGTTTCCCAACCTTAGGATTACCCAGATTACCCACACAGGTTAAGACTATTGATGGCCCTTACTTTGCTAGTAATTCCATGACAGAATTTTTCTATAGATGGTACAACTGACATACTTATAACCTTCATGGACAAGCAATTGTAGAAAGAAACCATAAATTTCTTAAAGAACAACATTTAAAACAAAAAGGGGGGATCAGCCCCCATTTACAACTAGGAATGGCTTTATTTACTATCAGTATTTTGAATTTTTCTAAGGGAGCAACCGAATCTAAGTGTCAAAAACACTGGGGCCACCTAAACCCCAAACTCCAAGTTAAGGTCAAATGGAAAGGCCCTCTAATATTCCAATGGAGGGGCCCAGGCCCATTAATTACAATGGGAAGAGTAATTGGATGTGTCTTTCCCGTAGGAGAGGAAGTGCCCACCTGGCTTCTGGCCAGAAATCTAAAATTCCTGCCTGTTCCTACAATGCAGGAGGATGACCAAGAGCAGGTTGACCAACAAGGAAAGGAAGCAACAATGGTGGTCAAGGCTCACCTTCCAAAATAAGAGGGCCAATACAATGATACCTAACCATGTCTAAGGGCGCTGGGTCCTTGAGAAGCTCTTATGTTCTTTAAAAATTACAATGTCCCAATTTATCACCACTCTGATGCTCCTGCTGCTGATGCTGACTGCTCCAGTGACCACTCAGCAGAACGCTCATTGTCCCCAAAAGGTGATATGATCAGTGCCACCAATGGAGATGTCCTCAACAGCACCACAAATGAGGCAGTCCCCCAGACCTGGTGGCCCACGCTCTTCTTTGACCTCTGTGACCTGGCCAGAAGATTTTGGGACATGGAAGACTGGGCCCCTATTCATCAAGGATGGCCTAAATGTGGAGAGTTGTGGGGGTGCCACCTGCCCCACTTATCGGATCCCCAATCCCTGGTGATCACATGTTCCCAATAGGGCAGCCTTATGGGACACTGACTTTATATATGCCCTGGGAGCAATCGAACAGCAATGGACATATGCAAATGTGGTGAGGCACAATGGGGGTGTGAGAAAATGGGAATGGGCTCCTGGATAAGGCAGAATGGGCCCATTAAGGCTGAGAGGGTGAATCATCCCAAGCTCGCCTAGAATCCTCAGTATGGGAAATGTACATCGTATCGGTGTAACACCCTTAAGATTACCCTTACTGAAGAGGGAAAGAGGATTCCCCATTGGGAAATTGGGATGACATGGGGGCTCCAACTATATCAAAAGGGACAAGACCAAGGGCCACTCTATCATTAGAAGAACACTCCAACCAACACAAGGCCCCCAGGTCACTTGGCCATTAATGACCCTGATCTCCACCCTGTTGGATCCCTTTATAATAATTGTAGGTGCCCATAAAGATGGCTGCACTCCATCTTGGCACAAGGTCAGAGTTCGAAGCTGTCCTCAGCAAGTCATAAGACCTAAAGGTCAAAGGTGTGGCTAAAGTAGGATCTTTGGCTATCTTAGTCTAAATAACAACAGACCTGAATCTGAGGTGTGGCTACTCCTGACCTCAAGGCTAGGGAACAAGAAGTTGGAGCTAAGGTGTGGTTACTGAACCCTTAGAATAAGTGAGGGAGAAAAGTCTGTTTGTTCTATATACATGATACTGTGTTCTCCTTTTTGGATAAGGTATATAAGAGTGGTAAAAAATAAACTCGTGGCATTTCAGTATTGACTGATCTGCCCTCCTGACCTTTATTCTGTATCTCTGTCTTTTCTTTATCATCTATAGCTAGCCTTTCCTTTATCCACAACCCCCTCCCCACACTGGTACAGACTTGGTGCTGCTCAGCTGACTCTGATTACAGCCCCATAAAGACCACTCCCAACATATGGCGCCTAAATGTGGGACTGAGTTCGGGGACTTAAGTGATGGACACCGCAGAATAGACAACACAAAGGTGAAGTGAGCATTCAGGAAAAAGAAAAGAAGCAAAGTGCAGTGAGTGAACTTTGTAAGTCAGGAGTAAAATTGTATATAATTATAATAATGGGACAAAGAAGTAGCAAGCAGTTAACAGGACAGTCAATTAGAAATATATTAAGTACAATGGGCGTAGAAGCTGAGCAGCAAAGATCACAGAAATTTTTAGAATTTGTAAAGCAGGTATGTACTGAGTTTCCCAACCATGGGACTGTAGACTCCAGTATATGGAATGAAGTTATATTAAAAATCCATCAATATTATATTGAGCATGGACCTGAAAGTGTTTCTACAGATACTCTTTGGGTATGGATGCTTTTACGGGAGAATTTAGAGTCAGGCTCTGGATGGGAGGAAATATCTACCTCTGAACCAGTTAGTAGCATGACAGAACCCTCCATGCCTATGGAGGAGCTGCTAGACAAGGACGCACACACAAGGCATCTTGATGATGATGAGTATGTAGAAAAAGCTACTGAGTACCAGAATGGAGAGTCTTCACCTCCCTCACTTTCAACTACAGATTGGGGAAAGGCAGAAACCTAGTGGTAAGATTCAGCAGGAGCTAAAAGGTTTGAAAGATTTAGTGGAATCGTTCACACAGGAGATAATAACTCTTCAGGTTTCCTCAGACCAGAGAAGCATCCATTTGTCTACTATAGTGGCTGGTATAGATACAACCAAGAAGCTGGGACCCCACAAGTCATGGCAAACAGTAGCAGTGAGTCAGGTCTCTCCAGTACAAGCTGGTGTTAGAGAAGCAGCGGATAGAGGGGAAGATGTGCAAAGATTTCAGACATTTCCTGTAATCGAGCAAAGGGATGCTCAAGGAATCTAGTTAGGGTTCATACACTAATACAATTTAAGCAGCTAAGGAACTAAAGACGGCTTGTGTTCAGTACAGACCAAGAACAGTTTTTACACAGACGCTAATAGAGAATATGGTTATAGAAGCTTTACCCCGTAGAGTTTCGAAACAGATAGCCAAGGCCTGTCTATCAGGAGGAGACTATCTACTGTGGAAGGCAGAGTTTACAGAGCAATGTCAGGTCACAGCTGAGAGAAATAGAGCCCCAAACCTTCCTGTTTCTTATGATATGCTCGCAGGTGAAGGGAAGTAGAAAGATATAGATCAACAGTTAGGTTTTGAAGTAGCAGTGTATACAGATTGGTGCAGCTGCCAAGAGAGCCTGGAATGAGCTTCTAGCTGCTGGTGCACAGGCTGAAGACTTAACAAAGATAAGACAGGGACCTGATGAATTGTTTCAAGATTTTGTCTCTAGGCTAATGCAGGCATCATCCAGAATAATGGGAGATATGGAGGCTGGACTCTTGATTGTAAAGCAGCCAACCTATGAGGATGCTAACACAACATGTCAGGCTGCTCTAAGACCTTATAGAAAGAAAGGTGATATAGATGAATTTGAATTTGTTCAGATATTGGACTTGCATATACTCAGGGTTTAGCTATGGCTGCTGCTTTACAAGGGACTTCAATTAAGAATATGCTATTCCTACAGAGAAAACAAGGCATAGGAAGGAAGGAGGGCACAAAGCCTTCTGGAGGTTGCTTTGGATGTGGTCAGAGGGCCACCAGGTCAGACAGTGTCCTAACAGAGAAACAAAAGGAGAACCAAGATGCAGGAGAGAAAAGCACTGGGCTAATGAATATAAATCTAAGAAAGATGCCCAGGAGAATTCCTTGCAGGGAAACTTCCAAGGCCCTGAGACAAATCTATGGGGCCATTCAGCAGCACTTTCCCCCTCAGGGAGATGCATTCAGGACCTCTGCAGAGCCACAGCAGGAAGTGCCGGACTGGACCTCTGCTCAACCGCTGACTCGGTTTTTACCCCAGATATGGGAACGCTAGCTCTTCCCACTGGCGTTTACCATCCTTCACCAAAGGGCAGGATTGTTGTTAGGAAGAAGTAGCACAACCATGTAGGGAATTTTTGTGGCTCCTGGAGTAATTGATGCTGATTTTGAGGGAGAAATAAAAGTTATGACTCACTCTTCAAATGAATTTCAGTAATAAAGTCAGGCCAGAGACTTGCTCAATTGATTCTACTCCCCCAGGTGAAGACAAAAAAAAAAAAAAAAGGTTAATTTGGCTCATCTGATGCCTATTGGCTACAAGCCATTGGTCCACAGCGCCCAGAAATCACCTTATATATAAATGGCAGGGCCTTTTCTGGCCTCCTCAACACGGGCGCAGACAGGTCAGTTATTAAGCCAATCAATGGCCTTCAACATGGCAAAAAACAGTGACCATTACACAGCTACAAGGAATTGGTCAGACTCAGAATCCAGAACAGAGTAGCAACGAACTTGCTTGGAGAGATGAGGAAGGTCATGAAGGGACTTTTCAGCCATTCATTGTTCCTCATTTGCCTGTACATTTGTGGGGCCGAGATGTTATGGCCCGAATGGGAGTGTATAGCACCAATGCAGTTGTTACAGATCAAATGTTCAGGCAGGGATTGTTGCCCAATCAAGGAGCAGGCAGGGGGAATGAAAGGCGAGCTGATCCTATTCTACTAGTGAGAAACATACCAGAACAGGACTGGAGAGTTTTTAGCAGAGGTCACTGAGAAGCCTGCACTCCATGCAGACCCTACTATATGGAAAAGTGATGATTCAGTATGGATAGATCAGTGGCCTCTATCAGAAGAAAAAATACAAGCTGTTCAGCAGTTAGTGCAGGAACAGCTGGACAGTGGTCATATTGTACCTTCTAATTCCCCATGGAATTCTCCTATTTTTGTGATGAAAAAGAAGTCAGGGAAATGGAAACAGATACAAGATTTGAGAAAAGTGAGTGAGACCATGCAGTTAATGGGAGCTTTACAGCCAGGGTTGCCTATTCCCACAGCTATACCAAAAGATACTTACAAGATAATTGTGGATTTAAAGGATTGTTTTTTCACCATTCCTTTGGCTCCTCAAGATTGTCATAGATTTGCATTTAATATTCCGTCAGTTAATTTTAAGAAACCTATGAGGAGATAACATTGGAAGGTCTTGACTCAGGGCATGGCTAATAGTGCAACATTGTGCCAGAAGTTTGTGGCTCAAACTATAAAAGTTATTAGGGATAAAATTTCACAGGTCTATATTGTTTATTATATGGATGATATTTTGCTTACTCATAAGAATGAGGTTTAGCTTGTAACATATGGACAGCTGCAGCAGAACCTTTCCAGAGAGAGGGCTAGTAATCACCCCTGAAAAAGTGCAGAGACAGCTGCCTTTTTAGTATTTGGGACATATGTTATATCCTAAAGAAATTAAGCCTTAAAAATTAGGAATCAGGAAAGATAGCTTATGATCGTTGAATGATTTTCAGAAGTTATTGGGAAATATTCAATGGCTATTTTAAATTTGCCATAATATTTTTTGTGGGGGGGTGTTTTGAGATAGGATCTTACCATGTTGCTCTGGTTGTCCCAGAGCATGTGGACCTCAATTCACCTATACAGATAACTAAAGAGGGTAGACAAGTTCTCTTACAATTGGAGAATGCAATCCAGCATCAGCAGATATGCTATATTGACTCTGAAAAACCATAGGAGGCTTATGTGCTTCCCACACAGCACTTCTGTCTTATGGCAAGGGTGACCATTGTTATGGTTGCACTTACCTATTTCCCCAGCCAAAGTGTTAAATCCTTATTTTGAAGCAGTAGCTTGTATGGTACAAAAATGCAGTATGGAGTCTAGAAGATATTTCGGCAGAGAACCAAGTGTAATGCATGTTCCCTATACCAAATGGCAAGCTGAATGGTTATTTCAAAACAGTGATTCATGGGCAATTGCTTTTGCTCAGTTTTTGGGAAAAGTTGAAAATCAGTTTCCAGCTCATAGACTTGCAATTTGTGTTAATGCATCCTTTTATATTCCCTAAAGTTGTTAGGAGCAGGTTTTTCCCTGCTGGTCTTGTCCCAGCCCCACACCAGCCCCCAATAAATACACTGAGACTCTGTATTTGATACAATTCTGTTGGCCAGTTACTAATTTCTTATCAGCTAGCTCTGTCTTAATGATTAACCCATTTCTATCAATCTAAGTATTTCTACATGCTCTCATCTTACTGGAGAGAGGGCCGGCGTTCTGCTCTCTCCAATCTCTCCATGTTGACCCCCTCCCAACTACTTCCATTTTCCTCCTAGTCTCCTAGTCCCACCTATCTTGCTTTCCTATTGGCCAACAGTGTTTTATTCATTAACCAATACGAGAAACATATTTACAGAATGACATATCCCATCATCTCCTCTTTTCTGTCCAAAATAAAAAGGGTTTTTAACCTTAACATAGCAAAGTATATCACACAACAGTTATCAAATAAGAATCACAGTTAGCAATATTTAGTCAAATAACATTTAGTAAGACTTAAAGAAAATATTTTAATATCTATTCTGTTTGTGAGTCTAAAATCTTATATATAACTTATCTTTAATCCTAACTAAGGAAAACTATAACCATAACTATCCGTCTTCAACTCCTTCAAAGACCACAGAAGGATAATATATAAACTCTAGAAATGACAGAGACAGCTCGCCTCGTCAGTCACCCAAATTCTTCTGTAATGTTCCATCTTCAGCCCATAGGCCATAGTGTGTCCGGCAGACTCTTCAGCAAAGTAGGAAATTTTAAACTATCCACCTGTATTGGCAGTTTGTCAGTCACTTTTCTCTGTGTCTTGTAGACTGTCTGACAGACTCTTTCATGAAGCATGAATCCTGTAGCAATGTCCATCTTGTATCAGCAGTCATTTTCCTGTGGGTTCTGCATTCCCAGTTTATACAGCATGAAGTCAAACAGTCTAGACAAGAGCAGTATGTTGCCCAAATGGCTAGTCTTGACATATTGGAGGCAAACTCCATAACAAGGTTCTTTGATGTTCATCTTCCTTTCTGACACAGGTGGTGTTGCCAGGAGCAGTTATATCTCAATATTAAGAAAAATCCTAAACCATTTTAAATGCCATATTCTGTAGGTCTTTGAAAGGTTTGAAGAATGCCTATTCCTCTCAAATACATCTCTGTATATCTAGAAAATCTTACTTACCTAACTAAAGTTTTGACTATTATAGGTAACTATCTATAATCTGTACTAAATTATACATTACATTTTTAAATGAGCTATATAAACACAATACCTAAACAAGAGGAGAACTATACATATCACAAAATTGACCTTAAATTTGTATCAATAAATTAAAATCCATTCCAAAACAAAGTATTCATATCTATACCATAATCCCCTTTTTATCTTTAAAAAGATTGGTTGTGGTCATTAACCATTTATAAGCAACCCCATATAAATGAAAACAAATATTTATAGACACTATCTGGGAATTTGGGTGTCTTTCTTTCCAAACTGCTTCTTGCTGATAGGGGGCGCTGTCATGGGGATCCTAAGAAGATGCAGAAATCTTGGCTCTGGTCTGTAAGGCTGCTTTGTCCCAACTGTTTTGAATGTTGGATTACCCGGAACGCTGTTTCAGGGGGTCTGGCTTGATCAAACCACATTAGTCTGGAAGGAATCCACAGCTTTTCATTTTCTGTGGAAACAAAAATTAAAACCTTTTTCCCCAGTAACCTGTCCTTAGACTTAAATTTTGGAGTCAAAGCATTTTTAAAATATATAAATTGAATTAATTAAGCAGCATTTCCTTTAACAGTTGTTGTTTCCTCAGCAGTCAAACGATACAAAGACAATATAATACTGTACAGTTTTCAGATTCTCTCCATCTTTATGTGGTTTTTTTATTACTCTATTTCTTCTACTTCTATTTTTTTCATTTTTTGAGACAGGGTTTCTCTGTGTAACTTTTATCTGTCCTGGAATTCACTCTGTATACCAGGTTTACTTTGAAATCACAGAGATCTGCTTGGCTCTATCTCCTGAGTGATAGAATTAAAGGTGTGTGCCACCACACCCAGCTCCTTTGTGTCTTTTTAAAACCATTTTCTTCTTCTTCTCTCCCAAGCCTATGTATATTTTAAAACACAGTGTAAACCTTTAGCGGTTTTTCTTAATGTGAACCTGTCTTTACTGTAAATCTATCTTTTTCTGGCCATGAGTCTTTTATCTGGTAAACAACAACATTCCTAACATGAAAAACCTTAAAGGAGCTGTGCAAATCTCTGTTTGTCTCTAGAAAAAGAGTTCAACTGAGAAAAACGCTGCTACCAAGAAGTCTTACTTGTATCTGTTCTTTTGTTTCTAAAATCCCTTTTTAAGCTTTTATCAAGTTTGAAGTGAAAATTCTCAGTGTCCACTTCTGACACCATTTGTTACGACCAGGTTTTTCCCTGCTGGTCTTGTCCCACTGCCATGCCAGCCCCCAATAAATACACTGAGACTCTGTATTTGATATAATTCTGTTGGCCAGTTACTAATTTCTTATTGGCTAGCTCTGTCTTAATGATTAACCCATTTCTATTAATAGTAATAGTCTAAGAAAACAGTTTGGTTTAACTAGAGAGACTGCTCGACAAATTGTCAGACAATGTGATGTGTGCCCACAATATTTGCCTGTGACTAATGTAGGAGTAAACTCTCGAGGTGTGCTTCCTAATCATTTATGGCAAATGGATGTTATTCATATTGCAGAATTTGGCAGATTAAAATATGTGCATGTGGCAGTCAATATATATTCAGGCTTCTTAATGGCCACTGCAAACTGGAGAAGCCACTAAGCATGTGATAAGTCACTGTTTAAAATGTTTTGCTAACTTGGGAGTTCCAAGAATTCTAAAGACAGGCAATGAATCTGGATATACTAGTAAAGCATTTAAGCAATTTTGTGCTCAATGGAAAATTGAACACAGAAGAGGCATTCCTTATAATCCACAAGGGCAAGGAATTGTGGAGCATGCTCATAGCTCTTTAGAAACACAACTTCTAAAAATAAGGAGAGGGGAGTTGTACCCCCAGTCTCCACATGATTTGTTAAATCATGCACTCTTCATTCATTTTAAATATCTTAAATGTGCACATACATGTGCAATCTGCGGCAGACAGATTCTGGCATGACAGAACTCGAGCGACTTTTGCTCCAGTCAAATGGAAAGATCCATGGACTAGACTATGGAAAGGGCCTGATCCTGTCCTAATATGGGGTTGAAGATGTGTTTGTGTTTTCTTGCAGGAAGAAAATGAGGCCTGGTGGCTGCCAGACCATTTGGTAAGATGTGTGGAACAGAGGAAAACAGGACCTGAGACCTTGGGAACCTGTCCAAGCCAGTTCGAGTGAGACTTGCTGAACCTGTGTTCCTGACTCTACAGTCTGAGAAAGAAAGAAAACAATTGGTTTGAGATTTTCAGAAGAAAAGGAGATTACAGACTTTCAGTTTGGTTCTAGATTTCCAGTGTCTCAACAAACCTGCTGCATTAAACAGTTAGGAATACCACATCTTGGGACAATTAAAAACTATTATGGACATGGTGTGTTGCAAAAGCCCATCTTCAGTATTTGAGTGGACAATGAACAGAAGTTTTGCAGTTAATATTTAATACTCAAGGACTGTAGTATCTCGAACTTATCTTGGAAATTACAAGGAGCAGTGCATTGGACTTTAGAGAGGGAAAATGAAAAGTTTCAGAATTGTGGAGTTATTTATATTTCATTTGCCATGAGAAAATTTTATTGTCCCTTGATTGAATTGAAATTATGAGAATTGTAATTTAGTCAATTATGTGTCAATTGTTTAATAAGCATACTAGAATCATTAATGTTTACAATCTTTGCTATACTAGACATATGTTATGTATGAAAAAGTCAGCCCATTCTGTTAAGAATTAGACATGATGCTTATGAATCATTAGATACAACTCAATTGAATAGGCAGACTTAGATTTTGATATGGCAAAAGCCACTCAAGATATCCCAGACAAAAAAATTTTTTTATTCAAAGTGATTTTATTGCTTGTGTACACAAGAGAATTTATGCCACTAGAGCAGAGGCTGTGGATGACTCATATTTCCAACTCGGTGGGAGGACCCGCTTAGTCTTATAGTAGCGAGCCAGCCAGTGAATTCTGCTGTCTATCAGAATCAGACGGAATTTAGCATCCTTATCCTTCCTGTTCCTCTCAAGATGCTTTCAGACAGCAACAGCTTTCTTAATGGAATGGTAGAGATCCTCAGGGAGGTCAGGGGCAAGGCCCGTGAACTTAAGGTTTCTCAAGATTTTATTGCCAGTCACAAAACAGACCTGTGCCACCCCATGTGAATCCCTCAGGATCACACCTATTTGGGAGGGAGTCAGGCCTTTCTTGGCCAGTTTGTAAATCTGTTCCTTCACATCTTCAGACATCAGCTTCAGCCACGTGGGGTAAGGCAGTGCTGACTGGGACAGGCCCTTCCCGAGAGTATGCATGCCACCCATGATTTGGAAGTCTGGCAGCAAAGAGAAAACGAGGGAGGAAACAATGCAGGAAGCCAAGTCACCAGACAAATTTTAAAAGGCCATTTTATCTTGATTCATCCTCTCCTTTTGCAGGAGATGCTGTAGCCACAAAAGCATGTGCATTATCGAGCTTGCTTGTGAACTCTCTATGAAAAGTTGGCTCAGGTGTGTTGGCATCAAGCTATGCACTATCCTCTAATGTTCTTTATTACAGAGGCTGGTAGTCAGGGACAGGTAAAGTCTTTTTACCTCTAAGCAACCTAAGACAGGACACACATGATGGAATGTGTGTTCCCATGATGGGTAAAGCTGGAAGGTTGAAGAAGACTACCTAAGACAGACCAGCCATCTGTCCTGTAGCAGAAGCACAGGCATTTTTTAATTATATTAATAAGAAGGAATTTGTGGGTGCGGAAAGATGGCTGCACTCTATCTTGTCACAAGGACAGAAAGTTCAAAGCTGTCCTCAGCAAGTCATAAGACCTAAAGGTCAAAGGTGTGGCTACAGTAGGATCTTTGGCTGTCTTAGTTCTAAATAACCACAGACCTGAATCTGAGGTGTGGCTACTCCTGACCTCAAGGCTAGGGAACAAGAAGTTGGAACTAAGGTGCGGTTACTGAACCCTTAGACTAAGTGAGGAAAAGAAATCTGTTTGTTCTGTATACATGATAAATACAGAAGTCATATTGTATCAGTGTGTGTACTTTTTAAAACATTGAGCATTCTGAGTGTTTCCACATTGCATGTAGCTTTGGAATAAGCTTTTCTCTTATAAATTGTTGGCCATTGTCTTTGGATTGTACTCAGTTTTTGGTGCAAATTAACTATAAACAACACCTTAATATTGTTGCATCTTGTTCCTAAGGATCATTTATATACTTTTGATGAGAGAGAGATGTCACTCTGTAAATATGTTTCTCTTATTGGTTAATAAATAAAGCCCTGTTGGCCAATAGGAAAGCAAGATAGGTGGGACTAGGAGACAAGGAGGATTTGGGGAAGAGGTAGGAGGAGATTCAACATGTAGGACCATGAGAGCAGAACTCTGGGCCCTCTCTCCAGTAGGATAAGGCCACGTGCAAATACTTAGATTAGTAGAAATGGGTTAATATTTAAGACAGAGCTAACCAATAAGTAATGCTAGTAACAGGCCAACAGCTTTATATCTAATACAGCGTCTCTGTGTGTTATTTGGGGCTGGTGTGGCTGTGGGACCAGGCTGGGTGGAAAACCTGCTTGTAACAAAATGGCACCACAACGTGGCTAATAAGAACTTCCACTTAAAAGTTAACAAAAGCTTATGAAAGGGTTTTAGAAACAAAAGAACAGAGGCAAGCAAGGCTTCTTGGTAACAGCAGAGGCTCTGTTTTGCTAGAGACAAGCAGAGATTTGCCAGGCTCCTTTAAGGGAGGTTTCCTGACTCAGCTAACTGCAAAAAACTCCCCGGCTTTTAAGAAGTGCTGCTAACTATTCAATGGTGTGTATGAGCAGCTGGAGAGAGTAGCTGGATATGGTGGCACACACCTTTAATTCCAGCACTCGGAAAGCAGAGGCAAACATATCTCTGTGATTTAAAAGCGAACCTAGTATACAGAGTTAATTCCAGGACAGACAAAAGTTACACAGAGAAACCCTATCTCAAAAAATAAAAGTAAGTAATTAAGTAAATAAATAAATAAATAAATAAAGTCTAAAATCCATATATGAGTGAGTACGCATCTTGTTCCTCTTTTTGTGACTGGGTTACCTTATTCAGGATGGTTTCTTCAAGTTCCATCCACTTGCCTGTGAATTTCAATATTACATTGTTTTTTTTCCGCAGAGTAGCATTCCATTGTGTAAATGTGCCACATCTTCTTTATCCATTCTTCAGTGGAGGGGCATCTAGGTTGCTTCCAGATTCTTGCTATACAAATAATGCTGCTATGAACATAGTTGAGCACATGTCTTTGTTGCATGTGGATTATTTGGGTATATGTCTAAGAGGGGGATTGCCGGGTCCTGTAGTAGACTGATTCCCATTTTCCTGAGGAACTGCCATACTGATCTCCAAAATGGCTGTACAAGTTTGTACAAGTTTGTACTCCCACCAGCAGTTTCCCTTTCTCCACATCTTTCCAGCATAAGTTGTCATTGGTGTTTCCAATTTTAGCCATTCTGGCAGGAGTAAGATGGTATCTCAAAGTTGTCTTGATTTGCATTTCCCTGATGGCTAAGGATATTGAGCACTTTTGAAAGTGTCTTTCAACCTTTTTGATTTCCTCTATTGAGAGTTCTCTATTCAGTTCTATACCCCATTTTTTAATAGGGTTATTTGGTGTTTTTTTTTTTAATATTTTCTTGAGTTCTTTGTATATTTTGGAGATCAGCTCTCAGCTAGAAGGCCTGAGCAGTCTAAGGTACCTCATACAGTGGAGCCCGGATGTATTCCTGGTGCACAAAAGGACTTTGCGGGCACATCCCCCATGGAGGGATACTCCATTAACCTAGAGACAGAAGAGAAGTCCTAGTCCCTACTCAAAATGACTTGACAGATTTAGATGACCCCTCCTGGAGGGCATCACTCTACATGTGGAGTGGGGGGGGATGGGAGGGAAAGGTGGTAGGGGTGCATGTGAGGGTGGGAGAGAGGGAAAGAGGGAGGGAGGGAGGGAGAGGGAACTAGGATCGATATGTAAAATAAAAATGAAAAATAAATTAATATAAAAAAATAAGGTAATAAAAAAGCCACGTAAAGATGAAAAACTCACAAAGAATCTGGATACTGTATGCTATGGTATTGTCTTTAAATTATTCAATTACTAAGGAAACTGCTACAATACACTTAATTATCAATGGTGCTAAATTAATCATATATATATATATATATATATATATATATATATATATATATATATATATTTTGGTTTTTCCAGACAGGGTTTCTCTGTGGCTTTGGAGGCTGTCCTGGAACTAGCTCTTGTAGACCAGGCTGGTCTTGAACTCACAGAGATCTGCCTGCCTCTGCCTCCCCAGTGCTGGGATTAAAGGCGTGTACCACCCATGCCTGGCTCAATTTATATATTTTGAAAGTGCTTTGACTTCCAAATTTAAGTCTAAGGATAGGTTACTGGGAAAAAGGATTTCTATTTTTGTTTCCACAGAGAATGAAAAACTGTGGATTCCTTCCAGACTAACATGGTTTTGTCAAGCAAGACCCCCTGAAGCATTGTCCATGGGACAAGGCAGCCTTGCAGACCACTACAGCCAGGATTTCTGCGTCTTCTTAGGCTTCTCATGACAGTGCCAATGCCCAAATTCCCAAATATTGTTTATAATGTTTGTTTTTATTTAAATGTGGTTGATTATAAATGGCTAATGATCACAACCAATCTCTTTAAAGGTGAAAAAAGGGAATTATGGTATAGAAATGTATACTTTGTTTTGGAATAAATTTTCATTTATTGATACAAATTTAAGGTCAATTTTGTGATATGTATAGTTCTCCTCTTGTTTAGGTATTGTGTTTATATAGCTCATTTAAAAATGTAATGTATAATTTAGTACAGATTATAGATAGTTACCTATAATAGTCAAAACTTTAGTTAGGTAAGTAAGATTTTCTAGATATACAGAGATGTATTTGAGAGGAATAGGCATTCTTCAAACCTTTCAAAGACCTACAGAATATGGCATTTAAAATGGTTTAGGGTTTTTCTTAATATTGAGACATAATTGCTCCTGGCAACACCACCTGTGTCAGAAAGGAAGATGGTCATTGAAGAAACTCGTTATGGAGTTTGCTTTCAATATGACAAGACTAGCCATTTGGGCAACACACTGCTCTTGTCTGGACTGTTTGACTTTATTCTGTATAAACTGGACATGCAGGCCCCACAGGAAAGTGACTGCTGATACAAGATGGACATTGCTACAGGATTCATGCTTCATGGAAGAGGCTGCCAGACAGTCTACAGGACTGACTCAGAGAAAAGTGACTGACAAACTGCCAATACAGGTAGACAGTTTAAAGTTTTCTGCTTTGCTGAGGAGTCTGCCAGACTATGGCCTATATGTTAAAGATAAAACATTACAGAAG
Organism: Cricetiscus sungorus; assembly: GCA_030556225.1. Classification (NCBI taxonomy): domain Eukaryota; kingdom Metazoa; phylum Chordata; class Mammalia; order Rodentia; family Cricetidae; genus Cricetiscus; species Cricetiscus sungorus. Next base: position 59,604 of record JANBXA010000311.1, on the reverse strand, counting down.
AACTTCATATAACTGACCAGGTAGTAAGATGTGTCTGTCATTTCTAGAATTTATATATTATCCTTCTGTGGTCTTTGATGGAGTTGATGCCAGATAGTTATAGTTATAGTTTTCCTTAGTTATGATTAAAGATAAATTACATATAGGATTTTAGACTCACAAAGATATGATAGATGATAAAAAGTTTTCTTTAAGTCTTGCTAAATGTTGATGGACTAAATATTGTTAACTGTGGTTCTTATTTGATTACTGTTTTGTTATTTTTTTTTTTTGCTATGTTAAGGTTAAAATCCTTCTTTTTATTTTAGACAGAAAAGAGGAGATGTTGGGAGATATCATTCTGTAAATATGTTTCTCTTATTGGTTAATGAATAAAGCCCTGTTGGCCAATAGGAAAGCAAGATAGGTGGGACTAGGAGATAAGGAGAATTTGGGAAGAGATTCAACATGTAGGACTTGAGGAAGAACAATATCGGACCCTCTCTCTGGTAAGATAAGACCACATGGAAACACTTAGATTAGTAGAAATGGGTTAATATTTAAGACAGGCTAGCCAATAAGTAATGCTAGTAACAGGTCAACAGCTTTATACCTAATACAGCATCTCTGTGTGTTATTTGTTGCTGGCACAGCACTGAGACCAGGCCGGTGGGAAAACATGCTCGTAACATATTTTATTTATGTGTTGTTGTTAATCTGTGAAAGAGTTTTAGATTATTGGATAAAAAGTATTATTGGGCTTGACAGGTGGCTCATTACATATTCTTGGTGATGACTTGAGTTCAGATCCCAGCACCCAAATCCGGAGGTTCATAACTACCTGCTACTCCAGGTTCAGGAGATCTGATAAACTCTTTTCGGCTGTGTCACCTGTACACACATGGAAGACATTCTTTCAAACATACATATAAAAAACAGGAATAAATTTGTTTTCAAAAGTTCTTCTGACTCAAAACAATTAGAGCAAAACAAGTTGTTTTGGGTGTTTAATAGAAACCATACATTGTTTCTTTAAAAATCTGTTCTTTTGCATTTGGTTTGGAAAAGTTTTCCTTTCCTCATTTTGATGCCAACTTAAGGCAATCATCAATCATAGGAAAGTGATCCTAGTTTTTGGGAGCAAGAAGGTAAATATGCATAGCTGGTATAACATTTTAGTATACCAAGGGTCATCACACAAGGTTCACACTCTGAATTCCAAATTATGGTTTTAAGCCCTCTAGGGCTACTCATCTGTGCAATGTATCTTAGCTGATGTTCAGGTCCAGTCTCTTATGATACTGGGGGAGATGCTCTATCCCCAGAGCTGATCAAAGTGATGTCACTTCATGTGTGCAGAGTAGAGCATTGCTCTTGGTCTGTGTTTTTGTACTGTCCAGTGGATGTCATGCTGTTCTAGGACTGTGTCTGATTATCTGTAATGAGTGATATCGCTGAGTTCTGGTTATCAGATACAGCCTAGGGTGTAGTGGGGTTTATGACTAAGCTGTTTCTACATGTCTATAAGGTGTTTTTCAGAATCTAATAAGATGACCATGTGTTTTTTTTTCTTTCAGTTTGTTTATATGACAGATTTTCCTATGTTGAACCATCCTGCATCTCTGGGATGAAGCCTACTTTATCAGGGCGGAGGATTTTTTTCATGTATTCTTGGATTTGTTTTGCCAGTATTTTATTGAGTATTTATTTTTTCATCAATGCTCATGAGGGAGATTGGTCTGTAATTCTCTTTTTCAGTTGAGTCTTTGTGTAATTTGGGTATCATGGTAACTGTAGCCTCATAAAAAGAATTTGGCAATGTTACTTCTATTTGTGTTGTGTAGCTCTTTGAAATTCTGGTAGAATTCTGCACTGAAACCATTTGGTCCCTGGCTTTTGTTTGTTTGTTTGTTTGGGAGACGTTTAATGATGTCTTCTATTTCCTTAGGGATTATAGGTTTATTTAAATTGTTTATCTGGTCTTGAATTAATTTTGGCATGTGGTAGCTATCAAGATAATTGTTCATTTCTTTTATATTTTCCAATTTTGTGGAGTACAGGTTTTTGAAGTATGACCTAAAGATTGGCTGTTGTTATGTCTCCCTTTTTATTTCTGATTTTGTTACTCTGGGTATTTTCTCTGCCTTTTAGTTGGTTTGGATATCTTGTTGATGTCACTGATTCTTGTTATTGTTCTTCGTTTTTATTTTATTGATTTCAACCTAGAGTTTGATTACTTATCCTTGGTGAGTTTGTTGCTTTTTTTCCAGAGCTTTTATGGGTGCTGTTAAGTTGCTAGTGTGAAATTTCTTCAAATTCTTTATGTAAGCACTTAGTGCTATGAACTTTCTTTCCTCTTAGTAATGCTTTTATAGTGTCCCTTAAGTTTGGATATGCTATGGATTAATTTTCATTGAATTCTATGAAGTCTTTAATTTCTATCCTTATTCTTTTCTTGACCCAGTGATAATTCAGTTGAGAGTTGCTCATTTTCCATGAGTTTGTAGACTTTCTGTAGTTTGTGTTGCGATCTGGTAAGATTAGTGGGGTTATTCTAATTTTTTTTCTATCTGTTGAGATTTGCTTTGTGACTGAGTATGTGGCCAGTTTTAGATAAGGTTTCATGATGTGCTGAGAAGAAGGTATATTCTTTTGTGTGGGGGTGAATTGCTCTGTAGATATCTGTTAAGTCTATTTGAATAATAACATCTATTATTTCACTTATTTCTCTGTTAAGTTTCTGTTTAGAAGATCCTGTCTACTGGTGAAAGTGGGATGTTAAAGTTTCCCACTATTAATGTGTGGAGTTTGACATGTGCTTTAATTTTTAGCAATGTTTCTTTTACAAATGTGGGTGCCCTTGTATTTGTGGCATAAATGTTAAGAGACTTCATCTTGAAGGATTTTTCATTTGAATATCAAATGTCCTTCTTCATCTCTTTTGGTTATTTTAGTTTGAAACCTATTACTGTGACCCCCTGTCTGGCCTACAGTTCACATACTATAGAATAGGCTGTCCTAGGACATCAGAGAGATCTGTTCATCTTGACTCCAGAGTGCCTGCATTATAATTGGGCATGCACTAGATAAGTTGGTTCATTTAATTGGCTTACTGAGGATGAGTGACTGAACCTGTCTGGTAACCAGGACACAGGCTCTGGTCCTAACTCCAGTAACTGAAGAAGGGTCCCATCAAATGCAGCCTTTCTGCCTCAAAGTCCTCTGTCTTCCAACTATGAGAACTATTATTTTTCCTTGTCATTGAGTCTGTTAAAACTCATCAAAGGATCTGGAAAGAGTTCTGCTTTATCCTGCAGTTGATGAAAGCCCGGCTCGCAGAGCTAAGCAGATTTTGAATGTAGTTAACTGCAACTCCTTATGTTACTCATCCCATCGTTCTAATGCCTCACTAAGTGAAGCCACCTAGGCCAGGCTGGTGGCAGAAGCCTGTAATCATGGTACTTAGAAAGAGGAGGTATGAATTTCAGAATTTCAGAGTCACCTGAGATGAAAATGGTCAATGAGGTATGTAGGAAGACCACAGAACAAAGGGAGACTGGTTCAGGACAGTGTCCATAATCTTCCCTGAAACTCCGGTATTTCAGGGCTATGGCACCAGCAATTATTAGCTAAGGTATTTACCAGCCCATCTTTTCTATTCTTGATAATGTTTTCTGACTAAGACAGCCCAGATCACTTTGTGGCCAAACTCTTATTGCTCATTAAAGAGTGGAATTCTTCTACAGTTGGGAGAATTAGCCTCAGGCAGGGATGAGCTCACTAATTGCACATCCAATACCATGTGTTCAGCCCTGAAACCATATACATACAACCAACAGAAATATACCTAAAAGGTTTTATTTATGTATTTGTGCTTACATATTCATACATGCTTAATAAGTAAGGAATTTGAAAGGAAGAATATGGGAAGGGATGGAGAAAAGACAGGGAGGGGAAAATTGATGTTATACATTTTGAATAAAATTTATGAAAATAAAATTTAAATAAAGAACCTGTCGAGAAAGATAGCTTAGCAGTTAAGAGCACTGACTGGGTGTTGTTACAGAGGATACAAGTTCCATTCCCAGAATTCATGATAACTAACCATCTTCTGTAATTTGATTTCCAAGGGATCTGCTACCCTCTCCTGGCCTTTGCAGGTACTGTGCACAGGTTCCTGGAGGCAAACAGCCATATACATTAAATAAAATGAAGCTTAAAAATGGAATTCTGTACAGTTGTGTCACTGCCCTTACACAGACAGCAGGCAGTCCTTCCTCCTTATGATTAACTCCTGGTGCCTCATGGAAGCAGCTGTGGCCTTCCTCTGATGTGTCATGCTCCGAGGCAAAAGCAGCCTTATTCCAAGGTTAAAATCGCTCAGCAGGACTGTTCATCTAAGAACAGAATCCACAGTGCAGATATGTGACTTGTCCTTTTTTTGTATTAGGGTTTTTTGTCCTTTGTATGTGTGAGAATTAGAGGCTATGATACATCTTTAAAATGTATTGATACATCTTGATACTGTAGATTATAATTTATGATCTAAAAGATAGATTTTTCTCTGTAAGTCTTCGTCTGTCTTAGTGGCTAGACTTGGAGTCTCCTGTCCCTATTTACATTGTTTGAAGTGTACACTGGGGCCTGATCCTAAAGGAGGCTTAAGGATGACATCATATATGGCATGGAAAATTTGTTCTAGACTGTCTTGTTGTTGTTGGTTGTTCTTGCTTTTTGGTCTTTGGTCTTTTGGGGGAGTCCACCACGCAACTCCCAAATACCTGCCCTTCCTTACCTTGGCTTCTTTCTTGCTAGCGTTTCTTAACTTTAAATTACCCCATCTACCTTTTGCCTGTGGGCTTTTTTCATTCCTTACTTCTGTATATCTTCCTTTCACTCTTACTCCGTGGTAGGATATGTGGATGGGCCCTTCTTTATTGCTTCTTCATCTCTCCTGCTAGATTTCATCTATTTATTCTCTCTGCCTTTCAGGCCTGCCCATTCTTTCTTCTGCGTTGCTATTGGTCATTCAGTGTTTTATTAGACCATCAGTTGTTCTAGACAGGCAAATTAACACAGCTTCACAGAGTTAACAAATGCAACAGAAAAGAACGCTACACATCTTTCAATTATTTAACATATGTTCCACAGCATAAACAAATTAACACATCTTAAAATAATATTCTACAACATGCCCTCTTTGAGCATTAGCCAGAATTTGACGTACACAGCTCTTGAAGACATTTGTGTTTATTAGTCATTTAACTATGTGGAGTGAATTCTCCCTGGGAAGACATATTAAGTCTATAATAGCTGTACCTCCAGCATTTTAGAAAATGTTTCTGAGAAAATGTCTCTCCTTTGTTGACCCAGGTGTCCTTGATTCTCAGCCTTTTGTTTCCCAGGTCAATAAACTCACTTTCCTCTAATTTAATTAGCTAAATTCTTAAATTAATGGGCTGTACCACCACTGAGTTTTAAAATTACCTTTTTGAGTCCTGCAGTCAACTATCCATTGCAGTTACAGAAAAAATAATTTGCATGGTTCCTGTTTTCAGATCAAAACAGGAGTAATAGTTTATTATGTATACTGTAGGAGGAAATGGTAGGCAATCAGCTGCTGGAGTTTCCATTATGGAAAAAGTCCTGATTGTGGCAGGGTTAGTGATTTTGTAATTTCCCAGCATTGGGATCGTGGTTGTCAGACTCAAGGTCACTGTGGACTTTGTTTATAATGCTCTTGAGTTACCCTGTGTTCTTCTTGTGTATCATTGTCTGATTAGCCTCCTTCTACATTTGTATACTTCCTTTTATAACCAAATCCATTGGTTTACGTTAGCAAGGGACTTGCTGTTGAATTTGGCACAAATCTCCAGCCAGTCTGGGATAAGTCTGTTCTTCACATGGAAGACAGGACTTTGAATCACTCTATCTTGTCCTTTCTGCTCACCAGGTACTGTATCTCAGGTATCATTAGTCAATCAGGGACTCAGGCAGATTTGTCTATCTGATGGGAGAATTCTTCCTGGAGCCAGGGTCCTCTACTGAGGAAGTTTAAAGTTGGCTTGTGTGCTCTTTTCTTTGGGCTCTGCTGTGGGTTGAGCGCTTAAGCCTGTCAGCCTCCTGTGGTAAGGGAGGAGCTGTTGTCTCCACATGGGAATGAGTGGCTTGCCAAGGTGAGTGAGGTTTCCCTGTCCTCAGACTGAGAGTTGCAGCCACTGAGGCTGAGCCTATGGAGCGTTTCCTCCCGCAGCTGGGTGGGAGCCAGTGGCCAGATGCAGGTTGAGCGTGTTCCTGCCTAGTCCTGTGTGTCTTGCATTTACTGCGTGTCCTGTGCGATCCTTGCAATCATCTTGGCCAGGATAGCAGCCTTTGAATAACTTCACATTGTGGACTTTGTCAGTGTAGTGTCATAGCAGAGCATTGTGAGCCGGACTGTGCTTAGAAGTATCCTTATTTTTGACATCTCTATGAAATGCTGATACCTGTAGTGCTTGTATTGTCATTATGGAAGACAGATTTGCCAAATTCAGAGAGTCCTGGTTCCTCTAGTATCTTCAGAAGTTCTGCATTTTTAATATTTAACATTTAGGTTTAGAATTTATCTGTAGTTAATTGTATGGAGCTTGTAAATGGTATCCCAAGTGTAGAATAGCACTCAACTGCTAAACTGTGTTGTAGAGAGTAGAATTGATGCTATAAAAATCTACCATATTTTAGGAGACATTAAGTCACACAAAGTAGAATTTAGCTAAGGAAGGGCTGCTTCCCAAATAGCCCAAAGTTATTTGACGAGTATGCTAACCACACCTGTTAGAGATTGATAAGATGTAAATGTTTGTTCATCATGATTAAGCAGCCATTACGCTGCATTTCCATAATGGAGACAACCCTGATTACTACCAGCCAATGCCCACCCATCATCAAAGAACAGGCCTCTAAGGTGCTGCTCAAGGGATCATTACAGGGTCATAGCTAACAGTAAATGCTGGTGTGCCATGAAGGTATATTTATTCTAGAACAGTTTATCTCCAGCCTTTCTGAAAAGCAGTTTTCAGTAAAGGTCTTCTATGTTGAGGTGCACTTGAACCCTGTCTGCATGAAAGGATATTGCCCTTTCTAAACCTACCTAACCCTCCTAAATTCTTGGATTACAGGTCTATAGCACTACAGAGTTCTAGAATTACCAGTTTAAGTCACCTAGGGCAGTATCCATTGCAGTAACAACAACAACAACAAAATATTTGCATGTAGAACATGGTTTCTCCCTTCAGACCAGCGAGCTGCAGGGGTCTCGATCAAAAGAAGGACCTGATGGTGTAGAGTGAGTGACTTTCTGTGTAATTTTCCAGCATGTATTGATTCCATGTGAATGAAGAAAGATAAAATTGGTGTGTGTTCAGTTTAGGGAGGGTAGCTTGAACTACTCAGTATTCAGTTTCCAATTAGGGAGGTCTCCTGTATTAATATGTAAAATTAGAAAACACTGATATTTATTGATTCATAACATTAGCAAAATTATACTTATAAGGTAGTAGTGAAAATAATTTCATAGCTGTGGGCTCACCAGAACAGGAAGAACTGTATTACAGGGACACAGCATTAGGAAACTTGAGAACCAGTGGTTTAGTTTAATGTGTCCTGTAGATCAGGCTTGCCTCACACTATTTAATTGAGGAGTGGTTTGTAATTTTAATCCCAATTCTGCGCTTAGTCCTGGAAAGACAGTTTTGCATTGCTTCCAGGTGGGACCTTGACTGGTCTGTGAGAAGGAACAATAATACAGTGAATTTGTATCATCCAATCCTTCTGACTTTTATGGGGGACTTATACATGAAGAGGGACCTGTGTATGAATTAAATTTACTGACCAACTGCAAAGCAGGTGTAATAACAGCACAAAAAGAGAGGGGCAAGAAGGGGTTCCACTTTTCTGCTTTGACTGTAGTTGACATTAGCACTGAGTAGTGAGGTAATCAACTTTTTTCATGATGCCATTGATTTTACAGCTGAGTAATATTGCATTGTGTAAATGCACCACATTCTTTTAATCAGTTCTACAGTTCAGAGACATCTTGGCTATTTCCAGTTTCTGGCTATCATGAATAAAGCCTCAATGAACATTGTGGTAGAAAGGCACATCCTTTGGGTTTATGCCTAACAGTGGTATATTGACATAGATAGACTCTCATTTTTCTGATGAACTATGATATTGATTTCTATAGTGGCTGTATTAGTGTGAACTCTACAAGCAGTGGAGTGTTTTCTCCTTGCTCCCCTTTCTCACCATCATGAGTTGTCACTGTGTTTTGATATTAGCCACCCTGACAGGTCTAAGATGGAATCTAAAAGTAATCTTGATTTAGATTTTCCTGGTGGCTAACAATATTGAACATTTCTTTAAGTGTTTCTCAGCTATTTGAAATTCCTGTGTTGAGAACTTTTTGCTTAGATCCATACTGCATTTTAAAATTTTGATTATTTAGATTTTCAACTTTAGGCAGATGTTTCTTTCCCACCTGCAGCTCCCAAATAAACACATTGATGTTTATATTAATTATAAATGCTCAACCAGTATCTCAGGGATATTACTAACTAAACCATGCAAATTAAATTAACCCATTTCTATTACTCTATGTACTACCCCGGGGCTTGTGGCATTAATCTCTTCATCATGTCTTGCTTCCTCTCTGTCTGGTTTGTGATTCCTCTGACTTCACCTTTCTTTCTCAAATTCTTCTAGTTTGGCTCTCCCACCCAATCTCTTCCTGCCTACCTATAGACTACTCAGCTCTTTATTAACCTATAAGAGTAATACATATTCAAAATACATATTGGATGTGAAGTTGTTAAAAAGTCTTTCCTATTCCTTAAGCTGCCTCTTGGATTGACAGTGTTCTTGGTCTTATAAAAGCTTTACATTTTCATGAGGTCCCATCTATTAATTGTTGATCTTAGTGCCTGCACTGTTTGTGTTCTGTTCAGAAAGTTGTCTCCTGTGCCAGTGTATTCAAGGCTTTTCCACACTTGGTCCTGTATCTGTTTCAGTGTATCTGATTTTCTGTTTGGATTTTGACTTGAGTCTATTTGAATTCTTCTTCATGCAGAAATTCAGTTTAACAGGCACAATTTGTTTAAGGTGCTGCTTTTTTTTTTTCATTTTTTTATTTCTGAATTTCCTCATCAGAAACCAGGTGTTCACATGTGTTTTGATTTATGTCTGGGTCTTTAATTTGATTCCATTGTTCAGACATGATTGTTTTACTGCCAATGACATGCTAGTCTTTTAGTATTGAGTTGTTTTTATCTATCCTTTTTTGTTATTCATGTGAAGGTGTAAACTTTCCTTTCCAGGTTTTCAATGAACTGTGTTGTAATTTTTTATGAGTATTGTGCTGAATCTTGTATATTGCTTTTAGTAGGATGTCCTTTTTACTGTGATAGTTCTATTGATCCATGAGCATTGGAGATCTTTCCATTTCCTCATTATCTTCTTTAGTTTCTTTCTTCAAATGCTTGAAGTTTTTAATCATACAAGTGTTTCATTTGCTTTGTTAGAGTTACTTAAACATATTTTATATTATTTGAGGCTGTTTTGATGGGTGGTGCTTCCTTTATTTCTTTTTTAGGCTGTTTACCATTTTTATCTAGGAGGGCTACTGATTTTTTTTTTTTTTTTGAGTTACTCTATTATTCAGCCACTTTGCTGAAAGTGTTTATCACCTGTACTTCCCTTGCTGAATTTTTAGGGTCACATATGTGTACCATAATACCATTTACAAATAGCAATATTTTGACTTCTTCCTTTCTAAATTATATTCCATTGATGTTCTTCAACTTTTTTTTATTAGTCTAACTAGTACTTCAAGTACTATATTAAGTAGATATAGAGTTTATAGACTTGTCTTATTCCATATATTATCGAAATTACTTTGAGTTTCTCTTCATTTTATTTGATGATGTCTATATAGGTTTGCTGTAAATGTCCTTTATTATGTGTATGTATGTATCTTTTATCCCTGATCTCTCCAATACTTTTGATTTTTTATTATTTATTTTTTTCTTATTTTACATATCAATTCCAGTTCCCTTTTCCTCCCATCCTCCTATGCCCCCATTGCCTCCCCCCATCCCATCTCCTATCCACTCCCCAGAGAGGGTGAGGCCTTCCATGAGAGATCATCAAAATCTGTCAAGTCATTTGGGGTAGGGCCTAGGCCCTTCCCCCATGTCTCTAGGCTAAGGGAGTATCCCTCCATGGGGAATGGGCTCTCGAAGTCTGTGCACTAGGGCTACATCCAGGTTCTACTGCCAGAGGTCCCATATACTGCCCAGTCCTCCTAGCTGACACCCACGTTCAGGGGGCCTGGTTTGTTCCTATGTTGGTTCCCCAGCTGTCAGATGGGATCCATGAGTTCCCACTTGCTAAGGTCAGCTGTTTGAATGGGTTTTCCCAGTGTGGTCTTGACCCCTTTGTTCCTCACTCCTTCCTCTCTGAAACTGGATTCTAGGAGTTTGGCACAGTGTTTAGCTGTGGATCATTGCTTCTGCTTCCACCAGCTATTGGATGAAGGCTCTAGGATGTAATTTAAGGCAGTCATCATTCTCATTATAGGAGAAGGGCATTTAAGATAGCCTCTCCACTATTGCTCAGCTCTCTTTGTGGATCTCTATATAATTCCCTAGTGCCAGATTTCTCTTTAAACCTATAATGGCTCCCTCTATTGATGTGCCTCTTTTCTTGCTCTCCTCTACTCAACTCCTTATTCAATCTTCCTGATCCCTCATGCTCTCCTCCCTCTCCTCTTCTCCCCTCCTCTTTCTCCTCCCTCCCTCCCTCCCTCCCTCCCTCCCTCCCTCCATGCTCCCAATTTGTTCAGGGACTCTTGTCCTTTCCCCTTCACCAGGGGACTGTGTATGCCTCTCTTACCGTCCTTCTTGTTTCCTAGCTTCTCTGGAGGTGTGGATTGTATTCTGGTAAACTTTTGCTCTATGTTAATATCTGTATATGAATGAGTACATACCATGTTTATCTTTCTGTGACTGAATTACCTCACTTAGGATAGTTTCTTCTATTTGCCTGTGAATTTCAAGATTCCATTTATTTTTCCCACCAAATAGTACACCATTGTGTAAATGCACCACATTTTAAGTATCCATTGTTCAGTTGAGGGGCATCTAGGTTGCTTCCAGGTTCTGACTGTTACAAATAATGCTGCTATGAACATAGGTGAGCAGATGTCTTTGTTATATGAATGTGCATCCTTTGCATTCCACCTAAGAGTGGAATTGAAGGATTTTGAGGTAGACTTGTTCCTATTTTCCAGAGGAACTGCCATACTGATTCCCAAAGTGGCTGTATGAGTTTGCACTCCCACCAGCAATGGAGGAGCCCCTTTCTCTACATCCTCTCCAGAATAAACTGGTGTTGGTGTTTTTCATTTTAGCCATTCTGATGGGTGTAAGATGATATCTCAGAGTTGTTTTGATTTGCATTTCCCTGATAGCTAAGGATATTGAGCAATTTCTTAAGTGTCTTTCAGCCATTTTAGAGTCCTCTATTGAAAATTCTCTGTTTAGTTCTGTGCCCCACGTTTTAACTGAATTATTTGGTGTTTTGGTGACTATATTTTGGAAATCAGCCCTCTGTCAGATGTGGGGTTGGTGAAGATCTTTTCCTTTTCTGTGGGCTGCCGTTTTGTCTTCTTGACTGTACCTTTTGTCTTACAGAAGCTTCTCAGTTTCAGGAGGTCCCATTTATTAATTGTTGATCTCAGTGTCTGTGCTACTGGTGTTATGTTCAGGAAGTGGTCTCCTGTGCCAGTTTGTTCAAGGGTGCTTCCCATTTTCTCTTCTGTAAGGTTCAACACGGCTGGATTCATGTTGAAGTCTTTGATGCATTTGGATTTAAGTTTTGTGCATAGTGATAGATGTAGATCTATCTGCAATCTTCTACATGTCCGCATCCAGATATGCCAGCACCAATTGTTGAAAATGCTTTTTCTGCCCATTGTATAGTTTTAGCTTCTTTGTCGAAAATCAGGCGTTTGTAGGTGTGTGTGTTAATATTATGGTCTTCAGTTTGACTCCATTGGTCTTCCTGTCTGTTTTTGTACCAATACCAAGCTGTTTTCATTACTATCACTCTATAGTAGAGCTTGAAGTCAGGGATGGTGATGCCCCCAGAAGTTCCTTTATTGTACAGGGTTGTTTTGGTTATCCTGGGTTTTTTGTTTTTCCATATAAAGTTGAGTATTGTTCTTCCAATATGATGAGGAAATTAAAAAAAATACACTGTTGTACTTTAAGAATGTATCATGTATACTGGTTAAGTCATGATTTTATTCTGCTAAAATTCCTTTTATACATGAAATAAAAGGATTCCTAAAGTCTTGCATTGTAAGATTATCCACCATAGTTATGGAACAATTGATCTCAGATATTATATCAGCTTAAATTGCGAAAGATGTTGCAATTACCTTATCATGGTTCTGTTGTCCCATCTGTTGTCCAGATGGGAGAATTCCAGCAGCTATGAAGCTGTGTGCTGAATAGTGCAGGGTCCTGTTTGGTTGCAGATATCAACCTGCAGTAATTACACTTGGACAGTAGATGGCAGAGGTGTATCGCCAAATGGTATCTGGTAGCTGGAGATACCTCAGACCTGGGTCCCTGCAAAGTCTTAGATATCTAAGAAATGTTAGGAAGAATAAAATCAAGCTTTTTGTAGAATGCTAGGATTAGAAGTAGAGACTGCTCTGCATGCAGTCAGAGCGGGAAAAATAGGCTGAATAGATGTTTATTCAGGGAGAAATAACTTACAACAGAGACAGATGAACACCAGCAGGTTCCCGGTCCGGATGCTCCCTTTCAGTAAGCAGGAAAGCGCTAGGGGGATGGGGGGGGGGGGGCTTCCTCAGACCTAGTTCCCCCAGGTCACGTCCTCCCCTGTCCCCACCCCCAAATGGGCGTGGTCAATGGCCACAAGTGTGGACAAAGTGAATAAATATCTCACAACACCCGGCTTCACTGATACTCTCTTATTTGATGTTGCCACATATGATGAGGAAATTGAAGAAAAAAATTATATATTTACAAAAAAAAACACTGTTGTACTTTAAGAATGTATCATGTGAGAAAAAGACACCATGTGACTTTTATTGGGGTAAAATGAGTGGGGAAAGGGGGGAGGGGAGAGGTGAGACCAACCTTTGAGGACAGGAACGGCAGGAGAGGCAGACAGAGAGGGAGAGACAGAGACGGGGTGGGGGAGAGAGAGAGAGAGAGAGAGAGAGAGAGAGAGAGAGAGAGAGAGAGAGAGAGGAGAGGAACAGACAGAAGGGGAGAGAGAGGGAGAGAAGGAGAGGGATGAGTAGACAAGTCCCCTTTAAAAGGGAACATAGTGAATGTGCATAGGTACCCCAAGGACAGGCCAGTGCAGATGTCTCAATACTAACACATACAATTATGTGTACGAATGCATTATTCACAAAATACAACAGAAACACTCATGACAGTTATAATTCTCATTTCTGCAAGTGGTCATGTGGCCTTAGACGGTATTTAGAATTACCTTCCTCTGCTACGCATTCTGTATTTCTTCCACCCTCTGCAACACTTCAGAGGTCTTGAGTCTTTTCCTGGAAAAGTGACCCATACCTACTTTCTTTATGGGTCTGTGCCCTTTGTCATCTTTCCTGGAATAGATTGTTGTAGTTTCCCATTAACTTTAATCACAGGGCACAGTAGCACCAAGAGATGCCCTAAAGGATCTCCTGGATTCCAGACATAATTCTTCTTACCTTTATCTTGGAGAGGCAATCCAATTTCTCTATGGTAATCTGAATATATCACCCCTCCTAATGATATTATTCCTTTCTAGTCTGTTGGTTTAAGGGCATTTGGAGCTCACATGGATGTCTGAGTCTCTACTTATATGGGAATGTTTGTTGTGGCTCCTGGCAGGAGCACTCCCCGCTCTGTATCCCAAACTTCTAGATCAGAAGAACTAAGAGTTGCAGAAACAGGAAGCAAAATTTTCCCAGTTGGCAACTAGGGGTTATAGTGAGTAAATCTATCCCCACCACTTGATTCCTGGACCTTGATTCCTGTGAAGTGAGTTCCTCGGTCAGAAGCGATACTGTGTGGAATACCATGCTGGTGGATAAGACATTCTGTAAATCCATTGATGGTAGTTTTGGTAGTGTTACACATAGGGAAGAGTTGTCCTTTCCATGGAGGAAGTGGTCCTATGTAGTCAACCTGCCACTAGGTTGCTGGCTAGTCACCCCAGGGAATGGGGCCACATCTGGGGCTCATGTTGGTTTCTAATGTTGGCGGATCTGGCACTCAGCATCAGCAGTAATCAGTTCAGGCACGATCATTGTAAGCCCATGTTGTTGAGCCCGTGCATAGACCTCATCTCTGCCTCCAAGGCCACTTTGTTCATGGGCCCATTGGGAAATGACATGAATTGCTGGGAAAAGAGGCTGACTGTCCACAAAAAGGCAACCTATCTATTTGATTGTTAAACCCCTCCTTAGCTGAAGTCATCTTTTGGTAAACATTTACATGGGATACAAGTATCTTTGCCCATTTGGAGAGATCAACCTACATTCCTCTTCCTCAGATGTCTTCCTCACCAAATTTCCAATCATGTTATTTCCAAGTCCCTAACCATCCAGTGAATCCATTGGCTAGATCTGATCAATCAGTGAGTAGTTGCACATTTGGCCATTTCTCCTTCCAAACAAATTGTATGACCATGTGTACTGCCTGAACTTCTGCCTACTGTGAAGATTTCCCTTCTCCAGTATGAAGCATGATCCTAATTAATCTTAATCAATAAAAACCAAGAGTTAGATATTTAGGGTAGAAACTGAAAGATCAGAGAAGCAGAGCAGCCAGCCACCATAGACTGCTTACCTCTATGAAATCTCAGACTGAATGGGGGAGATCCTGTCTCTATGAATGATCAGATTGAATAGGTGGCTGAGATCTCTACCTGCCTTATTATATTCCTTTCTTCACCTCCCAAGTGCCAGGATTAAAATTTTGAGCCACCAATCTGGCTTTGTTTCTTTTTTAGACTGATGCAGTCTTTTGTAATCAATGGTGGTCTTAAACTTCTGCTCTTTCTGCTTCCTTCTCCCAAGTGCTGGGATTAAAGGTGTGTGCCACCACTGCTGGCCTCTCTGGTTAAGCAGTTGTTAGTTCTGCCTTCTGATCTCCAGGCAAGATTTATTTGTCAGAACACAAACAAAATATAGTACATAACAGTATCTTTCAGGCTTGTCCCAGAATAAGTTTGAAATACTGCAGTTGTCCACTTCTGGATGGTGCCTGCATGGTGTTCAGAACCATGAGTAAACCTGACCCTAGTCCTCTCTTCCTCAGTCCACCAATCATATGGAAGATCCCATGAAGCTATAGGTGTATGGTGGCAGCAGAAGGCATTTGTAACAGGAGTGGAAACCATAAGGGTATAGATAACTTCTTTGTGTAGCTTGTTTGTGCCTTCAGGACCTGCTTGTACTCTCTCTCTCTCTCTCTCTCTCTCTCTCTCTCTCTCTCTCTCTCTCTCTCTCTCTGTTTTTGGATACATGGTTTCTCTGTATAGCTTTGTAGACCAAGCTGCCTCGAACTCATAGTGATTCACTTGCCTCTGCCTCCCGATTTCTGAGATGCTCTCATATATATATGTACATATATGTACATATATGTAACCAGGGGCAGACACTTGAAATGACTTTAATAGGTATTATATTGCCCCAATTCTTCAGTGCTCCTATTCTTGTAAGTTATTAATTTTTTTCTTTCCTGTGTGTGTGTGTGTGTGTGTGTGTGTGTGTGTGTGTGTGTCTGTCTGTCTGTCTGTATGCCTATAGACTACTTAGCACAGGCTTTAAAACTCAGATTGATATTCCTGTGATGGGAGATATCATTCTGTAAATATGTTTCTCATATTGGCTAATGAATAAAGCACTGTTGGCCAATAGGAAAATAAGATAGGCCGGACTAGGAGACAAGGAGGATTCTGGAAGTAGGAGGGAAGAGATTCAAGATGGAGGATGGAGAGAATAGAATGCCTGGCCCTCTCTCCGGTAAGATGAAACCACGAGGAAATACTTAGATTAACAGAAATGGGTTAATATTTAAGACAGAGCTAGCCAATAAGAAATGCTAGTAACAGGCTAACAGCTTTATATCTAATATAGCATCTCTGTGTGCTATTTGTGGCTGATGCAGCTGTGGGACCAGACAGGCAGGGAAAAACTGATCCTAACATTCCTGCCTCTGTGTCCATATTGCTAGAACTAAAAGAATGGACTACCACACATAACTTGAAAATAATGTTTATGGTTTAAGTCTCCTCTTCTTATCATGTCAAGGGAGACCAGGAGATGGTGTCAGAACCCCTGATATATGAGTTACAGATAGTAGTGAGCTTCTATATGTACTAGAAATGGAAGCTGGATGCGCTGAAAGAATCTTCAGTGCTCTTTACGGCTAAGGTATTTTCCATCCTAAGTTTTCTAATTTTTTGTTGTTGTTTTTTGGGTTTTTGAGACAGGGTTTCTCTGTGTAACAGTTCTGGCTGTCCTGGAACTCTTGCATGGAAGCAGCCTCTCAGAGGCAAAAGCAGCTTTGTTCTGATGTTCATAGAGATTATCATCACCCTGAATCTAAGAGCAGAGTATACAGTGCTGTTAGGTGACTTTTCCTTGAAATTTTCTGCATTTGAGTTCTCTATATTTTGTATCTTTGAGAACTGTGGCATTGGTTTTTTAGATCAAACACCAAGACTGACAGTTGAAAGAAGCTCCTACTTTCACAGTGTCATTTACTTGATTTTCAGCTTAGACCTTGTGGTTCAAGATGAACATGGCAGAGGCTTTTTTCCCATCATTTTCATAATTTACATGTGTTCCTGCATGACTTTGAGGTAAGGATATCCCTAAATGTCTCTGCTTTTACATTGTATGCTTAGGAATAGGCAGAACCCTATGTGAATATGTCCAAACTCCTTTGGTTAGGAAAAACATTGTTTTGCAAATAACTTCCCATACTTTCCCTGACTTCTGCAGGTAAGAGCTCTTTCTCACATCCTCTGTCTTGGCTGTAGTGATTGCTATTCTTGTTAGTCAAACTGACTACCTCCAGAATTAAACTAAAACCCAAACAGTTGGGCCACCTGTGAAAGAATTTTCTTAAAGGTTTTGAAATTAAAGACATATCTTTAATCTAGATATTATGAATTAATAAGAGTCAACTTTAGCTGATTGGTGACAGTGCGTATCTTTAACTCCAGCACTCAGGAGGCAGAGGCAGTTGGATTTTCTGAGTTTAATGCCAGCCTGGTCTACAAAATGAGTTCCAGGGCTACACAGATAAACCCTGTTCTGAAAACAGCAATAAATAAATAAATAAATAACAAAACAAAAAACCAAAACAAAACCCAATCAAACAAACAATTAGATTCACCTTTAATCTGGATCATATCTTCTGGTAGCAGCTGACATATATAAAGGATATTGAAGATGTAAGCTCTCTCTTTTTGCCTGCTTTCTCTATCTCTGGCTACCAAGTTCATTCTTTTACTACCATTAGAGCCTACATCTTTCTAATTCTGGTGTATACTGAAGACCAACTGAGATATCGAGCTTCATGGACTGAACAACTATTGGACTCTTCAAATTTCCATTGGTAGGTAGCCATTGTTAGACTACCTAAACCACAGCTTTTAAGACATTTAAATAAATCCACTTTCTACATACATGGAGACACTCATTCTACCAGTTCTAGAATAATACAGCTGTTTTTTTTTCCCACCTTCCCACTGAGGAAGATGTGTAGGCTAACAATAATGCTCATAAACACATTCTCTTTAGGGGCTGGTGAGATGGCTCAGCAGTTAAGAGCAATGGCTGCTCTTCCAGAGAAACTGGGTTTAATTCCCAGCACCCACATGGCAGTTTACAACTGTCTGTGACTCCAATTCCAGGGGACCTGACACCTTCATATAGACATACATGCAAGCACAACACCAATGCACATAGATTAAGAATCATTTACAAATGCAAAAAACAAAAAACAAAAACAAAAACCACTACTCTTTATTATTCATTTGCCTAGAGTCTGCTCTGAATTTTAGAAATAAAACTCTTACAGCAATGAAGCCATCATCCATCCTTCTGATGGGAGAAAGACCTATTATCTTGTTTGAGATCTGGTTCCTGCTTTTCTTCCCTGGTTGTTTGATTTCCCCATGGCAACCAGGAAAAAAGTACCTCCAGTTCATCTGACCTCAGTATGAAACAACACAACAAACATCTCCTTTTGTGTCTCTTTTGTGTCCTGATGTCTCTTTTTAGCTGTTAATATTCTGGGTACCTTTACACCTGTGGGACATGGAAAAATCCCTCCACCCACATTGTATAGTGGCCTATATAGTAGCTATATGCAAGCTAGGTAGCCATGTTGTATCCAGGAGGAAGAAGGGAGTACACGAAGATAGCAGGATCTACTCTTGGAGCCTGGTGCAAGTGCTATACTGCTATTGAAATGCCTATCTCTGCTGATGTAGAAAAGGTATTTCTCTGGGGTGGACGGCATGGTCAGGAATCAGTGTGCTGTGTCTTTAACCACAATGTAACACAATGGGAGGTGCTGTTGTCACTCAGGCCTCACTAGCCAATCAGGCCCTCCAGGCCACCTGTCAGTCAGAAGAGGTACAGGGCCCTTCCCTGAGCCAGTTTCAGGCTTGTCTCTGAAGAGGAGCTGGCACATTTTCTGGTTTGCCATTTTCTGTGCTGTGCTGCAAGTACTGCTACAGGGAGCTAAGTAGAGAGCAAGCTGGGTAACCACGACATGGTGAGTGAGGCGGCTCACCAGATGGGGAGGAGCAGAGGTGCGGGAACCAGTGTGGTGGGTTCTCCCAGGATCTGTATGGAAACCTGCAGCCAGATTCCCTTTCCTGTGAGGTAGCACGTGGTCCTTGCAATTCCCTGTACCCAGAGGCAGGCCTCTGAATAACTTTGGCCTATGGGCTTAATCTGCTCATAGCATTGGGAGCAGGGAGCTGTGTGTAGAAACATCTTTTTAGTCAACATCAACGTGCTTTTGGTGCATCCATGGAAAGCGTGCCGAGCTTGCAGAGGCCTAGTTTCTCTAGTATCTTCTAGACATTCAGCGCTTTGCATTTTACCCTTATGTGTCAAGATCCATTTATTGTTAATTTTGTGGAAGTTGCAAAAGGCATCTCATGTGGTGGGTATCACTGCACTTACATGCCATGATGTAGAGAGTTGAATTGTTGAGATAAAGGATTTACCAATGCCTATGAAATAGTAAATCTCACAAAGTAGAATTTAGCTGATGGAAGCTGCCTCTAAAACACACAAAAGATAAGTGTATGCTAATCAGGCCTGTTAGAGATTAGGATGCTAGAATACATATTTATTCACTAGGATTGTGACACCATTACAAAGAAACTTCCCCTGATTTACAACCAGCCACTAAGTCCATCTCCATACCACAGAACAGGCTTGTAACAAGCTGCTCAAGGAGGCATTACAGGGTCACCAGCAACCTTAAGGACTGGTGTGCCATAAAGTTCTAGTTTTCTTGAGAAAAATCATAGTTCTACCAGATGGACACCAGAGAACAACTATTTGGAAAGCGAAACACTAGCTGATCAAGCAAGGCTTTCATTTAGGCCCTCAGGCAGGGAGGATGAACATTCTTGGAGTAACAACTTAGGTCTTGGGAAGGTTCCCCAAGGGACTGGTGTATTGACAATAAAGCAGAGCTCTTTTTCTAAAACCAGAAATATAATATGCTTGGGAGGGCTGATATTGGTCTGGGCCAGGGCCTTTGTGGAGGGGTTGCCTCAGATCCTGAGAACCCAACTATTCCCACCATAAGGGCTGTTGTTATCAGTCCCAAGGCCACTGTAGGCTTAGTCAATAATGATCTTTAGATAACCCTGTGTTCTCCTTGTATAGTGTCATTTGAGATGCTGCCTCCTGAATTTGTTCCATTGTATGATAGTTCCTGATTACTTCATATAAATCTCCTATTTCTTTCCATTTCCCCACTGGGAGTAGTATATAAGATGCTATTCTTCTTAAGAAGTTTAAATCCCAACACTCTGGAGGCAGAGGCAGGTGGATCTCGGTGAGTTCAAGGCTAGGTCACTGGTGTACTGTGGATGCCCATAAAGATGGCTGCACTTGTGGCTACAGTAGAATCTGTGGCTGTCTTAGTCTAAATAACAACAGACCTGAATCTGAGGTGTGGCTACTCCTGACCTCAAGGCTAGGGAACAAGAAGTTGGAGCTAAGGTGTGGTTATTGAATAAGTGAGGAAGAGAAGTCTGTTCCGTATACATGATACTATGTTCCCCTTTTTGGATAAGGTATATAAGAGTGGTGAAAAATAAACTTGTGGCATTTCAGTATTGACTAATCTGCCCTCCTGTCCTTTATTCTGTCTCTCTTTATCATCTATAGCTAGGCTTTCACTCATTCACACTCCCCCACTTAGGTATGTACTTGGGGCCACTCTGCTAGCTCCAATTGCAGCCCCACAAAGACTGCTCCCAACTGTGTACTTAAGAATTTATTATAGGATATATCTTTGCTGTGTAATCCTCCCATATGCCTAAGTGGCTAGACCTACAAGGTGCCTGTCTCTGTTTAATTTGTCCAAAGTGTAACTTGGAGCATGAACCTAAAAGACTGTGTATGTGGAATGCAAATGTGTCTAAGCTGGCTCCACTTTGAGTATTAGCTAAAGATGGACGCATATCATCATTAAAGAGATTTTTCTTTGTGAAGTGATTTCTTCCATCTTGTTAGAAAAAAATGTTTCTGAGACAAACTCTCTTATGAAAAAGGACCTGATTATGGTATCAGGCAGGGATGCTTTTGTAATTTCCCAGAATGTTTTAATTCATGTCATGTGAATCAACATACACCAGTGTGGGTGTACAGCTTGGAATGATTATCTTGAACCAATGAATACTGAATATGCCATTAGGCAACACTCTATGAACATGTATTCAATCCTGCTTGACACAGTTATGTCAGCTCAGAGGTTTGAGAAACATGCTATTGACTGTAACTATGTGTGTCAGGTTACAGCTCTCAGATGGACAACATCTATTTATTTCTTTTTGGTTTTTGAGACAGGGTTTCTCTGTTGCTTTGGAGCCTGTCCTGAAACTCTGTAGATCATGCTGTCCTCGAACTCATAGAGATATGCCTGCCTCTGCCTCCCAAGTGCTGGGACTAAAGGTGTGGGTCACCAACACCCAGCCTAATCTATCTCTTATTAATGACATTTCCTCTACTAGGGAAGGGCCTATTCTTTTTCCAAAGTCAATATAGCTAAGTTTTTTTTTAAATCTTAAAATATATTATTATCATTTTAAAAATCACTTATTGGTATCAATTTTGAATATTTTAAGTGCATTGCTGCTCTTATCTCTATTTGTTTCTGTTATCCAATGTTTCTGTCATTAATAGTTTCATTCCTTATCTCTCAAGTGTTGCTGATTATTGATTTCTGTGTAAAGCAATGTAAGCTTAGGCTTGTTTCATGTTTTGTAATTGAGAGTTGCTTTGAATACCTAACCCTGCCTCTGCTGCCCAGTTCTGGGAAGACAGTCCTGCAACTCTTTCCTGGCTGTGCCTGCCTTGACTAGTCAGTGAGAAGGAAAAATACAAATTAAGGAGTGACCCCCAGCCTCTGGCTTTTATTGGGCAATTATAAATGCAGAGGGAAATGTGCAAGAAAGTCATTGACCAATTTTAAAGAGAGTGGAGCAACAGTGCAGATAGGTTGAGGCAGAATGGAGGGTGAGAGCTTTCCTGCTTCAACAAGAGTTGAGATTAGCAATGTGGAGTCTATAATCAATTTTAAATGCTTTACACATGTCCTGATTGGCCATTTCTTGCTGTCCACAGACAAGGGCAATCAAGAATCTGGGTAAGGACTGACCTTATCATGAAACCAAATGGCTATAGTTACAATAATTTACCCAAAATAAAAGATCTAGGTAAAATAGTGTGGCCCTGACTAACAAGATTGTTATTTTTCTGGTTTAAGATCTTCACCCTTAGAGTAAAGCTCTGAGAAATCTTTGATGTGCTCTAATACAAATCCCTAGTTTCTGGAGCATGTGGCCATAAAGCCTGTCTTAACATTTAAAAATAATGTTTTGAGATTATAACTAGATCATATGCATATTCTCTTTTCTGCCTCCAAACCCTACCATGACCCCTTATTGTTTTCTAATTTGTGGCCTGTTTTTCTTTAACAACAGTTTATGTGTGATGTGACTTGTGTTTGGCTGCAGGCCTTCCCAGCTATGAGTCAATGGGTCGGCTACATTGGATATTGTTTAATGGACTGTGCACACAAAGGACCCTGTGCTGAGGATTAGGATGTGCTCTAGGATGGTGAAAGAATGTCTATTAAAATACCCACTTGGTAGACTAGGGCCCTGTGTGCTGGGCTGCAAGGGCAGAGCTGGAAGGACTGTGTTGTCTGAGCTATTTTATCTCAATTTCCCAGTAGGTGAGCTGCTACTATCCTGAGCCCCAGCTGGGTGGCCCTAGCCAAAGAGGGACTCTGGGAGGACTTAGCAATCAGGAGTACTAGTGGCAGGTAGCTTGCACATAACCCTCCTCTGTAAGGAGTTGTAAGAAAGAACACAAGCTATGCCATGGTGAGTATGAGATGTTCAGAGCAGGTCTGCTATGCTGTCATTTCTGCGGAATTTGTATGGGCCATGAGACAGACTGTGGTTCCCTTGTGGTACCACTAACCTGGGCAGTTGTTGTCCTTGTCCTCTGAGCCTGTTTCCCTGTGTATGCATTTCCTGGGTAGGGGGAGACTCTGCAGCCCTGGCATGGGAGGATGTGATGCTTGTAATAGCACTGTCCATTGTGTAAAAGCAGGCACTGCTTTTGATGTGCATTGGGAAGACAAATTGGAAAACTGAAGTTCTAGGTCTAGGTTTTGACTTAAATGGGCAAAGTCCCAGGTTGTTGCTGCCTGAATGCTGTCCATGTCACTGACTCCTTCTCTTATTCCCCACTAAAGATAGCTGCAAAATAAAGGTCAAATTCGAAGGGCCAGACACCTGCAAGCGACCTTGCCAGAGCCAGGCCTGCGATTTCTCAGTGGCGTTGATTTGTCTCTGCAATTGTGGCTTTTAGAGTTTTGCAAGATTAGCCGGCGTGGCACTTCCCCTTTGTTGAAGGCATTTTTTTTGGGGGGTGGGTGCCAGGCCCCTCCCGGCCCCAGCACAGCTAGGGGGCTGCCAGCGTGGCTGTTTCTGGACTTTGCTGTACTTTTTCAGCAGGGCACTGGCCACGGCAGTGGGGCAGCGCCTCACGGTAGGAAGTCCAGACCTCTGACGCTAAGCACTTTGGCCAGTGCGGTCGGCCTGACGCTCCCAATTGGTGAAGTCGGTTTTGTTGGCCTCCTGGAGGGGATTCATTGTCCATGGCTATCTGTCAGTCCTGGCTGCTGCTCTTCTGTCTTTGTTACCAGGGATCCTTAGAGAATATTGGGACCCTTTGCGTTACTGTTCCCTACAAACATGCTTCCTTTCCCAACACCATCGTTTTCAAAATAAAAAATGCACTGGGCAACTGCCTA
The DNA here is from genome assembly GCA_030556225.1 of Cricetiscus sungorus. Lineage (NCBI taxonomy): Eukaryota > Metazoa > Chordata > Mammalia > Rodentia > Cricetidae > Cricetiscus > Cricetiscus sungorus. Next base: position 35,953 of record JANBXA010000311.1, on the reverse strand, counting down.
ACTTTCCTGGCCAATGTTTCATTTATTTTATGCTAATGAACGTTATATACAAGACGGAGCTGAGTGTGATGGAGCAGACTGAATGAAAAAAAAAAAAAATCAAAAGGAGGACCCGACTGTTCCTAAGGGGTTGCTGCTTTTGTTATAGATTTGAGGGAACGTACAGAGAGGGGAAGAGGTTGAGGGGACGCAGAGACAGAAAAATCTGGGAAAGTCAAGAGTGCACATGGCCAGAACTAGCTGGGCTGCGCCAGGAGAGAGGGGGACCGAGAACAAGAGCAGAGTCTGACCAAAAAGGGCGACTTGGACCGAGACTAGCCAGGAGACTGGTGTCTGAGTTATGCAGGGGACAGAGGAGCAGAGGAAAGGGAATCCAGCACAGCACCAGGGCTGGAGAGTTCGGGGTAAAGGAGCAGGGTGTGCCAGGTACCCGGGAGCTGAGGCGCGGTCAACATCCGCTTTGATATGTTAATAAGCACCTCAGGCAGCCTTTTGTCTGGGCTGAGGCAGCACACCAACCTGCTCGCAATCCAGGCATTCCACCCTCAGGGGTTGCCAGTCACTCCAGGGCAGACTGGAAATTTTCTTAAAAATCGTAATTCCCGTGGAGTCCATTCCCCAAATCCACACGATATCCCGAAGTTTCCTGTCTTTCAAACACAATGCAGGATCATCAAATGTACCGACTTCTGGAAGCTTCATAGATCTCAGTGGAGTCAGTTTCTCTCTGCATACGGCCACTCTTGGGCTGTGAAGACAAGTTTTAGAGTTTTCCAGGCCTGGCCCGTGTACTTCGCCTTTTCTAAAGGAAAGTTTTTCTTTTTTTGTGTGTGTATGGGGGAGTTGGTGGTCCAGGGTCCATCTGGGCCCCAGCACAGCTAAAGGGCAGCCATTGCTATTGCATCTATAATAAAGAAAATGATGGATTATTCTTTCTGAGGTGTAAATAATCCCAAGTCAACGGCCAAAGTGCATGCAGAATAGGTGACAGCAGTCACTGCTGTGGCAGAAGAGGGCACATACACCCTGTCACTCAAGAGGCCATCAGCTGGGTCTCCTACTGCTAACAGTGAGCAGTATGAGAGCTGAAACCCATCACTGGATTCAGCGGTTCACTCCAAGATCAAGGAGGACTTTGATAAAGTGCGTCAGAGCAGTGGCTGGGATTGTGTCCCAGAAAGAACTGGTGGAAAGGAATTGGAGAGAGGAGGCACCTCCAGAGTGGTTTGCTTTTTAGGGCAGGAGAGGTTGGGTGGCTCGTAGAGGGAAGTGGGAAAATCAATCAGAAACTACAACACAAGGGAAATACCTTTCCCAGATCTGAAGGGCTGGACTCTTGCATTGAATGAAATGTAGAGGTCAGGAGTCCAGGGAGCAACAGGAATTATGTGCTGGCTGTGTATGGAGGGAGACCCACTCATTTCATCATCTCATTTCAACCCAGCAGGAGAGACGGCTCTGGGTAAGGGTTAGGGAAAATAAAAAATTGTTTGGGGGTAGGTGCAACTGGAGGCGTTTGGGATCTATTTCCTATGTCTACTCATCTTCAGCTGTGCGTGGAAACTTCAGGAGAACTCATGTTCTCACAGCTGAATTCTCAGCACCACCTTGCAGTGCCACCAGGCTTTACAGGGGTGAATGCTGGGACCTGTAGTTCAGAGCCTCCCTCCCTGTGTACTCGTCCAGGGAGGGGCTTGCAGCGCCTTCTGCGCCTGTGCCGCAGAGGCCAGTGGGGTGGGGGTGTTCCTGAGAGCCCTGAGGCGCCACAAGCCCTTTCCCCTTTCCCGCCTGCCCAGCTCCTTGCTTGTCCTGGCCCTGCCCTCATGTCCTCCCCGTACCACAGCTGCGGAGATGACCAGGTACCAAAAGTGACTGTAGAAAACCAAGAGCAGTCTCTTGTTTAAAAATCCCGGTTAGTGGAAAGGTGTAGGAAATCCATGGTTGGTGATGCAGCAATTTAATTAGACTGAATTAAGAAATCCATGTTTAATCTGAGCAAAGCATTCCTGGGTGACCCAATGAGAACAGGAAATCAAGGTGCTTTCAGAAGTGGGGGCTTTTAGCGCCCCTGGAGGTGGAGCCTCAAATGGCGGGCTTTTTAAGGGTGGAGTCTGAATTGAGGTGAATCCAGGGGAGGCCCCGCCCCTTCTGCTCACCTGGTCCTGTCTCTCAGGCTTCACTAGCCAATCAGAGCCCCTATCTGACCCGCCAGTCAGATGGGAGGGACCTTCCGGGAGCCTGGCTTTCACCTCTGCGCTTCACCTGAGGAAGTCAGGTGAAGTTGTACTTTTGCTTCTGGGGAGAGTTCTGGTCAGCTCAGCAGCTGCACCATGCTGAGCGAGGGGCCGCCCTTCACAGAGGAGTAGCCGAGGAGAGCGGGGAGCTGCCCTTGACCGAGGAGGAGCGGTGGCCGAGGTGAGCGGGGCCGCTGCCCCCATGTGCCGAGAGGCTGGCTATGAGTGAGGACCGCCGTCTCCACGCTTGGCTGGTCATGGTGAGTGAGGGCGCTGTCCCCAGAATAGGTGGAGTGTCCGGCTGAGGCTCGGAAGCCCGTGTGTTTGGTTCTCCCTTGGCTGAGTGGGAGCCGGGCACCATATTCCTGCCTGGTCCTGCCTTGTTCAGCATGGTTCTGTGTAGCCCAGCGTGGCCAGGCTGGCAGCCTCTGAATAACTTCACTCCCCAGGGCTGTATCTGCACAGAGGGTTGGCAGCGGAACTGTGTTTACAAATATCCAAGTGTGGTAGCATTTTGTTTGTGCTTTAAAAGTGGCACACGCCTTTAATCATAGCACTTGAGAGGCAGAGGCAGGTGGAGCTCTGTGACTTAGATCCAGTTCTCGGTCAGGCTCCAAAGCTACACAGAGAAACCTTGACTTGAAAAATCAAACCAAAAAAAAAAAAAAAAAGTTGCCTGAAGATCAGAGTATGGAGCTATGGAATAGTTATCAGAAGATAAGTGTGTGGTGGGGCACACCTTTAATCCTAACCCTTGGGAGGCAGAAGCAGGTGGATCTCTGTGAGTTCAAGGCCACCCTGGCTACACCTATTGATCCAGTCTAAAAGAGAAACGGAGACAGGTGGTGGGGGCTCGAACCTTTATCCCAGTGCTTTGTAGGTGGAGACAGGAGTAATATTGCTGGGCAGAGAGAGATATATAAGGCAGGAGGAGAGGGAAGCTAATTGTGTTCATTCTGAAGATTCACAGGGAAAGGATCGCACTTTTGATTTGAGGGTTCAGTAGAGGTCAGAACTAGGGGCTGGCTGCTCAGCTTCTCTGATCTTTCACCATTAACCCCTATATCTGACTTCAGGTTTTTATTGTTAAGACCAATTAGAGTTAGTGTTACAATCTCCAGTGTAGAGTAATGTGCTATTGCTAAACTGTGATGTAGAGGAGTATAATTGATGGTATAAGGATTTACCACTTCTTAGGAGACATGAAGTCACACACAGTAGAATTTAGGTAAGAGAGGGTTGTTTCTCAAATACCCCAATGATAAGCATGGTTACCACACCTGTTAGAGATTAGTGTGATAAGATGTAAAGGTTCACCAGGATTAATCAGCCTTTACATTCCCATAACAAGAGACAACCCTGACTTAAAAACACCCATAGGGTCCACCTCCCCATCAAAGGCCTCTAACATGCAATGTCCGCAAGGTGGCATTGCAGGGTCACAATCAACATTAAGTCCTGGTGTGCCATAAAGTTATATTAATTCTAGAACAGTGGCTTCTCCAGTCTTTTTGAAATGTGGTTTTGAGAAAAAGTCTCCTATGTTAATTGAGGTGGACTTGAACCCTGTCTTTAGTCCCACAGTGCATTGCCCTTGTTATCCTCCTAATTTCTCTAAATTCTCGAATTACAGGTCTGGAGCACCACAGAGTTCTAAAACTTCCAGTTTGAGTCACATAGTGGGCTGTCCATTGCAGTAACAGGAAAAGGATTTGTGTGTGGAGCCTGGCTTCTTCCTTCAGAGGAGAAGAGGAGGAAGTGTACTGTGTACACTGCAGGGGAAACAGTAGACAGTACAGTGTACTGTGTACACTGCAGGGGAAACAGAGTAGACGATACAGTGTATTGTGTACACTGCAGGGGAAACTGTAGACAATACAGTGTACTGTGTACACTGCAGGGGGGAACAGAGTAGGCAATACAGTGTACTGTGTACACTGCAGGGGAAACAGTAGACAATACAGTGTAGTGTGTACACTGCAGGGGAAACAGTAGACAATACAGTGTAGTGTGTGCACTGCAGGGGAAACTGTAGACAATACAGTGTACTGTGTACACTGCAGGGGAAACTGTAGACGATACAGTGTACTGTGTACACTGCAGGGGAAACAGAGTAGACAATACAGTGTACTGTGTACACTGCAGGGGAAACAGTAGACAGTACAGTGTACTGTGTACACTGCAGGGGAAACAGAGTAGACAATACAGTGTACTGTGTACACTGCAGGGGAAACAGTAGACAGTACAGTGTACTGTGTACACTGCAGGGAAAACAGTAGACAATACAGTGTACTGTGTACACTGCAGGGGAAACAGTAGACAGTACAGTGTACTGGGTACACTGCAGGGGAAACAGTAGACAGTACAGTGTACTGTGTACACTGCAGGGGAAACAGTAGACAGTACAGTGTACTGTGTACACTGCAGGGGAAACAGTAGACAGTACAGTGTACTGTGTACACTGCAGGGGAAACTGTAGACAGTACAGTGTACTGGGTACACTGCAGGGGAAACAGTAGACAGTACAGTGTACTGGGTACACTGCAGGGGAAACAGTAGACAGTACAGTGTACTGTGTACACTGCAGGGGAAACAGTAGACAGTACAGTGTACTGTGTACACTGCAGGGGAAACAGTAGACAGTACAGTGTAGTGTGTACACTGCAGGGGAAACTGTAGACAATACAGTGTACTGTGTACACTGCAGGGGGGAACAGAGTAGGCAATACAGTGTACTGTGTACACTGCAGGGGAAACAGAGTAGACAATACAGTGTACTGTGTACACTGCAGGGGAAACAGAGTAGACAATACAGTGTACTGTGTACACTGCAGGGGAAACTGTAGACAATACAGTGTACTGTGTACACTGCAGGGGAAACAGTAGACAGTACAGTGTACTGTGTACACTGCAGGGGAAACAGTAGACAGTACAGTGTACTGGGTACACTGCAGGGGAAACTGTAGACAATACAGTGTACTGTGTACACTGCAGGGGAAACAGTAGACAATACAGTGTACTGTGTACACTGCAGGGGAAACAGTAGACAATACAGTGTACTGTGTACACTGCAGGGAGATACAGAGTAGACAATACAGTGTACTGTGTACACTGCAGGGGAAACAGTAGACAGTACAGTGTACTGTGTACACTGCAGGGGAAACAGTAGACAATACAGTGTACTGTGTACACTGCAGGGGAAACAGTAGACAATACAGTGTAGTGTGTACACTGCAGGGGAAACTGTAGACAATACAGTGTACTGTGTACACTGCAGGGAAAACTGTAGACAATACAGTGTACTGTGTACACTGCAGGGGAAACTGTAGACAGTACAGTGTACTGTGTACACTGCAGGGGAAACAGTAGACGATACAGTGTACTGTGTACACTGCAGGGGAAACAGTAGACAATACAGTGTACTGGGTACACTGCAGGGGAAACAGTAGACAGTACAGTGTACTGTGTACACTGCAGGGGAAACAGAGTAGACAATACAGTGTACTGTGTACACTGCAGGGGAAACAGTAGACAGTACAGTGTACTGTGTACACTGCAGGGGAAGCAGAGTAGACAGTACAGTGTACTATGTACACTGCAGGGGAAACAGTAGACAATGGGTAGATCACAGACTGGCATGGCTTCTTCCAGAAGAGGAGGAATAGTGTACTGTGTTCACTGCAGAGGGATACAGAGTAAATAATACAGTGTACTGGGTACACTGCAGGGGGAAAGAGTAGACAATGGGTAGATCACAAACTGAAGTCTAAGGCATTGAGTTGCAGGAGGGGTCTCCATCATAAAGAAGGGCCTGATGGGGCAGGGTGAGTGACTGTAATTTCCCTGCATGTATTAATTCCTTTCCTTAGCATGAAGACAGAATTTGTGGGTGTACAACTTAGGGAGGATAGCTTGAACTAGTAAATATTCATTTTCCAATTAGGCAACTCTCCTATGCTGATATGTGCAATCCTGGATGACACAGTTAAGTCAGCTCAGAGATTTGAGACACAGGCCATTGGCTGTAACTCCATGTGTCAGCTTACTGCACTCAGTAGCTAACATTTCACATGGGACAAAGTCATACAGTGTGTTATTAATGGCATTCTCCCTACCAGGAAGTGCCTACTCTGTTTCAAAGTCAGTATAGCTAAGTGTTCTTTCAGTTATTTTTATCTCTTTAAAAAAATCAATTATTGATAACATTTTCAAAATTTCATTTTCTTTAAATGCATCACTGTCAAAATCTCTTTGTTTCTGTTTTCTATTGTTTTCTGGTTTAAGAATCTCATTCCCTTTTTTCTTAAGTGCATCTATCTATATCTATCTATCTACCTATCTATCTATCTATCTATCTATCTATCTATCTATCTATCTATCTATATGTATCAGTTTAGAACAGTGGTTCTCAACCTGTGGAGTCACAGCTTCCTTTGGGGGAATCAAATGACCCTATCACAGGAATGGCCTAAGACCACTGGAAAACACAGATGTTTATATTATAATTCATAATAGCACAATTATAGTTATGATGTAGCACTGAAAATAATTTTATGGTTGTGGATCACAAAGAGTTACAGCATTAGGAAGGCTGAGAACCACTGGTTTTGATCAGTGTCTCCAGTAAATGAATGTCCTCCCAAGTTCTCTAGATTTCATTGTGAATTTACAAATGAAGTGGGAACCTGTAAAAATTTCGTTCACCAACTGTGAAGCAGGTGTAGTCACAGCACAGAAAGGGAGGGGCAAGAAGAAGAAAGATTTCCTGCTGTGAGAGTACTTGACATTAGCCATGTCGAGTCAGGTAATCAATTTTAGATGTTTCATAATGTCCTGACTGGTCATTTCTTAGTTGAGTGGAAAAGGTAATCAATAATCCAATAAAAAACAGAACTTATCATCAAACAATTACTGTAGTCACACCATTTCTACATAAATAGTAGAACTGGATAAAATGGTGTTGTTATCCCTAACGTGACTGTTTTTTCCAGGTTTAAGATGGTAGCCTTGAGAGAAATAGTGTGAGTGGTACTTGGTGTGCTATAATACAAATCCCTAGTCTCTGGAGCACATGGCCATAAAAGCCTTTTTCAACTGTTTAATATAATTTTTGGGATTGTAATTAGATTATTTCCACTGTCTCTTTCCTGCCCTAAGGCCTCCCATAGCCCCTTCCTTGTGCTCTCATCCATGGCCTCTTTTTGTTTAACAACAGAGACTGTTTGAATGTGACCTGTGTTTGGTTGCAGGACCTCCCAGCTATGAAGGAAAGGGTTGGCTGTGGTGGACATTGAGTGTATAATTGAATGTGCACACACAGGACCCTGTGCCTTGTAAGGGAAACAGGAAATGCTCTTGGAGATTGGAAGATTTTACTAAACTATTAAGTTCTGAGTCATAGCATCTATTATTTCCCTTATTTCTCTGTTAAGTTTCTGTTTAGCAGACCTGTCCACTGGTGAGAGTTGGATGTTGAAGTTTCCCACTATTAATGTGTGGGGTTTGATTTGTAATTTAATCTTTATTAATTTTTCTTCTATAAATGTGGGTGCCTTTGTATTTGGGGCATAAATGTTAAGAATTGAGACTTTATATTGATGTACTTTTCATTTGAATATGAAATGTCCTCCATCTCTTTTGCTTAGTTTTAGTTTGAAGCATATTTTGTTAAATATTAGGGTAACTACTGGCTTGCTTCTCAGGTCTATTTGATTGGAAAATCTTTTTCTGACTCTTTATTTTGAGGTAATGTCTGTCTTTCAAGTTCATGTGAGTTTCTTGTATGCTGCAGAAGGATGGATCTTGTTTTCATATCCATTCTGTTCACCTGTGTCTTTTTATTGGTGAATTGATATTAAGAGAGATTGATCACAAGCTGCTGTTAATTCTTGTGGTTTTTGGTTTTGGTGGTGATGGTGACATAGTGTGTGTGGTGGTAGTGTGTGTGTTTGCATGTTTCCTTTGTATTTTGCTGGTGTGAGATTATATATTGCCTGAGTTTTTGTTAGTGCAGCTAACTTCCTTGGTTTGGAAGTTCTTCTAGTTCTTTCTGTAGGGCTGGATTTGTGGATAGGTATTGTTTAAATCTGGTTTTGCCATGAAATTCCCTGTTTTCTCTTTCTATGGTGATCAAAAGTTTTGCTTGGTGTAGTAGAAGAGATCTCGGTAAATTGGGGGAAGTGGGGGTGGTTGGGGAAGATTAGAACAACGGAGATCTGGTTGGCTGGATTGGAGATGGAAGGAAGGGCAGAATAACTAAAATATCTTAATGGGGGGCATTTTGGGGTTAGGGAGGAACCTGGTACCAGGGACATTCCCTGGAATCCACAAGGATTACCCCAGCTAAGACAGACCATCTCCTATAATCAGATTGGTGACTACCCTAGTTGTCATCAGAGAGCCTTTATTCAATAATTAATGAAAACAGATGCTGAGATCCACAGCCCAGCACTGGGTTGAGCACTGTGAGTCCAGTTGACGACATGGAGGAGTCAGGAGAATCAAGGTCCCAACAGGGGAACCCACAGAGACAGCTGACCTGAGCTCATGGGAGCTCATTGACTCTGGACTGAGATCTAGATAGCCTGCATGGGACAGACTTAGGCCCTCTGCATGTGTGTGACCATTGTGTAGCTTGGTCTGTTTGTGGGGGCCTCCCTGCAGTGTGATCAGGAACCAGCCTCGATGCAGGGGGAGGAGCTTGGCCCTGCCTCAACTTGATGCCATGCTTTGTTGACTCCCATGGGAGTTTTTAAGGAGATATGGAGGAAGAGTGTATGGGGGCTACATGGGCGGTGAAGGGAAGGAACAGGAGAGGAGGAAGGGCAAACTGGTTAGCATGTAAAATAAATGAAACGACTTAATAAAAATTAAAGAACAAAATGAAAAGGCACCAAAATTATAATTCAGTGAGAGAGGTACCTTGGCAGGTGAGGGACAAACACTCCATACAGACTGAGCTTATGGGAAGTTTTATTGGGTGAAGGTCCCCTAGTCCTTGAATCATACACAGTGCCAATAAGGACCACATATAAGAATTATTAACAATTTAACAGCAATTTTCAACAATAAGAAAAGGAGAAAACATATATATATATATATGCTTTATATATATTAATTTGAATATATATTCAAATTAATAATAAATGCAGGAAAATAAATCTCAGGCACTAAAATGTAAAAGTATTACTCAAAATGGTTGTAACAATATAGATGACAGGATATTAATATTTTCTCCAGGTTTGATATGCACCAAGTTGAAAATACATTTAGAAATAAAAGTAAACACTATCACTTTCAAACAAAAATGTTGTAAAGGGCGTATTAGTAGGTTTGGAGCTGTAGGACTCTGAGCTAAGACAATCATTGTATAGCATTATCCTAACCTGGTCAGTATCAAGGAAAATATGGTTCTTTGCTGGGGGAGAGGATTTTCTTTTATTAATAAAAAGAACTGAGAGTCCAGAAATCTTCATAATTAGCATCCAATGTTGTTTCTTAGTTTTTTTTGTATGTTAACATTATGAATAGACAAATGCTAAATATAAAGCATCAGGGACTCTGTTGAATCTCTAGAGCCATCCATCTCTGGTTTATGACCAGTGTATATAGACCCTGTGTTATGGCTGAAATGGTAATCAAATGGGGCCAAACCAAGAATCAGAAATACAATATTCCCGACCTGAAGTGTCATCATGGAGATGAAACAATTCCTGAAGAGGTTTCTTCTTTCACAGTTTGCACAGATATGTCTTTAAGAATCATGCATAGTTGGTTTATACCATATGGTGTCATCATAGTATTCTTTTGTAGATGTTGAGGCTGGGGTGTGAGTTCATTCAGGTCTGTGGAAAGTAGACTCAGATATACTTTTAATAATGAATTTAGCCTTTCACAGCGGCAGGGATCTCCATCCTCAATGGACTGAAGTTCTTTATGTTTTTCTCAATATTTACACTTTAGTGATTTGATTACCATATGCTCAGAACCACTTGAATGAGGCTTCCAAAAATATGATGCCAACTGCAAATTCTTGATTTATCAGCTACTAGAGTATTCCCTGTTTCCTGAACCAGTTAAAGGCATGGGCTTGTATACCCAGTTTGCCCATCTTTCGTGTGGTTGGTAATTGTTCATGCAATGTCTCTGATATGCACCTAGTATTATTGATCTGTTTGCCTCTCTCTCTGTGTTTGTTAATAGGCATTTTAGAAATGACAGAGGTGATCCTCCTATTCAGTTTTCTTTTTCAGTGACTTGGTGATTACATTAGAATTTCTGTGTCATGGAATAAGTGTGACAAGCATGATAATTAAATTTTCAAAGAAGTACAGATTTATAGTGTTGTCAGTATCACTTCTATTTTCATACATTTATACTTAAGAATGCAGTCACGTAAGATAATATGCATATTGACTTCACTTGGAAAGAGTAGGCTCTGCAGGATCCTTCCCAGAAGAATCTCTATATAGATGTGATGCTGGAGACCTACAGGAACCTCACTGCTATAGGTAAGACTATGAATTTTTCTTCACAATTTAAAATAATGGGGCAACTGTTTCTTGGTTATTGATGCTCCTCTGTAATTACAACTCAAACTGAGGAAGGATGATGTGAATAAATCAGGCATGATGTAAGGTTTACTGAAGGTAATAAGTTAAATTTTGCACAATTTCCAATAATATAGCAGACATTTTCTGGTACTATATTTTAGGCTACACAGAAGGTAATTTTGATGAGCAAGGTAATACAAATATGCCTCAAGAAATGTTAAGGTGTCTGTAAGTTTTAAAGACAGCAACAGTGTAATTAAAGTGCTTAAAGTGCATTGATGATTATTAAATTCTCACAAAACCATATATCTCAGTGTCAGTTAGGTGAATTGTGTTTACAAGACATTATTTTAAGACAGTAGACAAGGAAACAATGCCTTAACAGATATCATCATTTTAATCACAGCCCCATGATAGCTCTGCTGTAGAACCAGCAATCCATTTAGTTTATACCACTTATTACAAAAGTTATGCAATGTGGACACCTTTTATCATATGTCACTCTTGATACAAGCCATATTAACATAGGGATATCAAAAGAAGCAACTTACCCTCTATCTCTGTCAGAACAATTAGAAGGTATGTAGCAGCCCCCACTTTGAATAGATTTGTTGAATGTGATACAAGTGTATAAGTAATTGCTTTTCCAGCTTCACTGGATATGTATCAACCAACTCACACTTCAGAAAAGCCCCATGTATATTCGAAATGTGTATGTATATTTGTCCTGGTTCATATTACCAATGTATTATGACTCAGACTATAAGAACATTTATGAGTTTTTCTAGTTCTCTTCAAATATGTGAAAAGTCCAATACAGAAAAAAGATGCTATAAATGTGAACCATCACAGCTGTATTCACAGATCCAAAATCACCCTTAGTGAAGGGAAACAACATGAGTGTAAACAGTGATAGAACCTTAAAATCTGATTCTTCTTTACAATTAGACCAAATTGTAAAATTAATGCATACAGATATATTCAAGTGTTTATGGGTGTGTTAAAATTTTTAACTCTGCCAATTATCCATAAAGAATCCATACTGAATAGAAACCCTATGAATGTAATCAGTGTGGTAAATGTTTTCACAACAGTCATCTCCAAATTCATAAAAGAACAAACATTATAAATGTAACCAATTATAAACCTTATAATTGTAATCAATGTGGTAAAACCTTGTCTTAGGACAGTAGTCTCCTAACACATAAAAGAACATATACTGGAGAGAAGCCCTATGAATGTAATCAATGTGGTAAAGCCTTTGTATATCATAATAATCTTCTAAGGTACAAAATAACCCACACTGGAGAGAAACCCTATGAATGTTATGAATGTGAGAAGGCCATTTCTCAACATACTGATCTCCAAATTCATGAAATAGTCCACACTGGAGAGAAATCCTGTGAATGTAATGAATGTGAGAAAGCCTTTTCACAAGAATCCTCCAATTTCATAAAAGAACCCATACTAGAGAGAATCCTTATGAATATAATCAATGTGGTGAAGTAAGTCTTCTAGTGCATAAAATAACCCATACCGGAGAGAAACCCTATGAATGAAATCTGTGTGGGAAAACCTTTACACAAGAGTCCTCCAAATTCATAAAAGAACCCATACTAGAGAGAAACCCTATGAATGTAATCAATGTGGTAAAGCCTTTGTATAACATAATAATCTCCTAAGGTATAAAATAACCTACACTGGAGAGAAAGCCTATGAATATAATCAATGTGAGAAAGCCATTTCACAACACACTGATCTCCAAATTCATATAATTGCCCACACTGGAGAGAAACCCTATGAGTGTAATCAATGTGGGAAAGCCTTACCTACACTGGAGAGAAAGCCTATGAATATAATCAATGTGAGAAAGCCATTTCACAACACACTGATCTCCAAATTCATATAATTGCCCACACTGGAGAGAAACCCTATGAGGGTAATCAATGTGGGAAAGCCTTTTCACAAGAACACAAGAGTCCTCCAAATTCTCCCATACTAGGGAGAAGCCCTATGAATGTAATCAATGTGGTAAAGCTGTTTCACAGGACAGTCTCCAAACGTAAAAGACTACATGCATGAGAGAAAGAAACCCTATGAATATAGTTAATGTGATAAAGCCTTTCACATCACGTAAGATTTTAATGCATAAAAGAACACATTGGAGAGAAACTATGAAAGTAATGTGCTAAAGCCTTTGGGCATTATTGTAGTCTCAAATTATGGTGAGAAAACTCATACTCCAGAGAAACTATAAATGTAGTCAGCGTGGTAATGTTTTACACGTTGGGGTAGTTTTTATACAAGAGTAAAACTGTTAGTGTTTGATCATTCTGTTAAAGCAGACTCATATCACAATAGTCTTTGAGGACCTGAAAAAACCTCAGACCGAAGAAAGTCTGGCTATAAAATATTTCATAAAATCTTTAGCCAACACATTTTAGTTACCCAAGAGTATTCCAGAGAAAATAATCTGACAGTGTCAACAAATGCCAGCCTTTATTTTGTTTGCATTTGCAAACTCATGGACAAAGCACTACAAATTTAATGACCCATTCAGTTTTTCTCTTTGATAACATGAAATAAATACATGTTATAAAACCTTATGGAATTTCTTTGTGTCTTTTCTGTTGTTATAAAACAATGTCAACATCAACTCATGAAGGAGTTTAATTTGACTCTGGGTTCCAGAGTGATATAGCATCATCATGAAAGGGGCATGGTGACAGGTGTCAGACATGGCTGCTATAGCAGGATGCTAAGATCTCACATCCTCAACCTGCATGAACCAGAGTGCGGGAAGTGGAAATGGTGTGCCTCTGTAAATACTGAAAGCATATGCCCAGTGACACATTTCCTCCAGCATGGCATCATTTCCTAAATCGTCCTAGATGATACCACCAACTGTGAAGTATTGATTTCTCTGACTTCAAGCCTACATGCTTGCTTTCTGTTACATGAATTAGTTCATGATCCCAAAAAACTAGGTAAGCCTTTATATGCCTCAACAACTGGGTTACAGGAATGAATGCTTACAAAAGAAAAATAGTCGTGATTGAAAATGTTTAATGTTTTTTGTTTATTTTTATTTTGTCATATCAGTGTGTCTTTAGATATCTGCATGTGCTTAGAACGGTAAACCCTTTAGTCTTACTGTATTTATTTCTAACAGGAATTACAGAATGTTGTCAGAAACCTCACCTGGATTCTGGTCAGGGACTTGTCTTAACTAATCAGCCCCGTCTTTATCCCTGTCAATATTTTAGAACATTGGATCCTATGTAGTAGGAAGTTGTCAAAAACTGACCTTCATCCTGGAATGAAGTTTCAACTGCTTGGCTGTATCTCTAGCCCTATAGTATTGTATACCTTTGTATGTTATGTTGACATTAGGAAATAGGGAGAATCAGAAAAATCCTATTCATGTAAACAATGTTAAAGATTTTGCATATTACGGTTTACTTCAGTTTCAATGAAAAATATCTGCTTCATCTCTTTCATTATTGCCTTGAAGCAAGTATATTGTTTACTATATTCATTCAAGTATGATGGTTGAAATCACAGTGTTGTTGTTTGATTTTGAAAGTTTTGTAGTAGGTATTGAAGTGTCCTGTATATGTGGCAAATCCACTTACTGAGGTTTATCTGCTGGCTCATATATTCCATCAGTTTGTGGGCTCATACATTCCTTCTTTGAATTCTGTTCATCTTCTGTTGTGCTTTCACTTGGTGATAGGCAGTTTTGTTTTTTCTGCTGAAATGTATAGAATGGGTTGCCCATTATGTCAGTCGTTCATTGTTTACTTAAATATTAGTCAGTGTTTTCGTATTTTTTCACATAAAGGTATCTGGGAAAGGGTGGTGTGTTTTTGGTTCTGGTTTTGTTTTTCTTATTATCACAAATTCCCTTCAGACGATGTTGTTATCCTGCATTGGATCTCAGTAATTATTCAGGGATACATTATGAACTCATAAGTCTCATGTTTTAGCCTTCTGAGTTCAAGACCAAGGATAGTTCATCTACCCCCGATGCGTGCTCCTTTGTTACCCTGTTTTAACAATTATTAAAATGCTTAATAGAAGAGAATATAAGACACATTTAATACTTCATGTGTGTATCCAAAACAGCATTTACATCTGTCTGGTAGAGATATAATAAAATAGAATAATCATTAATCAACTGTGTATCTCATAACATAGTTTGTTGTTTTATGGATATGTATATATTTTTAACATTCCTGCTTTTTTTTTTCCATGTTCCAGTTTTATTCATTTGGTACTCACCTTGAAGTATTGCCTCCCAAAGGAATTATCTAGAGATGCCAGGTAATGTAAATACAAATTTAGTTTTTAAAAAACATGTCTGGTGTTTGTGTGTGTGTGTGTGTGTGTGTGTGTGTGTGTGTGTGTGTGTGTGTGTGTGTGTGTGTGTATGTGTTTGTGTGTAATGTGATTATGGGTTTGAATGGGTAACAGGTATGTTGGTTCTGGACAAAAACTTTGTGTGTTTTCTTTTAGCCCTATTCATATGTTGATCAAGGTCAGGTCACCAGTCTTGCATACCATAGACATTTTTCCTTCTGAGGCAGCTCACTAGTGTTTAAATAAGCTTAGAAACTTTACATTAGTAAAATACTTTCTATTCAAATTATAATTGTCATTGAAGAAAAGATCAACACAGTATATACTGCCATCTTTTTGGTATTTTTTTAGTTTATTCGTGGGGATTTTTAAGGATCAAGCTCTCACTTCACCTCTGAAGCCTTTTGTGACATGAACTTGATGTCCCATTTCCACCTTTCCTCACTGGAAAGCTGATGGGAGTGACAAAGAAGGTCTTCATTGAAACCAAGTCCTCAGCAGCTATAGTGAGGAAATGGGCTGGTTCCTGCCACCTGTCTTGGGGTGTTGGAAAGGTTTTGCCTTCATTTATTTCCCCAGAGGCTAACTAGCCAAGGTCCCCATGGTCAGAAGGGACAGGAGTCAGCTTTTTGTCCCTTGCCCTTGGGATGGTGAGTGCTCTGGGCTGACCCAAGGCCATGTGTACCCAGGGTTAAAGGGGGCTGAGAGGTCCTCCTGCCACCCCCAGGCTGCTCTTGTTCCTTGGGTGTTCAGCATCACTTTTAGGTGTATGTTTGTAGCATGTTTGAAAGATGAAGTTTGCTGTGCCAGGTAATTTTTAATTGGCTGGCTGACTGGCATTTGATGTTTGTATATATGCCTAATATGTACTGATACCCTTTTGTGGATAATTTGCCTTATCCTATTGTCAAGTTTCTGCCATCCCACACCTGGCACTATTTCTTTACTCCTCCTGTCTTCTCTCCTCCAACTCCCTTCTCCAGTCTCTCTGCTTTCCTCCTAGGCTTTCCCTGGCTCCTCTCCTCCCTCTGGTTCCTTGTCTATGGCCTGCCTCCTCCCCTTCCTCATGCCATCCCTGCCCAGTCCTCTGCTCAGGTGCATTTGATCAGGGAGCATGGAGCTCAGTTTTTCACCTATGCTGTCTTCCCAAACATGTGCATGCTAGTGCAACAGCAGCCAGTGCACAACTTGTTCTCCCCGACTCATCAAATAAATCAGGAACAGGATGTCAAAGAGGGGCTTGGGCTGATGACTGTGCATATCATTTCTGTTCAGTTTTGTAATTTCATTTTATTTTTCTTTGTGGAACACAAGACAAGGCACTGAAGGAGGGAAATACCTGACTTGTGACTGTTTAACCAGAAGACAAACAAGGAGCAATGGATGAAAGACAAGGACAGTGCCTTGAACCTTTCCTCTGCAGTAATCTCTTTGAAGATCTCAGCCTTGAAGAGGAGAAATGATGACAAAATGGCAAGGTAAGCCGAATGGAATTTCCACTTTGAGAAACTAGTATTAGGGTTAGACTCAGGGCTAGACTCAGGGCAAGGGCTAGACTCAGGGCTAGACTCAGGGTTAGGGCTAGACTCAGGGCTAGGCTCAAGGCTAGACTCAGGGTTAGGGCTAGACTCAGGGTTAGGGTTAGACTCAGGGTTAGGGTTAGACTCAGGGTTAGACTCAGGGTTAGGGCTAGACTCAGGGTTAGGGTTAGACTCAGGGTTAGGGTTAGACTCAGGGTTAGGGTTAGAATCAGGGTTAAACTCAGGGTTAGACTCAGGGTTAGGGTTAGACTCAGGGTTAGACTCAGGGTTAGACTCAGGGTTAGGGTTAGACACAGGGTTAGGGTTAGACTCAGGGTTAGGGTTAGACTCAGGGTTAGGGTTAGACTCAGGGTTAGACTCAGGGTTAGACTCAGGGTTAGACTCAGGGTTAGACTCAGGGTTAGGGTTAGACTCAGGGTTAGACTCAGGGTTAGACTCAGGGTTAGACTCAGGGTTAGACTCAGGGTTAGACTCAGGGTTAGACTCAGGGTGAGACTCAGGGTGAGACTCAGGGTTAGACTCAGGGTTAGGGTTAGACTCAGGGTTAGGGTTAGGGTTAGACTCAGGGTTAGGGTTAGGGTTAGACTGAGGGTTAGGGTTAGACTCAGGGTTAGACTCAGGGTTAGGGTTAGACTCAGGGTTAGACTCAGGGTTAGACTCAGGGTTAGGGTTAGACTCAGGGTTAGGGTTAGACTCAGGGTTAGGGTTAGACTCAGGGTTAGGGTTAGACTCAGGGTTAGGGTTAGACTCAGGGTTAGGGTTAGACTCAGGGTTAGACTCAGGGTTAGGGTTAGACTCAGGGTTAGACTCAGGGTTAGACTCAGGGTTAGACTCAGACTCAGGGTTAGACTCAGGGTTAGACTCAGGGTTAGACTCAGGGTTAGGGTTAGACTCAGGGTTAGGGTTAGACTCAGGGTTAGGGTTAGGGTTAGACTCAGGGTTAGGGTTAGGGTTAGGGTTAGGGTTAGGGTTAGGGTTAGGGTTAGGGTTAGACTCAGGGTTAGACTCAGGGTTAGGGTTAGGGTTAGACTCAGGGTTAGACTCAGGGTTAGGGTTAGGGTTAGACTCAGGGTTAGACTCAGGGTTAGACTCAGGGTTAGACTCAGGGTTAGACTCAGGGTTAGACTCAGGGTTAGGGTTAGACTCAGGGTTAGGGTTAGACTCAGGGTTAGACTCAGGGTTAGACTCAGGGTTAGGGTTAGACTCAGGGTTAGACTCAGGGTTAGAAGAAGAAGTTAAGAAGAAGAAGGTTAGGTAGGTTAGAAGAAGAAGAAGAAGAAGAAGAAGAAGAAGAAGAAGAAGAAGAAGAAGAAGAAGAAGAAGAAGAAGAAGAAGAAAAGAAGAAGAAAGAAGAAGAAGAAGAAGAAGAAGAAGAAGAAGAAGAAGAAGAAGAAGAAGAAGAAGAAGAAGAAGAAGAAGAAGAAGAAGAAGAAGAAGAAGAAGAAGAAGAAGAAGAAGAAGAAGAAGAAGTAAGAAGAAGAAGAAGAAGAAGAAGAAGAAGAAGAAGAAGAAGAAGAAGAGGGAGAGAGAAGAAGAAGAAGAAGAAGAAAAGAGGTTAAGAAGAGAAGAAGAAGAAGAAGAAGAAGAAGAAGAAGAAGAAGAAGAAGAAGAAGAAGAAGAAGAAGAAGAAGAAGAAGAAGAAGAAGAAGAAGAAGAAGAAGAAGAAGAAGAAGAAGAAGAAGAAGAAGAAGAAGAAGAAGAAGAAGAAGAAGAAGAAGAAGAAGAAGAAGAAGAAGAAGAAGAAGAAGAAGAAGAAGAAGAAGA
>JANBXA010000311.1:7500-10000 GCA_030556225.1 Cricetiscus sungorus | reverse complement strand
AAGAAGAAGAAGAAGAACGAAGGAAGAAGAAGTTGAAGCAGAAGAAGAAGAAGAAGAAGAAGAAGAAGAAGAAGAAGAAGAAGAAGAAGAAGATACAAGAAGAAGAAGAAGAAGAAGAAGAAGAAGAAGAAGAAGAAGAAGAAGAAGAAGAAGAAGAAGAAGAAGAAGAAGTAAGAAAAAGAATGAAGTAGAAGAAGAAGAAGAAGAAGAAGCAGAAGAAGAAGCGAAGAAGAAAAGAAGAAGAAGAAAGAAGAAGAAGAAGAAGAAAGAAGAAGAAGAAGAAGAAGAAGAAGAAGAAGAAGAAGAAGCGTTAAGAAGAAGAAGAAGAAGAAGAAGAAGAAGAAGAGCGAAGCAAGAAGAAGAAGAAGCTAAAGAAGAAGCTAAAGAAGAAGAAGAAGAAGAAGAAGAAGAAGCAGAAGGTATAAGAAGAAGAAGAAGAAGCAAGAAGAAGAAGCAAAGAAGAAGAAGAAGAAGAAGAAGAAGAAGAAGAAGAAGAAGCAAAGAAGAAGAAGAAGAAGAAGAAGAAGAAGAAGAAGAAGAAGAAGAAGAAGAAGAAGTGAAGAAGAAGAAGAAAAGAAGAAGAAGAAGCAAGAAGAAGAAGATAAGAAGAAGAAGAGAAAAGAAGAATAGAAAGAAGAACAAGAAGAAGAAGAAGCAAGAAGAAGAAGAAGAAAAGGCGTGAAGTAAAGAAGAAGAAGAAGAAGAAGCTAGGTTAAAGAAGCCAGCTTGAAGAAGGAAGAAGCTAAAGAAGAAGAAGAAGAAGCCAAAGAAGAAGAAGAAGAAGAAGCCAAAGAAGAAGAAGAAGAAGAAGAAGAAGAAGAAGAAGAAGAAGCTAGAAGAAGAAGAAGAAGAAGAAGAAGAAGAAGAAGAAGAAGAAGAAGAAGAGAAGAAGAAGAAGAAGAAGAAGAGAGAAGAAGAAGAAGAAGAAAGAAGAAGAAGAAGAAGAAGAAGAAGAAGAAGAAAGAAGAAGAAGAAGAAGAAGAAGAAGAAGAAGAAGAAGAAGAAGAAGAAGAAGAAGAAGAAGAAGAAGAAGAAGAAGAAGAGAAGAAGAAGAAGAAGAAGAAGAAGAAGAAGAAGGAAGAAGAAGAAGAAGAGAAGAGAAGAAGAAGTTAAGAAGAAGAAGAAGGAGAAGAAGAAGAAGAAGAAGAAGAAGAAGAAGAAGAAGAAGAAGAAGAAGAAGAAGAAGAAAGACTAGCAGAAGAAGAAGAGGAAGAAGAAGAAGAAAAGAAGAAGAAGAAGAAGAAGAAGAGGAAGAAGAACAAGAAGAAGAAGAAGAAGAAGAAGAAGAAGAAGAAGAAGAAGAAGAAGAAGAAGAAGAAGAAGCAGATAGAAAGAAGAAAGAAGAGAAGAAGAAAAAAGAAGAAGAAGAAGAAGAAAGAAGAAGAAGAAGAAAGAAGAAGAAGAAGAAGAAGAAGAAAGAAGAAGAAGAAGAATAAGAAGAAGAAGAAGAAAGAAGAAGAAGAAGAAGAAGAAGAAGAAGAAGAAGAAGAAGAAGAAGAAGAAGAGGTGCTAAAGAAGAAGAAGAAGAAGAAGAAGAAGTTAAGAAGAAGAAGAAGAAAGTAAGAATGAAGAAGAAGAAGAAGAAGAAGAAGAAGAAGAAGAAAAGAAAGAAGAAGAAGTAAGAAGAAGAAGAAGAAGAAGAAGAAGAAGAAGAAGAAGAAGAAGAAGAAGAAGAAGAGAAGAAGAAGAAGAAGTAAGAAGAAGAAGAAGAAGAAGAAGAAGAATATAGAAAGAAGAAGAAGAAGTTGAAGAAGAAGAAGAAGAAGAAGAAGAAGAAGAAGAAAGAAGAAGAAGAAGAAGAAGAAGAAGAAGAAGAAGAAAAGAAGAAGAAGAAGAAGAAAGAGTTAAAGAATAAAGTAAAAGAAATATAAAGCAGAAGAAGAAGCTAAAGCTAAAGAAGAAGAAGAAGAAGAAGAAGAGTAAAGAAGAAGAAGAAGGTAAGAAAGCAGAAAGAAGAAGAAGAAGAAGCAAAGAAGAAGAAGAAGCAAAGAAGAAGAAGAAGAAGAAGAAGGAAAGAAGAAGAAGTAAAGAAGAAGAAGAAGAAGAAGAAGAAGCAAAGAAGAGAAGTAAAGAAGAAGAAATGAAAGCAAGAAGAAGAAAGAAGATAAAGAAGAAGAAGCAAGAAAGAAGAAGAGAAGAAATACAAGAAGAAGAAAGAAGAAGAAGAAGAAGAAGAAAGAAGGAAAGAAGAAGCAGCAAAGAAGAAGAAGGAGAAGAAGAAGCAGAAGAAGAAAGTTACGAAGAAAGCAAAGAAGAAGAAGCAAGCAAGAAGAAGAAGTTACAGTGCTGAAGAAGCAAGCTAAAATAGCGAAGAAGAAGCAAAGAAGAAGAAGAAGCAAAGAAGAAGAAGAAGAAGAAGAAGAAGAAAGCTAAGAAGAAGAAGAAGAAGAAGAAAGAAGCTAAAAAAGAAGAAGAAGAAAGAAAAAGCCAAGATAGTAAAGAAGCAAGAAGAAGAAGCAAGAAGAGGTAAAGAAAGAAATGTAAAGAAGAGAAGAAGAAG
>JANBXA010000308.1:0-25869 GCA_030556225.1 Cricetiscus sungorus | reverse complement strand
GAGAAAAGATTGTTTTAAAATTTTAAAAAAATATCATTTCTAAAATAAATAAATAATTGTGATGGCATTTTGATTTTTGCTGCTAAATCAAATGTGTTTTGTAAACTGTTGATATGTTGTAAGTGGAATTTTAATGGCTTGCAGCAATTGGTAGAATGTTCTGCAGCAGTGAGGATTTGAGTGACCAAAATTGGCAGGTGAAATGGTGGTGGCTACCAGTATGTGTATGAAGTTAACGTGTGAGGAGCTTGGGCATGTCTTTGTAGTTATTTAGTTAGAATGAGTTAAAGTATCAGGTTTTCTCTTGCTAATAAGTGCAATATTTAAAAGGATAAGCAATACTGTGTCTTTTAATAAAATGTAAGACTCATGAGTAAAAAGAAAAGATTATAGAACTTCTAAATTCTAATTGTTTTGTAAGGAGGAACTGTGCTATCTTTTGTATTGCAGTATTAACCAAAAGCATGTTTGATGAGTTTCCTAATTCTTTATTTTATGAATATGAACTGTGCTTAATAAGCTCTTTATCAAGATCATTGTTGTATACCTATTAGATACTAATAACAGCCCTTGCATATATCACTTCAGTTGTAATAATCAAAATATAATGTAATTACCACCCACTATGAAGTCAAAATAAAATAATATTGAATTAAAGACTACTTCTCAGTTACCTTTTATTTATGAGAAAATCCTATGAACAAAAAAACAAACAAACAAGCAAAAAACACTTAGGACGTACATTTTTCTTTAAGTTCACAGATGGAGTTCATAGCCCATCATGACAGTGAACTTACATTAGAATATAATATTGTAAAGCTACTTTCCATTTCATAATCATTCCATCACTGGGATATATTACAGCCTATTAAAATCAATAGAGTTCTAGCAAGTTTAAGCCAACTTCTTTACCTGAAAATATTTCATGATATGATTACATTTATGATGGAGATATATGAACTAAACCAGTTCACTTATGTGTTCTTACTAAAGGAGCTTACTAAAATGTATTACTAAAAGACTTCTATTATACTACTTAAATACTTCTTAACCTGTTTCAAGTTATATCACTACCACCTACTTGAGAGCATATCACAAAATATGATCGCATATTTAGGAATGTGACTAATAACTACATAAAATTTCATTGCCTAATGGACAAAGGCAATGACATAAAAAACTTCAAGATTTTTCTAAGATACATCTCAAACTAAAAGAATCAAGGCTACACAAGTCTCTGTATCAAAACAAAATTAACAGTATACTACAGATGGCAAGAACATGAAAAAGAGTACAGTAATTTAAAATCCAGTAATTATATAAAACTGTAAAATGCAGTAATGATATCAAACTGTGATAAATTGCTATTAACTTACACTGAGGAGTTGAAAAAGAGATATACAGAGAAGTTATAAAGCTTCTCTGTTTTCTATCTTTTATCTTTTATACTTATTTATAGTATACTTATAACTATATTTATAGTATAAATACTTAAATATATTTATAGTATAAATACTTAAATTATCAAATCTGGATATTAAAAGCTATGGAGGAAGCTTAGATAATATCTTGAGAGTGGTACTAAAATTGAAAAATCCACTCTTCATTGATCATACCATCTGAATTTTCAGAACTGTATCACATGACCAACTAATCTGAATAACATGATATGAAACAGAACAATTTTCAGCTAATAAGAAAGCATATGGTGTGGTTGGGATGTAGAGCCCTAGTAACAGCTATGCTGAGAGCACCTTTGCCTCCTATCACCCAGAGCACCTTGGTGTCAGATTTTTTTTTTAAGTAAGAGCTTGTTTGTAAAAGCACTTTCCTGCTTAAACACAACTAAGAGATTAAACAGGGATTTCACCATGAGCTCATTATATCACACACTTTTACACTGGTCCTTGCAGAAATCTTTCAAAGTTGGTATAAATTACTTTATTTTAAAGAAAGGAAATCAAAGTTCAAGACTTTAATGGTACTCTCCCAATATTAGCCAATTATCATCAGAAACAAAACCTAAGACAATTTAGGCCTCTTTTTCTATAATTTTTTTTTCATCGATCACGAAGCCTCTTTTAGCAGCAACACTACACAATACGTACTTCCCCAAGTGTCTGAGTTACCTTACTCTCTAAATATGTCACTGATAGAGATGAGATTCAAATAGTGTGGTGTTTCTTGTTATACAGTCTTCCTAAAGAAAGGATATATAGTCCTAATAGTGTCTTCAATACATAAAAAGACATATTATACAAGATATTAACTAATCTGAAAGTTTCAGGATGATTTACAATTATTAATAATGTTTTAATTTCTGAGTGTTCTTTATCCAAAATCACCATTGAGATTTTTATATCAAGGATCATGTATAACATTCAGGACAAGGCTACAAAACATGCTTTACCCATTTCTTTACAAATAAGGAGAGTAAATTTCTATGTAGTGGTATAACGTGTATCATTATACAAGAGACAAGATCTATGTAGAAGGAGTCACATGATTGCTGTTACAGCCAGTACTCAAACACAAGTCCATAGATTCTAACTCTTACAACAGTTTTAAATATCCCATAGGAAGAAATGGCATCTCATTGCCTCCTGTTATTCTGTCTTTTGTACTGTCAAGATGTGTTTTGACTTATCAAAACTGTGAGAGGCAGATTTTGGGTCCCAGGTATGATGATCAGTGACTAAGAAATATAAATAGAGTAGGTATAGATCTTTATTGAAGTCAAGGCTTAATTTCATTTCCTTATTTGTATCTTAGGATAATGATTTTATTTCCTTCACATGCTCAATAAAAGTGTTGAATAACTTACACTGTTCAATGAAAGATACATACTAAATACCAACTTAAAATGCACCTTGTTACTTTTAAAGCTGTGAAGAGTATGCAAAGTGATATGAAATTTTATTTTAAATTTATATAAATTACTGGACAGTTTCAGTACTGGTATCATAGATGTGAGCTATTCAGGATACACCTGAATTTGATTCAAACATTTTTGGCCTCCAGACAGCTATTTCCCCCTTACTTAGATAAAGATAATAAACCTAAGATACAGAAATTTATTTGTTTATCATAATATTTTATTGTAAATTAGAGACTGCATGGACATATGATAGCAGTATTGATTTTGGAAAGGTCATAAGACTTAAAAGTTGAGATGTTCCTTGAGTACAGGAATGTGTGGTCCTGTTTAAGGTACTCCATATTTTTTTTCCTACTGTCATTCCTCCATATGAATGAAATTTACTTAATACTTTCTAAGCAGTTAACAATAGCAGGAGTCACCTGTGACATTTCTGGTCACCATCTTGCGGAAATGAGTGCCTTCTTCATTTTAAAAATCAAGCAAGGCCTAGATATTTCAAATAAGTTAGTAAAAATATACAGTAAATAACTACTAGATTCCATAATTGTCCCAGTCTATGCACTTTATACTAATGACATCTTTTGGAGTTTTTCATATTATACATTCTCTTGGGATTGATGTATTGTTTCTCTATTGTTCTCTTTCTCCTCCTTAGGGAAAATCTGTTATTCCACACTTTAATCTTGTCAAGAGAAGAAAAAGTACCTGAAAAGTGAGATAAATCTCTCTTGCTCTTTCTTCCTCTCTCATATATTCTCACATGTATATAAGTATACTATGTCATAAATATATACATGCATCTCATATAAATATGCATGTAAACATATAATATACACATCAAAAATAAGAGAGTGCACTTTTTAAAATCATATTCCACTTCTTTCATTTTTAACTACTAATACTTTGAAAGAGAAGCCTTTTGTGTAGGTGTTGTGATCACACACTGGGACATATGGGGGAAAAAACAGCTCCACTAAGCACGAAACAATTGGAAATATATGTTAGAATATTTTGAGAATCCCAGAAAGATTGTCATCCATAATGCTCCATATGTCCCAAAGTTCGCCTCCCCAGACATTATCGGGATTCAAATCGTGTTGCAATATGTGACAGCTTGGATCATGTAGATGATGTATCATCGTGTTACTGTGAAATATTCTCTAAATTTTATTCCTTTCCAATTAAACTTTCTGAAATATAATTTATTTTATTATTGACATATATTATCCACAGTAATTCTTCCAGAAAAAGGCAATTTTGTGTTTTTGTCAATTTTTAAAGTTTCTATTTCTCATGTTTAGTAATTTTCTTCTTTGATGCATTCTGATTATTCTATTATCTTCTTACTTTTCCCACACTTGACAATCTCTTCTCTTCTTTAGAAATTTCTTTCTCTTGTTTTGTGACCTCTCAGTTTAACCAGGGCTGCTTTTGTTGTCATTGGTAAACAAATATCTGTTGGATCTTGCTGGATTTACTAATGATCACACAACTGAAACCAATAACTTCATTCTTAGAGAATTTATTAAGAGTCAAGATATCAGCAGAGAATGTTAGGAACCTACATTCCCCTTTGACAAGACCTCTTTTACCCATACCAATGCATATGATTGAGTTAATGACTACAGTAATTATGGAATCCAGTTTTGCCAACACTATTTGTTAAAGATGCTTTCTTTTTTCTTTGTATAATTTTAGAATCTTTTATCAAAATCAGGTGTTTATAGGTGTATGGATTAATATTAAGGTTTTTGATTCCATTTTTGTCCACTTGTCTTGTTGTGCCAATACCAAGCTGTTTTCATTACTATAGCTCCAAAGTAGAGCTTGAAGTCTGAATAGTAATCCCTCCAGAAGTTCCTTTATTGTATAGAATTGTTATGGTTATTGTGATTTGTTGTTGTTGTTGTTGTTGTTGTTTTTCCATATTAAGTTGAGTATTGATTGTTCTTTCAAGGTTCGTGTTGGGATTCTGATGAGCATTGCATTGAATGTGAATTGCTTTTTTTTTTGTAAGATTACCATTTTAGCTATTTTGTTTATACCTATGTAAGAATATGGAAGATCATTCAATTTCTTTCTTTAAAGACTTAAAGTTCTTGTCATACAGGTCTGTCACTTGTTTGGTCAGAGTTATCCCAAGATATTTTATGTTCTTTGTGAAGAGTGATGTTTCTCTGATTTCTTTCTCATCCCCTTTATCATATGTATATAGTAGGGCTACTGATATTTTTTTAAGTTAATCTTGCATCCTGACATATTACTGAGGTGTTTATCAGCTTTGGAGCTCGCTGGTATAATTTTTCTAGTCATGTGTGCAAACATATATCATCTGCAAATAGTGAAAGTTTGACCTCTTCCTTTCCAATTTTTATCCCTTTAATCTCCTTTTGTTGTCTTATTGCTCTAGTTGGAACTTCAAGTACAATATTGAATAAGTATGGAGAGATTGGATAGCCTTGTCTCGTTTCTCATTTTAGTAGAACAACTTTTAATTTCTCTGCATTTACTATAATGCTGGATATTGGCTTACTGTACATTGTCTTTTATATTTATTTTTTGTATCCCTGATCTCTCCATGACCTTTATCATGAACGGATGTTGGATTATTTTCAAGGTTTTTTCAACATCTTTCTTTTTTCAATTTCTTTATATGGTGGAATACACTGACAGATTTTGTAGGTTGATCCATCCCTAGATCTCTGGAACAAAGCTTACTTGATCATGGTGGATGATATCTCTGAGGTATTCTTGGATTCACTTTGCCATTTTTAAATTAATTTTTATTTAAATTAAAAACAATGTTATTTTACATAACAATCAAATGTCCCTCTTTCTCCCATCCTCCTATTCCCCCTCACCATTTCTCCATTACCCCATCCTCTCCTCAGTGAATGAGGTCACCAATTGAGGATCATCAAAGTCTCTTAAATCATTTGGTGCAGTACCAAGTCCTTCACTGCTGTATCTAGGCTGAGTGAGTACCCTTAATAGTGAATGGGCATCCAAAATCTCATTTATGCCACGGCCAGTATAATTCTATTGAGTATTATTATATCAATATTCATGACATGGATTGGTCTGTAATTCTCTACCATAGTTGCATCTTTTTGTGGCTTGTGTAACAGAGTAACTGTAGCCAACTAAAAAGAGTTTGTCAATGCTGCTTCACATTCTAGTGTGTGGAATACATATCCAGAGGACAAAATTTAACAGCCCTTCTTCTTATATTTAGGTGTTTGCATTTCTTTCCATCCCCGTTTCACCAATGAAACTTCAGATTTTCATAAACAGAGTGGTCTAAATGTCTTAAAAGCTGTTTTCTTAGCTAACCCTAATTCTCAGAATTTGAGTATGTGTGAGTTTTGTATATACTCTGTTTACTGCAAAGAGAAGCAACTTTGATTAAGTCTGAGAGTAGTATCTGTCTATGTGTGCAAAATATTTGGAAGGCAATTTGATAGTGTGTTGGTTTAACTAACAGCAGCCAAATTCCCTGCAAAAAAAAATTTTACTTCCAGAGCCATGTGATTTTGATTGGGCTCACAATACCAGCTATAGCTTTGTTCTGTTGGTAATAACATATGGAGAGTCCATAACTAAGCAAGACTGTCATGTTTTTCTCCCTAATTACTCATATAGTAACTTCTTACCCTATGAAAATTATCCAAGCAGGGTGGCAGTAGCTTATAACTGAGATCCAGCTTTTTTTCTCTGTATATTATAATCAAAATCTCTGATGCCTGAAACAATAAGTTCTTATACTGTCCTAGACTAACAAAAGAAAGTATATGAGCCTGTATTGTGTTTGAGGTCAATGAATCCAGCATGATCAACAACTCATATGGAGCTATATCACATCTGGCCTGTGGTTTTTGTTTTCTAACCCAGAGCTTCTAAGAATAGTGTTCTCTAGCCATACAAGAGATCTCCTTTTTTTCTTTTTTATTTTTAAAAATTTCATTTTTCAGTTACTTTACAAGTTGTCCACTTCAATATAACTTTCATACTTGCTTTATTTTAGTTAACCATTCATGTCTTCATTTCAGCACTATCAGCATTAGTTAAAACTTTCCAATCCCAGTATCTGACAACTATTCCTTTATTTCATATATGATATATTCTCAGTCATCCCTTAAAGCATCGTCTTCATAACTGTTTTAGTTTCTTGGTTTCGATGGTTAATGCAAGTATCCAAAATAATTTTTATAGCTTTTGGACTGAAGATTATATAAAGTTACAATAATCTTATATTTGTAATATTTATTAGGCAAAAAGATGTAACATTAAACTTAAGGAATCAACCATATTATGTCTCTGTTTTAGTTATAGTAAGTATAGTCAAACCATATTGGAATTGATCTCTAATACTTTTTCATCCTGAAAGGATACACCTTATACACATTAAACACCATCCTATCTACTCCCCTTTTGAGGTCCTTGGAAAATACCTTTTGACTTCCAATTCCATGTTGATCTATTTAGCGACTTCTTAAGAATAAAATTACATTACATTTGCTGTTGTGTAGCATGTTTCCGCCAGTCGCCAGTCTGGGCCCACAGCCTCGCCAGCCCCAAATAACACTCAGATACTCTGTATTTGATACAATCCTGTTGGCCAGTTACCATTATTGTTTATGGGCTAGCTCTGCCTTAATTATTAACCCATTTCTACTTCTCTAAGTATTTCCACGTGGTCGTCTTATCAGGGAGTCGCAGCAGGCATCCTGTTTCTTCCCCGGGCTACATCTCGACCCCTCCCCTCTACTTCCTCTTTCCTCCTTATCTCCTAGCCCTGCCTATCTTGTTTCCTATTGGCCACAGGGCTTTATTAACCAGTATGAGAAACATATATACAGAATAACATCTCCCATCATTCCTCTTTTTCTGCTCTAAAGTAAAAGAAGGGGTTTAACCTTAACATAGCAAAATATACCATACAACAGTTATCAAATAAAAATCACAGTTAACAATATTTAGTCCATTAACATTTTGTAAGACTTAAAGAAAATATCATCTATCCTACCTTTGTGAGTCTAAAGTCCTATATGTAACTTATCTTTAATCCTTACTAAGGAAAACTATAATCATAACAACCTGTCTACAACTCCATCAAAGACCACAGAAGGATAATATATAAACTCGATAAATGACAGAGACAACTCATTGCCTGGTCAATCACCCGAAGTTCTTCTGTAATGTTCCATCTCAGCCCATAGGCCATAGTGTGTGTCCAGACTCCTCAACAAGGCAGGGAACTTTAAACTGTCCACCTGTAATGGCAGTTTGTCAGTCACTTTTCTCTGTGTCCTGTAGACTATCTGCTGTCAGGCAGCCTCTTCCATGAAGCAGGAATCCTGTAGCAAAGTCCATCTTGCACCAGCACTCACCTTTTTGTGGGTCCTGCATGTCCAGTTTCTGCAACATAAAGTCAAACAGTCCAGAAGAGCAGTACCTTGCCCAAATGGCTAGTCTTGCTATATTAGAAGCAAACTCCATAACGCGTTTCTTCAATGTCCATCTTTATTTCTGATGAAGGTGGTGTTACCAGGAGCAGTTGTGCCTCACTGTCAAGAAAATCCCTAAACCATTTTAAATGCCATATTCTGTAGGTCTTTGAAAGGTTTGAAGAATGCCTATTCATCTCAAATACATCTCTGCATATCTAGAAATCCTAACTAACTTAACACCAAGTTTTAATTATCATTGGTAACTCTCTATATCTGTACTAAATTATACATTACATTTTCCAATGAGCTATATAAACACAATACCTAAACAAGAGGAGAAATATACAAATCATAAAATTGACCTTAAATTGTATCAATAAAAGGAAATCCATTCCAAAGCAAAGTATTCATATCTATACCATAATTCCCTTTTTACCTTTAAAAAGATTGCTTGTGGTCATTAACCATTTATAACCAAGCCCATTTAAATGAAAACAAACATTTATAAACAATATTTGGGAATTTGGGCATCGTTCTTTCCAAACTACTTCCTGTTGGTAGAGGGTGTTGTCATGTACGTCCAAAGAAGATGTAGAAATCTTGGCTGTAGTCTGCAAGCCTGGCTTCTCCGAACTGTTTTGAATGTTGGATCCCTGGGGTGCTGTTTCAGGGGGTCTGCTTGATCAAACCACATTAGTCTGGAAGGAATCCACAGCTTTTCATTTTCTGTGGAAACAAAAATAGAAATCCTTTTCCCCAGTAACTTGTCCTTAGGCTTAAATTTTGGAGTCAAAGCATTTATAAAATATATAAATTGAATTACTCCAGCAGCATTTCTTTTATCAGTAGTTATTTTCTCAGCAATCAAATAATTTAAAGACAATAGAAGTGCGTATAGTATCCAAAATTTCTCTGTGCTTTCCATATTTACGTGGCTTTTTTATATTATTTTACTCTATTCTACTTCTATTTTTACATATTTTGAGACAGGGTTTCTCTGTGTAAGTTTTATCTGACCTGGAATTTCCTCTGTATACCAGGTTTGCTTTGAAATCACAGAGATCTGCTTGCCTCTGTCTGCCAGTGCTGGATTAATGGCGTGTGCCATCATACCCATCCATTCTATTAACTTTTTTCTTTTTTAAACCATTGTATCCCGTTTCTTTTTCTCTACCAAGCCCGTATTTTTAAAACACAGTGTAAACCTTCATTGCAGCTCTTGTACATACCAATGAATTGTCAGCAGAGCTCTTAAAAAGCAAGGCGGTTTTTACGCTTATGCTAATTTTGGAAACCTCCCTTAAGGAGCCGTGCAAATCTCTGTCTACAGCAAAACAAATCCAACCGAGAAAAATGCTGCTACTAAGAAGTCGTGCTAGTCTCTGTTCCTTTGTTTCTAAAACATTTCTTAAGCTCTTATTAGTTTTAAGTGAAAGTTCTTATAGCCTCGTTGGGCGCCATCTGTAGCATGTTTCTGCCAGTCGCCAGTCTGGGCCCACAGCAGCACCAGCCCAAAATAACACTCCGAGACTCTGTATTTGATACAATCCTGTTGGCCAGTTACCATTATTGTTTATGGGCTAGTTCTGCCTTAATTATTAACCCATTTCTACTTCTCTAAGTATTTCCACGTGGTCGTCTTATCAGGGAGCCGAGGCAGGCATCCTGTTTCTTCCCCAGGCTACATCTTGACCCCTCCCCTCTACTTCCTCTTTCCTCCTTGTCTCCTAGCCCCACTTATCTTGATTCCTATTGGCCACAGGGCTTTATTAACCAGTATGAGAAACATATATACAGAATAACATCTCCCATCACTGTTGTTATGACTACCTTGCTGAATTTAGCATCAAGTAGTCATGGTTCACCTATGGTTTAGCACATGGTATTATTCTCTGCCTATAAAAACTACAAAAAAATTTCATTGTATGTATGTATATACCATATTTTTTATTCCCATTCAACTGTTGCTTGATATTTATTTGGTGCTTCTCTAATTGTTAATGTGAATACTGTTTCAGTGAGCTTTGATACACAAATGTATCTTTTAAATATTGTTCACAGTATATTGGAATGCACATAGAGGTGTTGGGATTTTTTTATGTATTTATTTATTTTATGCTGGACATAATTATACATGCCTTTTTTTTTTTAAATGAAAACAAGCATTTATAAAAAATATTTGGGAATTTGGGCTTCGTTCTTGCCAAGCTGCTTACTGCTGGTAGGGGGTGCTGTCATGGGAGAATCCTAAGAAGATGCAGAAATCCTGGCTGTAGTGGTCTGCAACCCTGCATTGTCCCATTGACGTAGCTCTGGGGGGTCCTGCTCGATCAAATTACATTATTCTGGAAGGGATCCAGAGCTTTTCATTTTCTGTGGAAACAAAATTAGAAATCCTTTTCCCCTATAACTTGCCTTAGGTTTAAATTTTTGAAGTCAAAACATTTTATATATATATATATATATATATATATATATATATATATATATACACATATATATATATATATTAAATTAATCCAGCAGCATTTTTCCTTCTTCTTTAATAATAATAAAATTTAAAAATATTACATGTGGATCCCAGTTTCCTCTCCCTCCCTCCATCCCTCTCTCCCTCCTTCCTTCCCTCCCTCTTACACTCTTCCTCCTGTGACATGCACCCTCGCCACCGTCCCCCTCCATCCCCCCAGCCCCATTCCATTTGTAGGTCTATGCTATCCAGGTTGGGTCATGTAAATCTGTCAAGTCATTTGAAGTAGGGACTAGGACTTCTCTCCTTTCTCTAGGTTAAGGGGGTATCCCTCCACGGGGAATGTTCCACACGGTCCTTTTGTGCACCAGAAATAGATCCTGTTTCTACTGTCTAAGGTCCCCCAGATTGTTCAGTCCCTCTAGCTGAGACCCATATTTAAAGGGTCTGAGTCAGTCCCTTGCTGGGTTCCTAGCCTAAGCTTCTTTTAGGTCAGCTGTCTTTGTTAGTTTCTGCAACCTGGTCTTGTCCCCTCTCTCTGCATTTGGATTCTGGTTCGACTCAGTGCATGGTTATGAGTGTTTGCTTCTGTTTACAACAGGTACTAGATGAGGGCTCCATGATGGTGGATAATTTTGTTGATGACCTCACTATCAGGGAAGGGCATTTATGGTTGCCTTTCCAATGGTTGCTCAAATTATTAGTTTAATCAGTCTGTAGGTCTCTAGACTTTTCTTTAGGTTCAGTTTTCTCTTCAACCCAGTAATAGCTTCCTCTATTATGCCTCACACATCTCTCACCCTGACTCAAACTATCAAGTCACATGTGTTTTCCTCTCCTCCCCTTCTCTTTCTCCTAGTTCTCTCTCCATTCACTGCTCCCACCTATTTCCCTTGTGCTCTGGGGGACTTGTACCTTCCCCCTTTTGTGAGGGACCATATAGGAATCACTTATTTTGCATCTCAGTTTGTCTGGTGGCATTTGTTATAGGCCTAGTGATCCTTCACTCTATGTCTAAAAATCCATATATGAGCGAGTACATACCCTGTTCTTCTTTTTGTGACTGGGTTACCTCATTCAGGATGGTTTCTTCAACTTCCATCCACTTGCCTATGAATTTCAAGATTCCATTATTTTTTTCTGCAGAGTAGTATTCCATTGTGTAGATATGACACATCTTTATCCATTCTTCAGTTGAGGGGGCATCTAGGTTGCTTTCGGGTTCTTGCTATTACAAATAATGCTGCTATGAACATAGTTGAGCACATAGCCTTGTTGCATGGATGTGAGTCAATTGGGTATATACCTAAGAGTGGAATTGCTGGGTCCTGTGGTAAGCTTATTCCCATTTTCCTGAGGAACAGCCATACTGATCTCGAAAATGGCTGTACAAGTTTACACTTTAACCAGCAGTGAAGGAGTGTTCCCCTTTCTCTGCATCCTCTCCAGCATAAGTGTTTCAAATTTTAGCCATTTTGGAAGGAGTAAGATGGTATATCAAAGTTGTTTTCATTTGCATTTCCCTGATAACTAAGGATTTTTCACATTTCCTTAAGTGTCTATCAGCCTCTTTGATTTCCTCTATTGAGAATTCTTTCTTCAATTGTATACCCCATTTTTTAATAGGGTTTATTTGGTATTTTGTTGACTAGTTTCTTTAGTTCTTTGTATATTTTGGAGATCAGCCCTTTGTCAGAGGTAGAATTGGTAAAATTTTTTTTCCCAGTCTATGGGCTGCTGTTTGGTCTTGCCCTTTGCCCTTACAAAAGCTTCTCAGTTTGAGGAAGTCCTATTTACTAATTGTTGAGCTCAGTGTCTGTGCTACTGGAATTATGTTCAGGAAGCAGTCTCCTATACCAAATTGTTCAAGAGTACCTCCTACTTTTTCTTCCTAAGAGGTTCAGTGTGGCTGGATTTATGTTGAGGTCTTTGATCCATTTGTACTTGAGTTTTCTGCTTGGTGATACATGGGTCTTTTTGCAGTCTTCTACACACTATCTCCAATTGTGCTACCACCATTTGTTGAAGATTTTTTTCCTCCCCTTATTGTATATTTTTAGCTGTTTTGTCGAACATCAGGTGTTCATAGTTGTGTGGATTAATATCGGGAGTTTCGATTTGATTCCATTGGACTACCTGTCTATTTTTGTGCCAATACCAGGCTGTTTTCAGGTCTATAGCTCTGTAGTAGAGCTTAAAGTCAGGGATGGTGATGCCTCCAGTTCTTTTATTGTACAGGGTTGTTTTGGCTATCCTGGTCTTTTGTTTTTTCATACAAAGTTGACTATTATCCTTTCAAAGTCAGTGAAGAAATGTGCTGGGATATTAATGGGGATTGCATTGAATCTATAGATTTCTTTTTGGGAAGATTGCCATTTTACTATATTTATCCTTCCAATCCAAGAGCAGGGGATAACTTTCCATTTTCTGATTTCTACTTTAATTTCTTTCTTTAAAGACACAAAGTTATTGTATATGTCTTTCACATGTTTGGTAAGCATTACCCCGAGGTATTTTGTGTTGTTTGTGGCTATTGTAAAGGGTGATATTTCTCTGATTTCTTTCTCAGCCTCTTTGTTTTCTGAATAAAGTAGGGCTACTGATTTTTTTGAGTTTTTCTTGTATCATGCTAGTTTGCTGAAGGTATTTATCAGCTGTAGGAGTTCCCTGGTAGAGTTTATTGGGTTGCTATGTATACTATCATATCATCTGCAAATAGTGCTTTGACTTTTTCTTTTCCAATCTGGATCCCCTTTATCTCCTTTTGTTTTATTATAGGTTTAGCTCATACTACAAATACAATATTGAAAAGATATGGAGAGAGAGAGAGAGCAGCCTTTTCTTGTCCTGATTTTAGAAAGATTGCATTAAGCTTCTCTCCATTATGTTTGATGTTGGCTGTTGGTTTACTGTATATTGCTTTTATTATATTTAGGTATGTTAATATTATTCCTGATCTCTCCAAGACCTTTATCATGAAATGGTATTTAATTTTTTCAAAGGCTTTTTCAGCATCTAGGGAGATGATCATATGGTGTTTCTTTTTCAGTTTGTTTACATAGTAGATCACGTTGATAGATTCTTATATGATAAACCATCCTTGCATCCCAGGGATGAAGTCTACTTGGTCGTGGTTGATGATTTCTCTGATGTATTTTTGGATTCGGTTTGCCAAGGTATTTTATCGAGTATTATTGTGTCGATGTTCATCAGAGATATTGGTCTGTATTTTCTTTCTTAGTTGTGTCTTTGTGAGGCTTGGGTACCAAGGTGATGGTTGCCTCGTAGAAAGAGTTTGGTAATGTGCCTTCTGTCTCTATTGTGTGGAACAATTTGAGGAGTATTGGAATTAGCTCTTCCTTGAATTTCTGGTAGAATTCTGCCCTGAAGCCACCTGACCGTGGGCTTTTTTGGTTGGAAGGCTTTCAATGACTGCTTCGATTTCATTGGGGTTATAGGTCTATTTATGTTGTTTGTCTATTCTTGGTTTAATTTTGGTAAGTGATAGTTGTCCAGAAATTTGTTCATTTCCTTTCATTTTTTTAATTTTGTAGAGTACAGGTTTTCAAAGTATGACCTGAAACTTGTCTGGATTTCCTCTGTGTCTGTTATTATTAATCCTTTTCATTTCTGATTTTGTTAATTTTCATGATCTCTCTCTGCTTTTTTTGTTAGTTTGGATAAAGGGTTGTCTATCTTGTTGCTTTTCTCGAAAAACCAACTCTTTGTTGCATTGATTTTTTGTATTGTTTTCCTGGTTTCTATTTTAGTTGATTTCAGCCCCTCAAATTGATTATTTCCTGGTGTCCACTCCTCCAGGGTGAGTTTAGTTCCTTTTGTTCTAAGGCTTTAAGTTACGCTCTTAGTTCTTTAATGTGACTGTCTTCTGTTTTCTTCATATGGGCATTCAGTGCAATGAACTTCCTTGTATCACATCTTTCAAGGTGTTCCCATAAGTTCGGATATGTTCTGTCCTCATTCTCATTGAATTTTAGGAAGTCCTTAATTTCCTTCTTTATTTATTCTTTGACCTTAGTGTGGTGCAATTGCTTATTGTTCAGTTTCCCTGAGTTTTTAGGGTTTCTGTGATATGTGTTTTTGTTGAATTTCAATTTTAGAGTGTGGTGGTCTGATAAGATACACGGGACTAGTCCAATTGTTTTGTATCTGTTGAGGTTTGTTATGCCACATAGTATGTGGTCAATTTTAGAGAATGTTCCATGTGGAGCAAAGAGGAAGGTATATTCTTTTGTGTTTGGATGGAATGTTCTATAGATGTCTGTTAAACCCAGTTGAGATATAACTTCTGTTACTTTTATTGTTTCTTTTTTGAGTTTCTGATTGCTGGTCCTGTCTAGTGGTGAGGTGGTGTATTGAAGTATCCCACTATAAGTGTGTGTGTGAGGTTTTATGTGAGCTTTAAGTTTTAGTAGCACTTCTTTTAGGTATGTGGGTACATTAGTATTTGGGGCATAGATGGTCGAATTGAGACTTTTGTTGATGGATTACTCCGCGATGAATATGAAATGACCATCTTCATCTCTTTTGATTAATTCTGAAGTCTAACTTGTTAGAAATTAGGATAGCCACACCTGCTTCCTTCTGGGTCCATTTCATTGGAAGATTTTTTCTCAGCCCTTTCGCTGAGTTAATGTCTATCTTTGTAGCTTAAGTGTGTTTCTTGTATCGCAGAAGGATGAAATCTGTCTTCGTATCCATTCTGTTAGCCTGTGTCATTTTAAAGGTGAGTTTAGACAATTAATGTTGAGGGAGAGAAAAGGACCATTGATTGTTAATGTTTGTTTGTTTTTCGATTTGCTTTTGGCAGTAGTATTGTGAATTTATTTGTCCTTCTTTACCTTGGTTTCTGGTGAAGTGGGATTATCTGTTGCCTAAGTCTTTGTGATTTTTGACCTAGAGCAAAGGATCACCGTTCTATAATATACACCACCACAGGAACAAGGATGCATGGTATATTCTAAGAGATTCATATATGATCTCTCACAAAAGGGGAAGGGTCAAATCCCCCAGAACACATGGGAAGTGGGGGGGCAGTGAATGGAAAGAGAACTAGGAGAAAGAGAAGGGGAGGAGAGGAAAGCAGCATGTGAGTAGGTAGATTGAATTAGGTAGGAATAGAAGACATAGGAGAGAAACATACAGAGAGAGAGAGAGAGAGAGAGAGAGAGAGAGAGAAGAATGTAAAAGAGGGAGCCATTATTGGTTTGAGGAAAACTGAACCTAAAGACAGTTCTAGATACCTACAAGACTGACTCCAACTAACAATTTGAGCAACCGTGGAAAGGCTACCATAAATTCCCTTCCCTGGTAATGAGGTCATCAACTAAATTATCCTTCATCATGGAGCCCTCATCTAGTACCTATTGGAAACAGAAGCAAACACTCATAACTAAACACTGAGTCAAACTACAATCCAGATGCAGAGGGAGAGGATAAGACAAGGTTGCAAAAACATACACAGACAGCTTACCTGAACCAGGAGAAGCTAATGGGATCCCGGGCTGATAGCTGGGAATCCAGGATGGGACTGACTCAGACCACCTGAATATGGGCCTCAGCTAGAAGGACTGAGAAGTCTGGGAGACCTCAGAAAGTAGAATCGGCTCTATTCCTGGTGCACAAAACAATCTTGTGGACACAATCCTCATGAAGGGATACCCCCTAACCCTGAGACAGTAGAGAAGTCCTAATCTCTGCTTGAAATGACTTGACAGATTTACATGACCCAACCTGTATAGCATAGACCTACAAGTAGAATGGGGTTGGGGGGATGGGAGTGGAGGGTGTCCAAGGTGCATGTCACAGGGGAAGAGGATAAGAGGGAGGGAGGGATAGAGGGAAGAAGGGAGAGGATACTGGGATGGACATGTAAAAATTTTAAATTATATTATTAATTAAAAAAGAATGTATGAGTCATTACTTTCTAAAGAAAGACATTACAATTGGTCTGAGAGGCATATCTATAATTTATTACAATGGTGCATAAAAAAACAGAAGTGAGAGTTTGTGGCCAATATGAGCTACAATGTAACTCTTTATCAAACAAACAAACAAACAACAAAGCAATCCAAAATTCATCAAAACAAATAACTGAATTAATTATCTATTGTCTCTTATTGCTTTGGAGTGGTTTGATACATAAGTGCTTCTAAAACAACTGCAGACAACATGTCTCTGTTAGGAAAATTGATTTTTTAATATACTGTGTTATTATCCACCACTGGCTATCTTTGAGATTGCTTTCCTTATGAGACAGAATGGGGTTGCACCCATGTATCCCTATGCCCAGTTAATGGGAGAGATTTTTTGAAAGATTTAGTGTTCGTGTGTGTGTGTGTGTGTGTGTGTGTGTGTGTGTGTGATGTGTGTATGTGTTCTGCCTGTACATATTCATGCATTATCTAGGAAGGGGCATAAAATCCTCTGAGTTATACGTTGCTTTGAAACTTCATGCGTATACTGTAATCCAAATGTTCATCTTCTGCAATAGTACTGAAGGTTCTTTACCTCTCAATCATGCTTCTAGTTCACAGAGGGGACCTTTTAAGAGAAAAACTTTGATGATGAAGTTAAATCAACACAAAGATTTTTAAATCTTTCATAATTTAATGTGTTGATCCATGGAAATATATGAACTTATTTATATATATATATATGTGTGTGTGTGGCGTGTGTGTGTGAGTGTGTGTGTGTTGTGTGGTATTATATATATGTATATATATATTTATATATTTGCCTTCAGTTAAAAACAATTCCATTTTACATATCAATCTCTGTTCCCTCTCCCTCCCAACCTCCCATATCCCCCACTCATCCACTGATCCCCCATCCACTCCCCCAAGGAGGGTAAGCCCTTCCATGAGGGATCATCAAAATCTGTCAAATCATTTGTGGCAGGTTGTAGGTCTTCTCCCATGTTATCTAGTCTAAGAGAGTACCCTTCCATGGGAAATGGGCTACTGAAGTCAGTTTGTACACTGGGGATACATACTGGTCCCACACCATAGGTCCCACAGAGTGTTCAGGCCTCCCAGGTGACTTCTACATACAGGGGCATGATTCTGCCCTATGTTGAGACTCTGCTACATAGAAATTGTAATTAAATTACTTTAATCCGTGTATTTAATTACTTACATCACATGTAACATGTGATTATCATGCTTATTAATCACATATATTGATACAGTTATCATAATTGGAGTATAATTCTCTCTTCCTGAAGTTTTTTTTGATCATTTAAATTTTAAATTTAATAATTGTCTTTCTGTATGTTTTAATATCCATACATGTTTGCATTAATACCTTATTCTTTGATGCCTGAAGATACGTTTATGTAAGTTTGCTTCTGGAGAGGTGCAGATGCCACTGTGTGTGTAGGGGGGTATAATGAAGTATAAGAATTTGCCTGGAGGCTTTATGCTGTATGTTCCTTCTGCAATCACTGAGTTTTCTCCTGGAGAGATATTGCCCACAACTGAATCCAGTTTCTTCCTTAGTTGATATCTATTTTGTTTGCTAAAAGACAGTCTTTAACTGAACCTAACACTCAAAAGATTTATGATGGTCTTCTGGGTATCTTCATGGGATCCTGCCCCTTTGCTTTTTTCTCTGGAATGTGGAGATGACAGGCAGCTAGCTTGCCTGACAGGATTTTAATTAAATTCTAGGAATCCATTCTCTGATTATCAAATTTGTAGTATATTACTCATCTTTCCAGATCTGTGTTCTATTTGCTTAAACATACAAGCTCTATAGTTATAAAGCTATTGCTTTCAGTTCTAAATTTATGCTTCTTTATTGTTCTGTTTAATATAGGAGGGAGACTTTTAACATTTCTTCTTACCCTTATTTTATTTTAAATTTCTCTACTCCTTTTAATCTCAATCTACTAGTAAATTATTTCTAAATAATCTGCTACAAAAATAATATGTACATGACTATTATCTTCTGCTGTGCTTGACACATCATGAATATTTTGCATTCAAGAAAAACAATTAGCCAATTGATCTATAAGAATGAATGAGGGAATTATTTGAGGAAAAAGTCTAATCTTTTTACCAATGAACCAAGACTCAAGTGGTTGTCTTATTAAGTACACTAGTGCAAGAGTGACTGCTGTGTACATAGTAGCATTGTTTGTTTGGGAAAACATCATAAATAAAGAGGGCCAGGTATACAATTTTAATTTAGTCTATAATAAATCTATAAGCAAATATAAGATAAACAATAATGGGTCTCTTAAGCAGTAAGCATCATAATACCACAAATAATGAATGAAGAAATATCTTCAAGATGCAGAAAGACATTACTGAAGGAGAGTCATGTGCCAATTTTTGAATAACAATTTCAATTAAGTTAAATTTTAAAAAATGACAAAAAGACATTTGTAATAAATTAATGAGTATGTGAAAGTTCATGAAGAAGGAATATGTTTATGCCCCCTAGGACTTAAAATAAAATTGGAACAAACTAGGATAAAGGAAAAAACATGCATTTAAAGAGGAGGACACTATGTGTTATAAAGGACATTAGAGATAATTTTAAGCAATTGAAAACAATTCCAAATTTACTGAGAAACAATTGAAATTTCCAAGAGACTTGGCTAATGTGATGTAATGAAACGTTTTGTTTGTTATTTTTCAAGTTGATCATAACTTTCGTGGTTTATGGATTGACAGAAGAAGAGGATAAAGATAAATCCATTAGATAGTTGCTGAAGTAGCCTTGGAGACAGCAGATTTGAAGGAGGGAAGTAGTTACATATATATATTTCTGGAACAAACACAGACTCTATTCTAAAGAAATGTAAATAACTATAATTATGTAATGCAGCCTGGCTATACAACCACCCAGATGATGCACAATATAAACCAAGATTAGCAGCAGGGAGAGAGATGTCACAGGAAGCCTGAGAGCAACTTGTTCTCAAAGTTATGGAGACAGGGAGTTTGCTTCCACAATCCAACAAGCTGAATAAATGCTTTGTGTTGTGTGTTTCCTCTGAAATCACTGTGTTCTCTACGGAAGAGGTATAGAGGTATTGCTGAATATGATGACCTTCCCTTATTCATGATTGTTTGTGGTTACGACTATACTACCTCCTGGCAGGAAGAAGGCCTTTCTGGGAAGGGGCAATGAGAGGTTTTCAATTTCCCAGAAAATCCTGGCAGTCATTAGACTTTGCTAATAGGTGCTGATGAGTTAATTGTCCTCCCTAACAAGCCAAACTGTAAGAGGGAGGAATAAACACCAGTAGGATATTTGTATGAAAATAGCCGGTTCTTTGTACCAGCTCTCATAGGTCTGCAAGATATATGTAATTTACTGGAGGTTCCCAGGGTGAATTTGCTTGTTAGGAAGCTAAAGATTTTGAGCAGAATTATTTAAAATGAGATGAAAAGCTATAGTTTTATCTCCATGTGGTACAAGAGTACTCTGGCTTAAAATTGTTCTTCCCTTGTCATTTTACCATCGGGCTATCCCTTGCACATGCTCACCTCATAGCTGGTATCTATAACAGAGATCAGTAGCAGAGCAATAGAACTCAATTCATTGCACCAATGTTGCTGAGTCTGACTTATGTATCCTTTTGGCAAACTCACACTTCATTGATTGATCACACATTGATACCCAAGCACTTCATACTTTGCCTTCCACATAAGCCACCAATGGTTTCTCATTGGTTTTCAGGACCACATTATTATGCTTTGATTTTTAAACTGGTCAATAAAAACCGATTTCTGATATTCTTAGCCTAAAGGTTGCAAATTGTGCTCAGAGGCTTTGTTAGAGGATATTCATCCAAATGCTGAATCTATTACTGGTGTATATATGATTTTCTTACTTAAGTTAGATACCCATGAAAGTCATGCCTAATAAATAATCATCTATGTTCTTTGCTATTAAGAACAAAAAGCCAGGCATTGATGGCACATGCCTTTAATACCAGCACTCAGGAGGCAAAGGCAGGCAGATCTCTGTGAGTTTAAGGCCAGCCTGATATACGAGCAGGTTCTAAAACAGGTTCTAAATCAATACAGAGAAACCCTGTCTTCAAAAATGAAAGTAAATATAAAAGAATAAA
Organism: Cricetiscus sungorus; assembly: GCA_030556225.1. NCBI lineage: Eukaryota > Metazoa > Chordata > Mammalia > Rodentia > Cricetidae > Cricetiscus > Cricetiscus sungorus. Next base: position 4,963 of record JANBXA010000308.1, on the reverse strand, counting down.
CCATAATCATTCATTACAAATAGGAGAAGTTAGTTAATGTTATAAGATATGTTAGTGTTAGAGTGCATATCTAATATCCATATTCTAGAGTACTTATATGCAGAAAAAATTTCCTGAACATCCTATATGTTTATAACACCCTATATATCTTCACCATAGCATATGTATAGTCAAGATTCCATAACTATAACGACAATCAGGGAGTGTCATAATTACTCATTTACTGAAACATTTTTATTTAATATAGTGTCACATACCATGCATGATGGAACACTCATCTGAAAGCAAAACTACGTCTCTTGATTTATTTCAATGGAACCTCTGGGTCAAGAGAGAGATAAAGAAAGAATGAATGACTTCCTACAATTCAATAAAAATGAATCACAACATTCTCCAGATTATGGGATGCTATGAAAGCAGTGCTAAAAGGAAAGTTAGCTGCAGTAATAAGTGCATACATAAGGAATTTTGAAAAATCTCATATTAACAATATAGCAGCACACCTGAAAGATCTAGAACAAAAAGAAGCAAACATATCCAAGAGGAATAGATGGCAATATTCAAGCACAGGGCTCAAAACAATAAAATAGAAACAGCGAATAATACAAAGAATAAATGAAACAAAGGATTGGTTCTTTGAGAAAATAAACAGGATAGACAAATCTTTTTCACTAGTAACTAAAAGGCAGAGAGAGGATATTCAAATTAACAAGTTCAGAAATGAAAAGGGTACATGACAACATATAGTGAGAATATCCAGATAATAATTAGGTCATACTTCAAAAATCTGTACTACACAAAATTAGAAAATCTGAAACACATAAGCAATTTTCTTGATAGGTACCACACACCAAAATTAAATCAAGACCAGATAAATACCTTAAATAAATAGATTTATAACCCCTAAGGAAATAGATTCTGTCATTGAAAGTCTCCTAAACAAACAAAAACAAAAATCCCAGGCCTAGATGTTTGCAGCATAAAATTCAACCAGAATTTCAAAGAACAGCTTAAAATTTACTTCTCAAATTTTTCTACACAATAGAAGGAACATTGCCAAATTTTATGAGGCTATCGTTTCCCTGATACCCAAACCACACAAAGATGCCACAAAGAATGAGAATTATATACTTTTTCCCTTGTGAATATTGGTAAAAAAAATATTCAATAAAATACTGATAAACCAAACTGAAGAACACATAAAAAAATATCATCTATCATCATCACATAGGGTTCATCCTGGAAATGCAATGGTAGATCAACATATAATATCTATCAATATAATACACCTTATAAACAAACTGAAAGAAGAAAAGGATTACATTATCACCTCATAAGACACTGAAAAGCCTCTGACAAAAATCAAACACCCCTTTAAGATAAAGGCCTCAGAGATCAGGGATACAAGAGGTATACCTAAACATAATAAACCAATATACAGCAATCAGACAGCCAACATCAAATGAAATGGAGAGAAACTCAAAGTGATTCCACTAAAATCAGGAAGAAGACAAGGTAGTATACTCTCTCCATGTCTATTTAATATAGTACACAAAGTTCTAGCTAAAACAGTAAGACAACAGAAGGAGAGACCTCATGGCTTATTATTAAACACCATCCTTTCACATGGCATGGATATTGGTTTAGCTATACAGTCCTAATGGACTTATAAAGTTAACAGATGCCATTTATCAGATTGAACATCGAATGAAAAAAGTCAACATTAGCTGACTTGTGCATATCACACATCCCATACATGTGTTAATTCAGATATATATATATATTACCTGTTAAAAAAAAAAAGAAGACCAAATACCAATAAAGACAAGCAGCTCAAATAACCCAGAGTTTTATATTGCGTCTGTTGAAGTTTCTTCAAAATTATACATCTAGGACAGCTTCAACGCTGGTTCAACATCATAGACTATCCAGCCAAGACTTAAGATAAACTATGCACTTTATCATCACACACAAATTAAATGAAAAACAATACAGCTATCTCTCTCAGGATTTGCCCACTATCACAATTTTCTCAGAGTCCCCTAAAGATGTAATTGAACGTAGACAAGAGTAAATAGTTTTAAGAATATGACAGCCAAATTCCCAAGATTTGTGCTGGGCGGTTCTTTTTGGTCATTCAGTGGATTATGAATGGTTTTCCTCAGTTAGAGGTATTAGTTACAAGTTGTTATTGGTAATAGTCCGTAAAAAGCTTAATAAAGGAGATTATATACTCAGGGATTTATTTCTGTTGCAAAATAAGGGGGATATAGTAGAGAAATGATGTGACAAAATGGTAGATTGTTGTCTACTTTTGAATGACAAAGCAAATACTACTCTTATGTATTGTACATTTACATGTATTTTTGTATATTGATAAAAATTTAGGAATTTTTTATAATGTATACATGCTTTTAATCTTCTTTAAGTTTTTTATTGCATATCGTTACAAATATATGGCTATTTTGTACATATATATATATATATAATATTTATACTCTTGTTTAAAGTATTGTACATAAGCTAGTCATTTTAAAATGTAATGTAAAATTTTAGTCTTCAAAAGCTATTTAGAATAATAAAGAAATATAGGTTAATAGTCACCTATAACAATCAAACTGGTAGTCATGTTAGGCATGTTTTCAATATCATATAGAGATTATTTGAGATATATAGGTGATCTTCAAGCACTTCAAAGACCTAGAGAATATGTCATTTAAAATTTTTAATAACATAAGCCTTTTAATGGCAGTAAGACATGTCAGCTCCCGGTAGCAACAATTTATTTCAATAAAGGAGGATGGGCTTCAAAGAACATCCATATGGAGTTTTCTTTCATTATGGAAAGTTATTCACTGGTCAAAAAACTGCCCTTGCTTCAACTTCAGTTGGAATGTTGTCCAAATTTGATAAAAAGGACACAATAGAACATGATTGTCATACTTTGCCAACAAGGAGAGTCCTTCAAAAATTCTACTTCACAGAAAGTCTGTCAAAAATCTTGGCCTGTAGGCTAAAGAAGGATGTCACAATCATGCAGAGGTAACTTAGATGACTGTCCAGGCAGCCAGATGTCTCTGTCATTTCTATAGTTGAGGAATTGCTTCCTTTGCACTTATTATTTCCTCAGGTAATACATCCTTCTAGGGTCTCTGATGGAGTTGAAGATGAGATAATTATTATTACAGTTTTCCATGTTACCAAATTCAGAAAAGAAACTCACAAAAGTAGTATTATATATATATATATATATATATTTGTATATATATATATATATATATATATATGGTTGAGAGACATTAAAGCTTAAATTGTTTATCTAAAATATAGTTTGACATCCAGTAGCTTATGGAAGCAAAAGCAGACACCCACAGCTAAACATGAGCCAAACTCCTGGAATCCAGTTGCAGTGATGGAGGAGTGATAAGCAAAGTGGTCAAGACCAGGCTGGAGAAACCCACAAAAACAGCTGACCTGAACAATGGGGAGCTCATGAACACTAGAACCATAGTTGGAAAACCTGCATAGAACAGAAACAGACCCCTGAAAATGTCGATGAGTTAGGAGGTCTGGGCAATTTATTGGGCCTCTGGTAGTGGATCAGTATTTATCCCTAGTATACTAATGGACTTTGGAAGCCCATTCTACCTAGAGGGATACTCTCTCAGCCTAAAACCATGGGCGAGGCAATAGGCCCTGATCCAAATGATGTGATAGAATTTGAAGTTCCCCATGGAAAACTTCACACTCCCTGGGGAACAGAAAGGCAATGGAATAGGTAATATGTGGGGTCAGGAGAGGAGGGGAGGGAGAGAGAACTGGGATTGACATGTAAAACAAGATGTTTAAAATTTAAATAATAATATAGAAGAAAAGTATTTTAAAAATGTACTTTAATAAAAATTGTTTGATATCTAAATAATGTTAATACAAGTTATGATAGAAAATGCTTTAAGAATAAAACTTTATATTCATCAAGATAAGGTAAAAAATATTTTTCCTGATTATGCCAAATACAAATGGATGAGACATTGTGAATGCAACTCTTTCCTGATACTTGTTCTTGTACATAATTTTACTATGTGAGAGTTTATTAGAGCTTCTCGTTTTCATTAGACAAAAGAGGGAAATGTTGAGGGACATTTGTACATTGTGTGATAATGTATTGCTGTGATTGTGTAATAAAAAGATGAATGACTGATATCTAATCAGGAAGTATAGGTAGACTTCCTGAGACAGAGGACTCTAGGAAGAAGGAAGGCAGAGCTGCCAGCCAAACCCAGAAGAAGCAGCATGAGACATATGGAGAGATAAGGCAACAAGCCAGCCAACAGAATGTGGATTAAAAGGAATAGGTTAATTGAAGTTATAAGAGCTAGTGGGACAACCTAAAGCTGAACTTTTATTATAAATAATACTTCTCTTTTTCAGTATTTGGTAGCTGGCAGTACAGAGAAAGACTTGATACAAGACACAGAAAATCCAGGGAGGAATACCATAGTCAGTTATTTAATGCCAAATAGTCATCTGCAAACACATATACATATACACAGTACTAAATTCACTCTTGTGGCGGGTATTAACAATCATATTTAAAGAGGAATATATGAATTTGACAGGAAATGAGGATAACACAAAAGAACCTAGACAGAAAATGGAAGAGTGAAAATGATACAAATATAGTGTTCTTGTATGAAATTCTCAAGACAAAAATAAAAATATGGAAAACATAAAGCTTATGATCACAGATTTTTCTAATTCCATCCAGAAAGTATTCAGCTTTCCACATTGTCTTTATTATAGATAGGAAATAGAACTTCAACAAATGTTCATCTATTAAAGATGTCTATTCTACTCATTATCTTAAACCACCACCAAAATGTTTCAGGAAAACATTTTATCATCAAGAAATGCAATAGAACAATTAGTAAAGTAATAATCAAGAAGACATTGGTGTATGTTT
>JANBXA010000306.1:0-10644 GCA_030556225.1 Cricetiscus sungorus | reverse complement strand
GACTGGATATATATTCACATGTTGAATAATGAAATCTACTGTCAATTTCTTTCAGATCTTGGCATGAAATGCAGCTGCAAAATAATTGTGTCCATGGAAGTAATCTTTCAACTCACTTTCCATTACTATTCAGCTTTTAGCAGAACATTTTCCATTTGGATTAATAATCCTTCTGTTTCCTGATTCAGATCATGCTTCTCAAAAATTAGAAGTTTATGACTACTTTAACCCCCCATTTCCATTAGATGAAAATAAATGTTAATGCACTGAAATCCTGTGTCTATTCCTTCAGGTTTTTTTGTTTTGTTGTTATTGGTAAGGGCACAAAGTATTGATTAAAAACAAAGATAAAATGACACTTTATGAATCTCACTGTAATTTCTCTAATCTAGCCTACAAGCTGGTGGGGATGAGAAATGCGCTACGCATGAAGACTAGAGTCTAAAAGTTCACTTGAAGTTCTTCATAAAGCAAAACAAAAGGAAAATTCATTCTAAAAAGTTCTTAGATTTATATAACCTTTTATGGTCACCACCTAAACTCAATAAGATCAAAATGTATTCTATATTCTTTCACTTTCTTCCTTAATTTCTATTTGCTATGTTCTATTCTTGTGCTAAAAAAAACGAATCAAAATCTCTAGTTTATGGAAGCAATCATTGACATTGAGAAATGCAAGATTGTTCTCACTATTAAAGAGACATAACTAACATAACACCAAAAATCCCAATAATAAAATGCATTAGGAAATATTCCATGAAATTTTAATTTTGAAAGAAAATGGTTTTTTTCTTCAAAAGTGTTGATTGTATTAATTTCTTAAATTCTTCTCTATATAGATGCCACCACAGTGCACAATACACAAAATAGTGTAAGGGAAGAAACACAATTGATAAGATGAAATTGGATGAGCTAGAGGAAGACACTGTGAATAAGTGTCAAAAACCTAATGCATGTGCATTACATATTCGATTCAGAAATTCAAAAGAATTCCAGCCTTTCCATCTCACTGATAAGCTATGATCAAGAACATTTTCTTCAATCCAAAACATCTCCATACTCTTAAATTTAGAAACCTACAGAGAAATAATAGTGACAGTAGCATAGTGGGCATGAATCTAACTTCTGCTGTAGGTGTTACTATGACTCTCACTGCATCTGGCTCCTAGTCCTCAGACAGATATCTCAGTACTTCTCAGATTCCAAGTATATAGAAATTGAGGAATTGGGCTCATTCCCAAGTTTGTAGGATATCCAGCCAAATTTCAACTTGCATTGAACTATAAATACCCTACCCTTTTTGGAATCATTTATACTACAAACCACCAGAAAATGATTATAAAGAATAATCTTCATGTAGATGAAGTTATCAGCCTAGAATTGCTTCCACATCAAGCACTTTTAATTGTTATCATTTTAAAATCATTTTCAGTGACATGACTGGAGGAGATGATTTGGGGTGAGATAAGAAACATGAGACAACATGGAAAGTAAAGATTGGCATTGGTTAATACTGACATCTCTCCCTGTGAAAAATCTATAAAATGATTAGATCTATATAATGATTAGATTATTTTTGAATACTTAACAAGCTAGTATAGACATATACAATGATATGGCTGGGCTGTATGCTTGCATTATTCTGAATGATGAGAAATTATGATTCATGTAAATACATAATGCTCAGGTACATGTAAAGTTACTAAGCTTTAGACAATCTCCAAGGTAATCCTTGTTTTGATGAAGACAGGTGGGAGAGCTTTGGCAATTATAGTGAAGAAAAAAATAGAATTTTAATCTCTCATGCTAGATTTGGCTCATGAATTAAATCTAGGACAATAATAAAAATGAGTTTCACAATAAAACACTCCACTGGATAATGATTCAAATAATATTATGTTAAATTAAACTCTTCATATAAAAAGTTCACTTTCTAAAAAAAAAAATTATGGAGACTGAAGTGCTTTTATTTCATATAAACTGTTGTTTACTTTAAAAAAGACTTTTTTTCCATGACATCTCCAACTTCATCTAGGATGAATTGTCTATGACTTTGGTGAGTTGGTGTTTCCTTCTTATTTATTTTTAGAAATTCTTTAGAATATGCCATTTCAAAATATGATTGCTAGAAAAACAAATTATAGTGAAAAGTTATAATATCATTAGGAAATCCAGATTTATAGTACATTTTTACAATTAATGATATTATTAATTGAGTGAAGAAGACCAATTCACAATTGTATGTAACTAACCACTTAAATATGATTTATGCTGTTATAGCTTCCTCCAAGCAGAGAAATAGCTAATGCTTTTATTTTAAAACAACCTATTACCTTCACTGTTGAAATTATGAGTACCCAAACACAATTTTCATAAAATAAAGAGGAATGGCAAAATCCATGATATATGTCCCTTTATTTAAACTGCACCCTCAAGTAATTGCTAGTTGAGTGACTTTAAGGGCTTGATGTAATGTTGCGAGCAGTGTAAAATTTGCACAGCACATAAAAGCCTTAAAGCTTCCTTCATATCAATACTACACATAAAGTCATGAACTTGAAGAAGTTATAAAGATGACTCTCCTCATATGTGGCTTTAAAATTGTGGGTAGTTTTAGATAATTGAATGAGTATATCCAAGTAAAGTGGGATAATATAAAAATATTGTAGTATATTTTCCATTATTATTTAGGATGGCTTTGTGATGTGACTCCTTTTATGAAAGATACATAATATGTACAATGAAACTATGCTTTTGTTGTATGTAGACAGTAATTTATCATCTCTAGCTTAATAGGTGTTAGGAATCTTCTGAGCTGTATTGATTCTGGATGTTACTGTATAAAAATTCATTTGCAAAGTGACACCTGACATAATCCATAAGGAAATATTTATGCAGAATTTTAAAAAAATAAGTTGTGTTACTGTAATATTTATATTTATTTATGATACATCTATCTCATTGGCATTGAACAACTAAATATCATTAGAAAGATATATAAAATTAAGTAAAAAACAATCTTATATATAAAAGCAAATACCAAAATTGATAATTCAATTGATTTACCTTAAACATTCTTATATATTTATCTAAGAGTATTAACTGAAAATAAATATAAGGTTAATGCATAAAAGCAGGTATTTAGACATATTCCCAGTATTTTTGGCTGGAGACAGTCATTTCCAAATCCTTGTCACATGTCATTTACCTGCCTCTAATTTAAAATTAAATAATTCTGAATATATTTTTCAACTCATCAGCTTGTTTTAAAACTCATACAAAACAACGAAATTACTCATAACTATTAATATACCATTTGGGCTTTGGTCAACACCATCAGAATAGAAAAATATATCCACAAATTTACAGGAAATATTTACAAATCATATTGCTCTAATGGATTTATTTTTAGAATGAAAGAATTCTTACAACTCAAAATAAAATAACAAATTATGTCACTAAAAAATGTTACACTGATCAGAGCATCAAGGCCAGTTCTATCATCAAAAAAAACATTATGAACTTAAGTCCTAGTCATGAATTTAAATGGCAAATATCCACTCTTCTCAATAAGCCTATACAAATCAATGGCTAGAAGATTAATACAACCCTTATTTCTTGCAGCCTTTGTCTGTCTTCACCACCTGCCCTCCACTCTCAGGTTCTACACCTATCACTCTGTTGGTGCCCACAGTGTTTCCCAGGTCTATGAAGAGACACTTGAGCCCCAGTGGGACAATCTGATGCTTCATCTGCATTATCACTGCCTATGGTGTGGGCCTCAATTTATCCTTGAGTACATGAAGGTCACTGTGGCTACAAAGCCCAGATATTACCCAGTTTAGATTGCATAGACTTGCTTTCTTCAATATTGCTTTGGGGCGGCAAAGTGTGATGCAATATCCAATACCCTGTAGGCAGGATAAAAGGTACTAAGATTGAAGATTTGCCAGTAATTTAGTGCTGTGTTGAATAAACACACAGCCAGAGAGATGTCAGTGGTCCTTCACCTCTGAGCCTATGTGTATATAAATCCTTTAACAGCCTAAGTACCAGTAGAAGGCACACACAATCTCAGTCTAAACATTGCCTTTGCCAGGTAGTACCATTTGTGAATGAGTGAGGGTGCCCTTTAATCGCAAGTGTTCCTTATAATTAACCAGCCCATATGTACATGAATCTGATTTTAACCCAGTGTTTGCTGGTCTACAGGAAAGTTATTGTGCTCATAGCATGATGCATCTTGGCATTACTGATTCCTATGGATATAGCATAGAAGCAGAACACTAGTCAGTTCATGATTGTGTGCCTGTCAGGCAGAATCCTGAAGTGTATTACCACAGACCAGTAACTATGTAGGAGGTAACCAGGTACACCTTAACCCCGAGGTGAGCACTGTGAACACTTTCTCTCTTTCTGGTACTCTCAACATACACTAACCAAATGTTTGTTATATAGGTTGTCCTTCTGAGCTGAAACAGTGAGGAATCCCCAGTGAGGGGGTCCTAGGAAATCAGACCTACTAACATGTCTACACTAAAATATGGTGTAAATGAAAGGCAGTGAATGATAAGCACTTTCCTTAAAATTTCTAGAAAGACGTTATCTGCACCAATTGATTTTCTAATCACTGAATATATCTGATTCATAAACTCGATTTTATAAAAACTGTGGCCTATAAAGTATGCAAATTTAGATGTCAATGATAACATGTATATTTCAAAATATCAGTAACACTTCTAAAAGGATCCAATAGCAGGAGTAGTTAGCCAACAAAAATTGGATCTCATTTTTTTAAGAGAAAGAAAAAAACATGAAGTTGGGTACATATATAAGTGGGGGAGGACCCTGGAAGTGGAGGTGGAGATGGGAAATAATATATATTATGCATTGCATGAAATTCAATATACTATCTGAAATGAATCACACTAAATTCTCAAAGAAAAAACAAAACCTTATTTTTTATAATGAAGTTCAAAAACACGATCAGGAAGAATCAATGTAAGCAAACAATCAGAGAATTTATAACAGTTGCTTTAAGAAATCCACGAGAAGCACTGCCTACTTTAACAGGAAAAAAAACCTTAAAAGAGATGAAAGCAAACAAAAAGGCTTGAATAAATTGGTGAGCTAAGATTAATGTGAAATGAATATACAATGACAGGTGCAGTAGTAAGGACAGAGCAAACAGAAAGAAAAGACTAGCGACCTTACAGACAACAAAGGAAGTAAACTGAATCTAAACTTCGAATGGGAGGATAGCTGAAAGAGCGAAAGGGATTTGGGTAAGTGGGAATTAAGAAAGATTTGAGAATGCTAAAAATGTAAGAAATTAATTCAAAGAAATATTAAATGAATCTCCCCAAACCTAGAAGGAAAATAGATATCTAGTAAGGAAGGTCCAAAGCTTTCATTCACATAATCTACATCTAACCAAAGATGTCTCATAATCAAACCCTCATGGGTGAAAGATGTAGAAAAGTCTCAGGTACAAACTATTTGAGAGTGCTCCAGCTAGCCTGAATCAAATTCTTGGCAGAAACCACATAGGCCAAGTAAGAATGTTGTGTTAATTTCATGGTACTAGAGGTAAATTCTATCAATCAAAACAATACCCACCTAAGCTTTTATTTTTTATCAATGGTGAGAAATACGACTTTACCAAATAAAGGCAGAGACATTATATCTCCACCACACCTGTTCTACAATAAATGCTGGAGAAAACTCAGCTAAAACAAGTGAATTAATGATTATATTTATCAAATGAAGATATCAAATCAGTATAATTATACAGATTCAGATTATTTTAATAGTGAAAGTAAGCAGATATGAAATTTATACCATTAACCAGTACGACAGATTTAAATGTAGAAAAACTCCAGTACAATAATAGTTCTCAACGTTTAACACTTTGCTTTCAGCAATGACACATGATCCAGAATATTAGCCACAAAATTTTAGTGTGGGATTGCAACTTGGATCTATTGGACATCTACAGGACATTCTAGTTAGAACCTGCAAAAGTGGCCTTTATTTTCTCACTAATCATGAATAGTACTGATACACACATGTGTCATCCACTAGATGGATTCCACAAATTAAAAACTTATTGAAATATGTCTATTTTGGGACCATTTTAGGGAATCAGCTTCTAGAAAAGCCATCAAAACTATCCAGATGCGTGGAAATAAAATGACCTCCACTGAAACAATCATGGCTCATGAAAGAACACACAGGTATTATTAAAATATTTCTTGAAACAAAGTGGAGAAAAAAAAAACACACAAATACACACCAAAGCCAGTTGGGTAAAAGCAGAAGCAGAGTGAAAACGAAAGCTTAGACTCATCAATTCTCACAGCATATCGCAGAAATGTCTCAGATGCATAACTGGCATTTTCAACTTTCAAAACAAGAACAATCTAAACTCAATTGACAATAAATAAATAGTCAAATTAGTGCAGACATAGAAGACATAAAGATGAAAAGTCCAAGACAAAAACCAACAGCAAGGAAAAGCTCTTTTGGAAGAAGCAGAATGCGCACCTAGATAAGCTTAAAGAGAAAAACCAGAGACTAAGAGTTTAATACTGTAGCTGATAAAACACAAACTAAAAGTTTTGTTGGGAATTATGGTGCAAATTATATTCTAATATATTTGGAAATGAAAACAAAACAGAAAACTTTCTGATACATACTTTATCCCAAAAATTATTATAAAGAAACAGAAAAGACAAAGAGACTCACAACAAGTACTAAAAATCAGCAATAAAAATCTCATGACAAAGAACAGATGCACTCAATGCTGAATTCAATAAAACATTTAAAGAACTGGATGAGCATTCTCCTTTTGTTATTCAAAAGGAAAAACGGATTCTTCCAAACACATTTTCTGAGGCCAGCCTTATACTGATACCAATCAGATAAGGACACAAAAGCAAATTGTAGGTTGGGCTGGCTAACTGCTATCCCATCAGGAGGAGGGAGACTAACACTGGAGGACTGTCGAATGCTCTAGGCCAGCCTGGGCTATGTAATAAGTTACAGGCCAGGCTGGACTACAGAAGCAAGAAAAAGAAAAACAGACAGGGAGACAGTCAGGCAGATGAAGAAGGAGGAGCTGGGGTTGTGAAAAAGGAGAAAAAAAATACCAGAATATATGTTTGAGGAATGTAAATACAACAAATAATACTGTTAAATCAATTGTATTAGGCTTTTTCTTTTGGGCCAAATCCAGCTCTCAAATCATGATACAAAAATTGTTATTAGTTTTGAATGCCCAGCCTTTGCTTAGATTGTATTTTAAGCTGTTTCTCTTTATCTACATTTTGCCTCAAGATAATATTCTACAGCATAAACAATGTAACACATCTTTTTCAAGTTAAAATAATATTCCACAACAATAAAATACACCAGAATATTAAAAATATATTCACCAGGAGAAAGAAATAAAGAAAGCCAAATTCAGAAACTGCAAAGTTAATAGTCACACTTCACAGGTGACATACAAGGCTTTATGAGACCCTAGTAAGAATAAATCAATTCAGCAAAATTTCAGAATACAAACTTGCATGCAATAACAAATACTGCTGCCATATAATAGTTAAAACATTGATGAAATTAGTGAAGAAATAAAGCCCCTGGGATTTACACGTGAAACAAGCTTGTTTCAAATGTAAATAAAAAAAAAATATTTAAATTAAAAGAAAAACAAGGAAAGCCTTCCTGATAGTCAACAATCCATTATTACACTTTTTAAAACTTCTATTAACTTTCTATTTCTCTTTCATATTATTAAGATTTTTCTTAACATTTATCTATCTTGTCACATATCACTAGGGTAGCAGAAGCATCTAAATGTGTGCGTGCACACACACACACACACACCCACCCACACACACACACAGAGAGAGAGAGAGAGAGAGGGGGGGGGGGGGGGGGGGGGATAGAGGCGTGAGAGTGAGAGAGAAGAGGAAAGAGCCAAAAATGCTAATGTTCTCCTGATCAAAATGAGCAAAAGCAAAAGGCATCACTTTATTTGACTGGAAAGTAGCATGGTATTGGAATGAAATACACACAAACCAATAGACCATAATAAAAACTCAGAAATACACCCCACATCTATAGCCAAATTAAATTTAACAAAGATGCTGAGAGAACACTCACTGGATAAATAACAGCCTTTTCAAGAAATTTCTGTTAGGAAAATTGACTGTACATGCAACAAAATGAAGTTCTGTTTCTATATTTCATTACCTCAAAGATAAATTCAAACCCTATTAAACATAACACCAAACCATGACATTATTGAAGCCAATGTAGATGTTTAGAAAAGAATAAGACCCCACCCCAGAAACAAAATACACAATAATTAGGCAATTGGTTACAAGATTCTGCACATTAACATAACAAAGTGTAGAGCCATATTAATTGAGAAAAAACATTTTTATGTAATCTTGTTACTCTAAATATATAAGAAATCCAAATATTTATAGTAAGAAATGAAATATAACCAAATTAAAAACACATAATCTTTCAAATAATAATTTTCACCCATATAAATGCATGGCAAGTAGAAAATATATCTAACATTGCTAATCATCACTAAAATCACATCAAAATCAATGTAATATTCTTCCACAATAATGGCTGCCAAAACAAAGAATAAAAAAAAAAAAAAAGGTCTAGTAATCTTTAAAAATGAAAATAATTACACACTATTGGTAGGAATGTAAATTAGTAAGATCACTGTCGACAAGTTTATGGAATTTCTCTGTATTTAAAAAAAACTACAATATGATCCAGTAACCTGTTCCTTAAGGATAGTACCCAAACATAAGGACCAGCAGGATTGCTCCACTGTTGACCTGAGGTATAGTCCCTCAGATGCATTTACAGATTGAATAAACAACTGCATCCCAAAAGATATCCCTCACACCCTGTGCACATCGCTGGACTTATATACAACTTCACATGCATATACCTAGAAGCAACAAAAAAAAATAACAAAGTAAGAATCAATGTCATGTGCAGGAAATAGGATGTGATTGCAATACAATATTAAGTGAAACAAGGCAAACCAGAATGAAAATGATCCCATATTCTCTCCCATAAGCAGCTAAGGAGAAGGAAAGGTAAGAGAACTGTATCCCTGAATGTCAAAGAGTAATTATTAGGGGGAGTGGGAGATAGAACCAGGGTAATGGTTGAAGTAAGAAGAATAATGCTACTCTGTGTGTGGGTTTGTGTGTGTCTGTCTGTCTGTGTGACTGTCTATGCATTCAATGTATGCCATCTTCATATGCAGAAATATAGTGAATTTCACTAACTATACAGTTAACATATGTTAATAGATATTGCACTAAACTGTGTGCAAATGCCAAAGATCTTAAATACAGAAGATCTTGTCCCTTTCCCCTTCTCCAGGAAACTATGTGTGTCTCTCTTAGGGTCCTCCTTGTTTCTAGCTTCTCTGGCAGCATGAATTGTAGGCTGGTAATCCTTTGCTCTATGCCCAAAATCTATACATGAGTGAGTATATAACACGTTTGTCTTTTTATGACTAGGTTACCTCCATCAGGATGAGTTCTAGTTCCATCCATTTGCCTGTAAATTTCAAGATTCCATTATTCTTTTGTTTTTGTTTTTTTTGTTTTGTTTTTTGTTTGTTTGTTTCTTTTCCTGCTGAGTAGTACTCCACTGTGTAAATGTACCACTTTTTTTTTTTTTAATTCATTCTTCAGTTGAAGCATCTAAATCTTCCAGATTCTGGCTATTACAAATAATGCTGCTATGAACATATTAAACAGGTGTACTTGTATGATTATGCGTCATTTGGGAATGTGCTTAAGAGTGGAATTGCTGGATCTTGAGGTAAAATGATTCCCATTTTCCCAAAACCACCATACTGATTTCCAAAGTGGCTGCACCCCTACCAGCAGTGCAGGACTGTTCCCCTTTCTCCACACCATCCCCAAATAAACTGTCTTTTCAGCCATTCTGGCAGGATTAAGATAGTATCTCAGTTATTTTGAGTCGGCATTTCCCTGATGCTAAAGGATATTGAGCACTTTCTTAAGGGTCTTCCCGGCATGTTAGATTCCTCAATTAAATTCTCTATTTTTTAATTTGATTATTTTGGTGTTTTGGTGACTGGCTTCTTCCAGGTCTTTGTATATATTTAGAGATCAGTCCTCCTGAAAATTGGGAGCAGGCAGGAGATGGGAGCCTGATGAGATGTTATTCTGTAAATATGTTTCTCATACTGGTTAACTAATAAAGCACTATGGCCAATGGGAAAGCAAGATAGGCAGGGCTAGGAGACAAGGAGGAAAGAGGAAGTTGATAGGAGGAGTCAGGATGTAGAGCCTAGAAAAAGCAAATTGCCGGTCTATTGCGCTTGGATAAGATGACCACGTGGAAATACTTAGATAAGTAGAAATGGGTCAATCATTAAGACAGAGCTAGCCCATAAACAATAATGGTAACTGGCCAACAGGATTGTATGAAATACAGAGTCTCTGAATGTTATTGGGGGCTGGTGTGGTAGCGGAGCAGTGGGACCAAAACAGGATGGCGGCAGGAAAAACCTGCATGTAACATAATGAAAGGTGTCAGAAGTAACTAAACTTTTTCACTTAAAAC